>LPNX010466630.1:124330-163467 GCA_001517045.1 Pseudotsuga menziesii | reverse complement strand
TATTCTTAGGTATGAGTGGATATCTCTTTGGTTTACCACATAAACCCTACTTCGTTCGAGCTTAGGTACGCATACTTATATGGCATTTTAATTTCTTTGTTTTATAAATCGTGTGCTTGTTTTCTTTTTGAAGTTAGACTACCGGCATGTTTAAGTAAATAGTAGATCCATTTGCATATGGATTAGGACCGGAAATAGGATATGATATACACTTAATATTAAAATTGGATATGTATAGTATGCATGCATCTATTTTACAAATGGCTTGCATATTTATAGGAGAACATAAATAAATTCATCATTACGGATCCCAAGCTGGCGATGCATTTTATGCATATTTATGAATCTGTACTCCGTTGATTTATTCCCAAGACACAATTGCATTTTAATTGTTGTATATTGTAGAACCTGAACTCCATCTATTTTTCCAAGCCTGCACTTGTCAAGATCGTTGGATCTGAACCCCATTGAATTATTATGAGTTGTGTTCATTTTATTTGTTGTGGAGCCTTGGAGATGAACTCTAGACATTTGTTGCAAGACAAGATTGTTGTGTGTTTCGATGAGGATTCTTGAATTTAAGATCTATCGATTTGTTATAAGCTCTAATTTTCTTTCTTCTTGGATTGATGTGATTGTCTGTTAGCTTCTATGTTTGTTGACTCACTCAGATGGTTATGGATTCCAAGCTTTTGTTTTCATTTGGTGTTCCAATTTTCCCGTGTCTTCATTTATGACTTACAGTGTGGATCTAATATGGGTTTTCCAAATTAGCTGAATTGGTAAGAATGACAAAGAAGCTATGGAAACATGCCTATGATTTTTGAAATGGACTTCTTTATTCGATAAGGGAGATCATTTCTCATTCCTATTATTTGGGAAGTGGTTATTTTTGTCTCAAAAAGAGAAGGTTAAAACCGTTGTATCATTTTCAATAGTATCTTTATTAGTGTGAATGATCTTGATGTCCACACTCTTTCCTTTTGTATGTGTTGAAAGGATATACACATTATAGATCTATTCTTTCTTCTTGGATTGATGTGATTGTCTGTTAGCTTCTATGTTTGTTGACTCACTTAGAGGGTTATGGATTCCAAGCTTTTGTTTTCATTTGGTGTTCCAATTTTCCCGTGTCTTCATTTATGACTTACAGTGTGGATCTAATATGGGTTTTCCAAATTAGCTGAATTGGTAAGAATGACAAAGAAGCTATGGAAACATGCCTACGATTTTTGAAATGGACTTCTTTATTCGATAAGGGAGATCATTTCTCATTCCTATTATTTGGGAAGTGGTTATTTTTGTCTCAAAAAGAGAAGGTTAAAACCGTTGTATCATTTTCAATAGTATCTTTATTAGTGTGAATGATCTTGATGTCCACACTCTTTCCTTTTGTATGTGTTGAAAGGATATACACATTATAGATCTATTCATGATATACAATTCCAAGTTGCGTTTAACTGTATATCTACATTTCATATTCAATTAGTTGTATGCGATTCCAAGTTTGCATTTGAATTAGATGGCATATATATAACTCCACTGCTAACGTTTGTTTTAGTTTAAACAAATTTGAGGGGTAAAATGTTATCTTTGAGTTGCTTTGCTAGCTGAATTGTTTGTTGTAATGAAATTCCTTGGATCTATGGTTGATGACTTAATTTGCTCCTCTAGGTTAAATTTCGCTATGAGAATAGAGATCTACTCTAAGTGTGTTGAGATCACGGGGTTTGAGAGTCTATTCTCGGCGTTAGGAAAATTGTCGTAGATTAGAGATTCGATTATCTATGTATGGAAATGGTAGGGTCTAGGATTTTATTCTCTGTGTGTTGAAATCATTATGGTTCTAAGATTTTAATATCTACGTTCATGATCAAGTTCCATATCCATTATGACATATGTTACATCGCCTGCATTGATGGTTTCAAGTGGAAGATCTAATGTTGGAGTTTTGATAATTGCTATAAATCTTATGTGTGTATATCCATGATTATATAAGTATTTTTCAGAGCCGGGCCATGAGCTCTTGTTTGTGAGTATCAACCCGATGTTGTATGTTTTGTCAACACTATCTCATTGTGTTGAGCCCTGAGTTAATATTTGTTTTATAGGATTTGTAAATCGTTTGTAGGACTCAAAGTCTTCCTCCTACAAATATTGGAGGCAAGGAAAATGAACTACAACATCTAAGCCACAAATTTGTACCCCTTGGTGTGGAGAGTTAATAAAAACATTTACAATGTTTGGTGGACGTAACCCTAAGGTTGGGGTGAACCACATATATCGGTGTATCTATTCTTGCTAGCGTATTCATGTGATTATTATATTTACAAATTTGGATGTTATTTTTCTCATTAACTTAACACTATTGGATGTTGTGATGGAATCTATTAATAATGTAACTTTCCTTGTATCCAAGGAAACTAGCTACGATGATTGTTAATTAAAGAACAAGCAAGAACATTTTTTACCCCATTTTTCACACAAATTACATTGAGGTATATGGGACATGTTACAGATGGTATCAGAGCTCAAGTTCTGATAGTTTGTCCTATATGGACGAAATGGGAATCAAAAGACACAAAGGTAATCAAGTTAGTTGCATGAGTCATTTAGGGATGAGATGTAATTCATGTTTAGCCACCTTTATGGAGTTGGATAATCCAATGCGGACTAAATTTTGATCCATTAGTTATATCTATGTATGTATTGTTATAATGGGTAAAAAGTGTCCTAACCAGGAAATTATTTTAAGAGAAATTAATTGAAGGTCTAATGTTCCTTCAAGAAATATAGGGGTGAACAACAATGATGCTCAACCTCGTAATGCTTTTTATTTTATTTCATAAATATTTTGAAAATCAAACTGTATTTTCCTTGATATTATTTGGTAATGCCTATGGAAGCTCCAGTTTGCTCTTTTGCTTTGGCTCACAAAAGGTTAGGGTGCCTATAGTCTTCACTCTCAAGATCACCAAATGATGATTTGCTTAACCTGACTCTATTTTATTTCTGGATCTGGTTTTATGTTAAAAATCTCAAAGAATGTTCCACTTTACAGTCTGTGTATAACACTTTTCATTTTATTTTAAATAAAAATGTACAATATATGATAAATAACATAGTTCATAGTGGAGGACATGTCAAAGCTTTGTAATAGGTATCTATTCTAATTTTAAAGTGGATTAAAAGCTATTAAGATGGAGTTTCATCGTCTATTGTTTGAGACCATGGTTAAGATGTAAGTCATAGTCGGATTTGAAAAAAAAATCTTTACATGGTAAGAGTTTTGCGGTTTCAGAGTTTGTGATTCTAATAGATGTTAATAAAAGTAGTGATGCATAAAATATCGACTGTTTCTATCATTCTCTGGAATGGAATCTGAACATATATATTTCCAAATATCATAGTTCTTGTGTACATTTCCACAGAGGTGAGATTTTGTTCTGTACAAGGGAAATAATTTCTTCCCATCTTGTTCAATCTCTATATGCCTATTTAATTCTGATTTTGACCAAATTAATCTATGGTTTTCTTGTCGAAAATAATTTTGATAGAAGAATGAAGTATATGCATTCTAAATGACAATGGAATACATATCAATCCGAATTAAATTAAAATTTTTATATATTTCCTCTAGTGAGCACTTTTGGTAGAGGAGGAATGGTATGGGAATATAAGTGACTTAATGGATAAGAAAACTTGGTGATGAATAACTAGAGTTTAAAAGACCTAGTGGTAAGTGGTAAGTTAGTCTTATTTTACAAAATTATCAAAATTGCATGAAGACTAAAAGCAAATATATTAAATAACTCGATTTTCCTTAGAATTTATTCTCTAATGATTATGTGATATGTGCTAACAACTTTGAATGTGAGATCCTAGGGACTTTTGAGAAACATGGACATCTAGAATGTTTTCTATTGTTGAGTCAAAGAAGTCGGATACTGGTCATTCAGCAATTCGTAAGATAAGACGATCAACTTAATGAGTCTGCTCTTAAACCTTGATTAAAGATTTACTAATTTGTTATGCGTTGTAAATATTCTTGTACATCAATATGGATGTTATCGAGGGTTAACTACAACACACACCTACTTTTCTTATTGTAACAAGTATGCACAGGTATAAAGCTATGACATATGTGAATCACTATGATCGCAAGTTATGAAGAAAAACATATTTCTCAAATTGTACCCTGATAATTATTGTGATCTATTTCATAAAAGTGTAGGTACCAAGAATTGATACAGAGATCCATGATGATGACCAGGCTATCATGACTACAAAAAAATCAAATAAAATAGTGGCCATGAGAAATGAGAAGAAGGATGTAGTTGAGGTACATGTTATACAAAATGTACTTGATTGTACATGAGGTACATGTTTTTTTTCCCCTCGACCAGGTAGACACTAGTATGCATCCTTGGGGACGCCCAGGTGTAAGTCATTTGGTGAGACATATTTCCTGACACATTCATGCTATGAGAGGACATTCACGAGAGTAGGGGCTCTGTGAAAAATTATAGGTATTATGGTGTCCATGGAAGGAAGCACTTGAGTTGGTGAAGCACCCTGAATAGTACAGGTAGGAGATACGCCTAGAAAAGGGTATCATCCTCGTGTTGGGTGGCTTCGAGCAGTACTCGGATACGGTTAGAAATTGGAGTGCTTGCTTGGATGGAGGACATCTGAAGATACGAGAAAGACACTTGTATGGAATAATACTCATAAGAAGTATATGCACTACAAGCAGATTCACTCCTATGAGGTAATACACTTACCTATTGGTAAGAATACAGTTGTATGTATTGGAACCATTATGAATTTTAATGGTTATATTTTGAGTTGTACATTGCTGCCAATGTAATCCCATTAATCTAAAAATATTAAGGGAATAGGTTAAAGAACAAAAAATGTTTGATTATGTTCATAAAATATAGAAAGAAAGGAACAGGAACGTGAAAAATGAAGTAAGGACAAGGCTGGACAAGAGGTAACATTGAGGACGGTGTCAACTCTAAGGGGAAAAGGATGTAACATCCCCTTTCTACCTTCACCCAAAAACGCCTACTATGTGTATGGCATCCAGTTCCCAGAAGACCTTCCTAGAACTTTTAATAAGAAACATAAAGCTTCCTCTTAAATAAATTACCATCAATGATTTTTTTCCCTAAGGGTTATCTACGCAAAATTATTGTCGAAAACTTGTGAAGAAGGGATTTTAATGCATTAAGTAAAGTTACTTATATGATGATCATAAGTACATGTACAAAGATATATTTATCTACTGAATATTCCTTATATATAAAATATTGACTCAAAGGAATTATAATACTTATGGGGAATTCATGCTTAAATATTGGAAAATTAAGTATACGATTGGCTCTTTGAGTATTGCATGATTTGGAGAGTCTATTTTATTTTTAGTGTTCACTTAGTTGGATTTTTATTGGTCCATGGTTTTTTGTTTTCATTTTCTTAAGTGATTCTTTTAAAACTAAGGACTCAGTAGGACAACGGCCTGTTAAGCTATGGTTTTGGGAATACAACTTAGCTGGCCCAAGTCTGAATCCCATCTTTTTGTTTTTTCACCCTCTCATATCCTACCTGGAAACTGCAACACTCAATCCACTCCCATACACAATTTGGGTTGTTTATCAAAAATTAAATCTTAGAGGAATTATTGCATTTTTCCCAAAGAGGTTGGTTTCTACAAATGACCTACTTCGACAAACAAATTGGCTTTCGAGGGGAAATCCTTTAATACAAGCAATATCATTGGCATATAAGGTGGTGTGGCATGGGGATTTATTCTGTAAAAGTAATCTAGGACATTAATCCTGATCCAATCTTCATAGTTGACATTGAACTTTAGTGGGTGGCGTGACATGCCACCATTTTGACTATCGAACCCAAACTAGGTTGAACTCATTTTTATTTTAGTATTTTTTTTTAAAATGGTATGCAATCAATTGGTGGAAGGAAACATAAAAGATTATTAATAAATATAGGGAAATAGTAATTTCTCCCCGTTTCTTTTAAATCGGTGATAAAGTCTTTACTGCACAGCTAAAAAAATGGTTTGCCTCAACAAAAAAGATGATGATGGAAGGTTGAACACCTTGATTTCTGAATCTGTACTCCATGGATTTATTCCCAAGAAACAATTGCATTTTAATTGATGTAGATTGTAGAACCCGAACTCGATCTATTTTTCCAAGCTTGCAGTTGTGAAGATCATTGGATCTAAACCCCATTGAATTATTGCGAGTTGCATTGATTTTATTTATTGTGGATCATTTGAGATGAAATCCAATGATTTGTTCCAAGACAGGATTGCAGTGTGTTTTGATGAGAATTGTTGAATTTAAGCTCTATCAATTTGTTATAAGATGTGATTTTTGTTATTCTTAGATTGATGCGATTTTCTGTTAGCTTCTATGTTTGTTGACTGAATCTTAGGGTTATGGAGTCCAAGATTGTGTTTGCATTTGGTGTTCCAATTTTCTTGTGTCTTGATTCACAACTTATGGTGTGGATTTGATATGGGTTTTCCAAATTATCTCAATTGGTAAGAATGACAAAGAAGCTCTGGAAACATGCCTACGATTTTTGAAATGGACTTATGTATTCGATATGGAAGATCATTTCTCATTCCTATTATTTGGGTATTGGTTATTTCTATCTCGAAAAGATAAGGTTAAAACCCTTGTAACATTTTCAACACTATCTTTATTAGTGTGAATGATATTGATGTCCACACTCTTTCCTTTTGTATGTGTTGAAAGGATATCCACATTATAGATTGATTCATGATATACAATTCCAGGTTGCATTTAAATGTATATCTACATTTCATATTCAATTAATTGTATGTGATTCGAGTTTTGCATTTGAATTAGATGGCATATATATAACTCTGCTGCTAATGCTTGTTTTAGTTTGAATAGATATGAGTCGTAAAATGTTGTCTCTGAATTTCTTTGCTAGATGAATCGTTTCTTGTAATGAAATGCCTTGGATCTATGCTTGATGGCTAAATTTCCTCCTCTAGGTTAAATTTCGCTATGAGAATAGAGATATACTCTCTGTGTGTTGAGATCGCAGGGTTTGAGAGTCTATTCTCGACCTTATGAAAATTGTTGTAGATCAGAAATCCGATTGTCTGTGTATGGAAATGGTAGGGCCTGGGATTTTATTCTCTGTGTCTTGAAATCATTATGCTTCTAAGACTTTAGTCTCTGCGTTCATGATCGAGTTGCAGATCCATTATGATGTATGTTACATCCCCTGTGTTGATGGTTCCAAGTTGTAGATCTAAATTCAGAGTTTTGATAATTGCTATAAATCTAAGTTATATATATCCATGATGATATAACTCTTGTGCAGAGCCGAGCCGTGAAATCTTGTGTGTGGGGATTGACCCAATGTTGTTTGTTTTGTCAACACTATCTCATTGTGTTGAACCCCGAGTTCATCATTGGTTTATAGGATTTGTAAATTGTTTTTAACACTGAAAGAATTCCTCCTGGAAATATTGGAGGCAAGGAAAATGAACTTCAGCAGCTAAGCCACAAATATGTACCCCTTGGTGGGGAGAGTTAATAAAAATATTTACAATGTTTTGTTGACATAACCCCAAGGTTGGGGTGAAGCATGTATATCGGTGTATCTATTCGTTCTAGGATATTCATGTGATTATTATATTTACAAATTTGGATGTGATTTTGCTCATTACCTTAACACTGTGGGATGTTGTGATAGAATCTATTAATAACGTAAATTTCCTTGTATCCAAAGGAAACTAGCTACAATTATAGAACAAGCAAGAAAATGGTTTACATTACATTGAGGTATATGTGACATGTTACAAATGGTATCAGAGCTCAAGTTGCAACACTTGGGCCTATATGGATGGAAGGGGAATCAAAAGATACGAAGGTAATAAATTTAGTCGCATGAGTCATTTAGGGATGATATGTAAGTCCTGTTTAGCCACTTTTGCAGAGCTGCACAAGCCAATGAAAATTAAAGTATGTTCCATTGGTTATCTCTATGTCAGTATTGTTACAATGATAAAAAATGTATTAACCATGAAATTCCTTTTCATAGAAAGCAATTGAAGGTCTAATGTTCCTTTAGGAAATCCAAGGGTGAATAATGATGATGCTCAACCTCGTAATGCTTTTTATTTTATTTCATAAATATTTTGAAAATCAAACTCTATTGTCCTCGCTATTATTTGGTAATGCCTTTGTAAGGTCTAGTTTGCTCTGCTGCTTTGGGTCACAAATGGTTAGGGTGCCTCTGGTGTTCACTCTCGAGATCACCAAATGATGATATGCTTAACCTGACTCTATTTTATTTCTGGATCTAGTTTTATGTAAAAGATATCAAAGAATCTTACACTTTACAGTCTGTGTATAACACTTTTCCTTTTTTTTTAAATAAAAGTGTACAATATATGATAAAGAACATAGTTCACGTTTGAGGACATGCCAAAGCCTTTTAATAGGTATCTATTCTAATTTTAAAGTGTATTAAAATCTATTAAGATGGAGTTTCGTCGTTTGCTGTTAGAGACCAGGGTTAAGCTATAAGTCGTACTAGGATTTGAAAAAAAATGCCATACCTGGTAAGAGGTTTGGGGTTTTAGATTTTCTGATTCTAATATATGTTAATAAAAGAGGTGATGGATACACTCTCGACTATTTCTATCATTCTATGGAATGGCATTTGAACATATATATTTCGAAATATCATAATTATTGTGTAGATTTCCACAGAGGTGAGATTTTGTTCTGTACAAGGGCAATGATTTCTTTCCATCTTGTTCAATCTCTATATGTCTGTTTAATTATGATTTAGACCAAATTAATATATGGTTTTCTTGTTGAAAATAATTTTTATAGAAGAATGAAGTATATGCATTCTAAATGACTACAGAATATATATCAATCCGAATTAAATTAAAAGTTTTATATATTTACTCTAGCGAGCACATTTGGAAGAGGAGAAATCATATGGGAATATCAATGACTTAATGGATTAGAAAACTCAGAGATGAATAAGTAGAGTTGAAAATAATTAGTGTTAAGTGGTAAGTTAGTCTTATTTTACAAAATTATGAAATTGCATGAAGACTAAAAGCAAATATTTTAAATAACTCGATTTATTTTATAATTTATTCTCTAATGATTATGTGATATGTGCTAAAAACTTTGAATGTTAGATCCTAGGGACTTTTGGGAAACATGGACATCTATAATGTTTCTATTGTTTAATAAAAGAAGTTAGATACTGATCATTTAGCAGTTGGTAAGATAAGATGATCAACTTAATGAGTCTTCTCTTAAACCTTGATTAAATATTTACTAACTTGTTATGCATAGTAAATATTGTTGTACATCAAAATGGATGTTATCTAATGTTAACTATGACATGCACCTTCTTTGCTTATTGTAACAAGTATGCACATGTCGAGAGCTATGAGATCTACGAATCACAATGATCACAAGATATGAAGAAAAGAATCTTTCTTGAATTGTACCATGCTAATCATTGTCATCTATTACCTAAAGGTGCAGTTACCGAGACTTGATACAGAGATACATGATGAGGAGTAGGGTATCATGACTGCAAAATAATTAAATAAAATAGTCACCATGAGAAATGAGTAGAAGGATGTACGTGAGGTACATGTTCTACAAAAGGTACCTAATTGCACATGAGGTACATGTTTTATTTCCCCTCGGCTAGCTAGACACTGGTATGCATTCTTGGTGATGCCTAAGTGTAAGTCATTTGGTGAGACATCTTTCCTGACACATTCACACCATGAGAGGACATTCACGAGAATAGGGGGCTCTGTGAAAAATTCTAGTTATTATGGTGTATGAGGAAGGAAGCACTTGAACTCGTGAAACACCTTGAATAGCACACGTACGAGATACACCTAGAAAAGGGTATCGTCCTCGTGTTGGGTGGATTGGATTAGTACTTAGGTACTGTTAGAACTTGGATTTCTTTCTTGGATGGAGGACATCCGAAGAGACCAAAAATACGCTTGTAAGGAATAATACTCGGAAGAAGTATATGCACTACAAGAAGATTCGCTCCTATGAGGTAATATGCTTACCTATTGGTAAGAAGAAAAGTTGTATGTATTGGAACCATTATGAATTTTAATGGTTATATTTTGAGTTGTACATTGCTACCGATGTAATCCCATTAGTCTAAAAATAAGAAGGCAACATGTTAAATAACATCAAATGTTTGATTATCTTCATAAAAGGGAGAAAGAAAGGAATGAGATCCTAAGAAATGAAGTAAGGACAAGGCTGGACAAGAGGTAACACAAAGGATGGTGTGAACTCTAAGGGGTAAAGGATGTAACATCCCCTTTCTACCTTGACCCAAAAACGCCTACTATAAGTATGGCATCCATTGCCTAGAAGACATTCCTAGAACTTTTACTAAAAAACATAAAGCTTCCTCTTAAATAAATTACCATCAATGAAATTTTTTTCCTAAGGGTTATCTACACAAAATTAATGTCGCAAACTTGCAAAGAAGGCATTTTAATGCATTAAGTAAAGTTACTTGTATGATGTACATAAGTACATGTACAAACATATATTTATATACTGAATTTTTTTTTAATATAAAATATTGACTCAAAGGAATTACAAATACTTAGGGGGAATTCATGCTTAAATATTGGAAAGTTAAGTATATGATTTGCTCTTTGAGTATGGCATGATTTGGAGAGTCTATTTTATTTTTAGTGTTTACTTAGTTGGATTTTTATTGGTACATGGTTTTTTGTTTTCATTTTATTAAGTGTTTCTTTTAAAACTATGGACTCATCAGGAGAATGCCATGCTAAGCTATAGTTTTGGGAATTCAACTCAACTGGACCAAGTCTGAATCCCATATTTTGGTGTTTGCACCCTCTCATATCCTACTTGGGAACTAGAACACTCACTCCACTCTGATACACAATTTGGGGTGATTATGAGAAATTATATCTTAGAGGAATTATTGCATTTTTCCCAAAAAGGTTGGTCCCTACAAACAACCTTCTTAGACAAACAAATAGGCTTTCGAGGGGAAAACATGTAACATAAGCATTCCCATTGGCCTATAAGGTGTTGTGGCTTGGGGCGTTTTTACGTAAAAGTAACCTAGGACATTACTCCTAATCCAATCTTCATAGTCGACACTGAACTTTGGTGGGTGGCATGACATGGCACCATTTTGACTGTCGAACCCTAATTGGGTTGAATTCATTTGTATTTTATTATTGTTTAAAAAATTTTGTATGCAATTATTTGGTGGAAGGAGCGTTATAAGATTCTTAATAATATAGGGCGATAGTAATTGTTCCATGTTTTCTTAAAATCATCAATAAAGTCTTAACTGCATATCTAAGAGAATGGTCTGCCTCAACAAAACAAATGATGATGGAAGATTGAAATCCTTGATTTGTGGGGGGCTTGGCACACCATAAGGAAGAGAAGTTACTAACTATTTCCTATTTATTGTGCTATGGCTCTCATGTCTAAGGGGGTGTGTTTGCTCACGTGTGATCGATTCATGCATAAGGGAGGCAACTGGAGTCTCTGTGATTTGGATTTCAGAGCTTATGCCTGCATTTGGTTGTTGATTTCGAATTGTATACTAAACCTCTGTTTGTTTTATGTATTCATATAGGAGTTTTGCTGATTGTTGCACATTTTTTTAAACAACTTGCTTCCTTTCAAGATCTAAGCTGCCCGCGTTAAATCTGAAGTGTGTAACATGAAATTGGTTTATTTTGTTGTTGCTTAGGTTTTATTAAGAGAAGGAAGATGTGTTGTTTTTCATTCTATTTTTTTAGGTATCATATACCTATGATTGATTTGTATTTGTTAATGCTTCGGGGATCTAAATTGTTAATACGTTTATGGCTACCTTCTTGTGTGTTTTGGACCTTGAAATCAGTACACTTCATTGGATATATTTTTCTTACATGCATTAGTTTGTGTTGATTATATATATATATATAATTAATGGCTTTGATTTTTTATATATAAATTATTGATGGGTTTGATAGTGAATATGATTTGATGCTGAAAATAACTTAGATCAGTGAATTGGATTGGGATAATCTCGGATCTGGAAAATAAATTGATATATATATATATATATATATGCTTAGGTATGACGGGATATCTCTTTTCTCTACTAGATAAACGTTGTTTCGTTTGAGCTTACGTACGCGGAGTTATATGGCATTTGGATTCCTTTGTTTTATAAATTGTGTGCTTTTTTTTTACAGTTTGTCTACCGACATGTTTAAGTAAATAGTAGATCCATTTGCATATGGATCAGGACTGGCAATAAGATATGATATATAGTTAATCTTAAAATTGCATATGTATAGTCTGCATGCATTTGTTTTACAAACAGCTTGCATATTTATAGGAGAACATAAATCAATTCATCATTATGGATCCCAAGTCGGCGATGCGTTTTATGCATATTTCTGAATCTGTACTCCGTCGATTTATTCCCAAGACACAATTTCATTTTAATTGATGTAGATTGCAGAACCCAAACTTTGTCTATTTTTTGAAGCCTATAGTTGTGAAGATCATTGGATCTGAACCCCATTGAATTATTGTGAGCTGCGCTGCTTTTATTTGTTGTGGATCATTGAAGATGAACTAGAGTGATTTCTTCCAAGATAGGATTGCAGTGTGTTTTGATGAGAATTGTTTAATTAAAGCTCTATCGATTTGTTATAAGCTGTGATTTTCTTTCTTCTTGGATTGATGCGATTTTCTGTTAGCTTCTATGTTTGTTGACTAAATCTGAGGGTTATGGATTCCAAGCTTGTGTTTGCATTTGGTGCTCCAATTTTCCCGTGTCTTGATTTATGACTTATGGTGTGGATCTGATATGGGTTTTCCAAATTATCTGAATTGGTGAGAATGACAAAGAAGCTCTGGAAACATCCCTATGCTATTTGAAATGAACTTCTGTTTTCAATATGGGATATCATTTCTCATTCCTATTATTTGGGTAATGGTTATTTCTATCTCGAAAAGAGGAGGTTAAAACTATTTTAACATTTTCAACAATATCTTTATTTGTTTGAATGATCTTAAAGTCCACACTCTTTCATTTTGTACTCGTTGAAAGGATATCCACATTATAGATCGATTCATGATATACAATTCCAGGTTGCATTTAAATGTATATATACATTTCATATTCAATTAATTGTATGCGATTTCAGGTTTGCATTTGAATTAGATGGCACATATATAACTCCACTCCTAATGCTTGTTTTAGTTTGAACATATATGAGGGGTAAAATGTTTTCTCTGAATTGCTTTTCTAGTTGAATCATTTGTTGTAATGAGATTCCTTGGATCTATGCTTGATGGTTGAATTTCCTCCTCTAGGTTAAATTTCAATATGAGAATAGAGATATACTCTCTGTGTGTTGAGATTGCAGGGTTTGATAGTCTATTCTTGGTGTTAGAAAAATTGTCGTAGATTAGAGATTTGATTGTCTATGTATGGAAATGGTAGGGTCTAGGATTTTATTCTCTGTGTGTTGAAATCCTTAAGGTTCTAAGATTTTAATCTCTGTGTTCATAATCGAGTTGCAGATCCATTATGATGTATGTTACATCCCCTGTGTTGATGGTTTCAAGTGGAAGATCTAATGTCAAAGTTTTGATAATTGTTATAAATCTAAGGTATGTATTTCCATGATGATATAACTCTTGTGCAGAGCCGAACCGTGAGCTCTTTTTGGTCAAGATCGACTCGATAATGTTTGTTTCATGAACATTATCTCATTTTGTTGAGCCCCGAGTTCATCGTTGGTTTATAGGATTTTTAAATCATTTATAAGACTGAAAGACTTCCTCCTAGAAATATTGGAGGCAAGGAGAATGAACTGGAGTAGCTAAGCCACAAATCTATACCCTTTGGTGGGTAGAGTTAACAAAAATATTTATAATGTTTGGTGGACGTAACCCAAGGTTGGGGTGAACCATGTATATCAATGTCTCTATTATTGTTGGCATATTCATGTGATTATTATATTTACAAATTTGGATGTTATTTTGCTCATTACCTTTACAATGTGGGATGTTGTGATGGAATCTATTAATAACGTAACTTTCCTTGTATCTAAGGAAACTAGATAGAATGATTTTTAATTAAAGAACAAGCAAAAAAAGAATCTACCCCATTTTTCAGACAAATTACATTGAGGTATATGGGACATGTTACAGCAGCGAAGCTACTTTCTCTAGAATCCCTGATCGTGTTTGTTGAACCACAAGAGAAAAATATTTCAATGCGGAATCTTTTACATTGCACAAATGTTAATCCTTGTCCAATGTTATCCTCATGATACTTATAGACATACTGTTATATAGTATTTTTCCTAGGACTTGGTCATTTATGAGCCTCTTGCTCTTTAGCACTCAACTAGGAGTTGTGACCTTATTTTTGGGGATGATGCCTCTTGCATATTGAGTTCTCACTGAGTGGTTTCTACCACTTATCTTTTTCCTCTTGTCACTCAACAAACACTCTTCAAACTTACTATATCCACTTTTGTCCCCTTCAGCATATTTTATTAACTAAAAAAGTTTTTATTACAAAATGTTTTATTCTTGACTTTTCTACCAAATATAATAAAAATAATAAAATAACAAATAAAGTATTTTATTAGTTATTAATTCACAGGGTGCTACAACAAAAAAAAATGAGATCAAGTTGAAATTAAAGCTAAGAGTTAGAGTTATAGTTTGTGTTTGGAGTGAAAGAAAAAGTTAAAAATTGAAGTTAAAATGAAATTTAAAATCAATAGTTGATACAAACATACATAGTAAATAAAAATGAAATTAAGTTCAAAATATAAACAAGAGTTAGAGTAGAGTGTATGTTAAAGTTAGAGTTAAAGTGAAATGCCCATTGTATTATATTTGAAGTTTAAGTCAAAATAGAATTATTTAATATTAAATTTAGATATACACATAGCAAATAAAAATGAAGCCAAGTTGAAAGGAAACCTGAGTTAAAGTTGAAAATAAGACTTTCTGTTTGGAGTGTGAAAGTGAAAAATTGAAATTGGAATGAAAGTTAGAAGTAATATTAAATACACACATACAAGTAAATCAAAATTAAAATTAAATATTGAACTAGAAGTAAATCAAATTTAATATTAAATAAAAATGAACTCAAATGTTGTAAGTTGAAATTCAATTCTAAATAAGAGTTAGAGAGTTAGAGTTGGCTTTAGAGTGAAAGTGAAATATTTGTTATATTAAAAATACATTATAAATAAAAACTATAAAATATAACAATGTATTTAATTTTAAATTATCAATTTCATTTTATATAAATATATTTTAATTGTGTTGCATGGGTACCCATATAAAGGGTTCGGGTACATGGACCACTACAAGGTACACGTATCAGGTACTTGGGTACTTCAATGGTATGTCCCCAGCTATACCCAAATCCAACCTCACATACCGGGTACCTTATGTATGAAAATATGGTACTCACATGGATTTTGGTGCGCCGTACTACGTGTTTGGGTACGCAGCAGATATAGTCGCTGGACAATTTATCTTAGCTCGTTGTTTGTGATGAGTTAATTTTCATAGTTTGAAGTTCAAAATTTTTAAAATTAAATAATAAAACACTAAAACACATGTTATGTGGGCCCTTTCCCCTTACCTAAACCAACGCAACTCTACATTTCTCACTGCTAGTGCACTGTGCTCACTACTAGTGCATTGTTCTCATTACTCCAGCAACGATGTGACAGAGGACCTTAGTGATGCTAATGAAATTGATCATAAGACTATTGATGACATGGCTTGAGGAAGCCAAATCAACTATCTTGTTCCTGTTCAATGTTTACTATTTTGAACTTTCTTTTCTCGTGTCTAAAAATGCCTTTGGGAAAATTTGGGATGCAGTATGGCAATGAAGTTTGAACTCATGATATTATGGACATATAATATTTTATGTTGTTAATTATATTAATATAACTTCAGTCTTTGAGTTGATATCTACTATGAGCCTACGCCATATGATCTATCAAATTTATTATTTTATGTTTCAATTTTTCAATGTGAATGTTCATATGAATCATTGAATTTAGAAATATCTAATATTCATGTATGATGTGAGTGTGAAATGTTTTATTTTTATAAGTTTTAATACACACACATATATATATGTCTAGAGTACCCGTGACGTACCCAAGTATGCTGTTTCAAAAAGCGGCATCCTCATCCCCAGACAAATACCCATCCCCATATCCATGTTTCCTCGCAACTTAATATTTTAACTAAAAATAAATTATACAAGTTAAAATTTTAATTACCCCATACACATTTTTATTTATGAAATTGTGATGCTTTAGTTATTTATACACATTAACTAAAAGACCAATTAATTATACCATATTTACCATTAAATAAAATCCTCAAAAATAAATTAATTATACCATATTTACATTTAAATTCATATTAATTTTAATTTAAAATATTATCATTATATTAAACAAATTATTATTATTATATCTTTTTCAAAATAGCTTCCTAAAATATTATAAAAATAGGAAAAAAAACAAAGACAATCACAAAGAGTACTCCTTAAGAATAGCTTTAGCCATAACTATTTTCTAGAGTTTGGCAAAAGGTCAAAAATGGGCCAAAGATGGCCCTTTCCCAAAAGTAATAACACTTTTATTAATATATAGTTAGTTTTTTGAATTTTTACATGAAAATAATAATATATTTTACATGTTACATTATAGATCCATGAGAAAAGTAAAGTAAGATGCTCCAAGGGCATCGTGTAAAGTGTTGCAACTTGAGTATTCCCCTATTTCTATTAAAATTGAATCCTATTGCTACAAGTTGAAAAGTCCTCATTCACATTATCATATAAATGTAATTTACATAAAAGAAAACCATCAAATTTAAGGAAAATATAAATACTGCAAAATTATTAAATTCACAAAATCTAACCTTGGGGAATACTTCACTTAATCTTCAATATGACTTAACTTTTTCAAAGTTTCCATGTATATAATTCTGTTTTATTCTTTAAATTTCAATCAATTGAAACCTTAATAATAGAATCTATCAACAAATAAGCTTATAGTTGAAAAATAATATATTAGAAACTATTATTTATCTTAATAGATATTAAACAATATAAAGAAAATATAGTTATAACCATTCCAAATTTCATTTGACAAAACTCCGAGACAACAACTATTATTTATTTATAAATAATGATTAAAATAAAACTCATAAATTATTATTTATATAGTTGGTGCATATCATATGTGTTTGTAAATGCTGACTTGAAGGAATGCAATCGTGAGTATGATGTAAATAGTGCGTTACAGGAGTATTTATAAATAATGATTAAAATGCTATAAACATAAATAATATAAAACTTTATTTAAAAGTATATATATGAAAATTAAAATAAACATAAACATAAACTACACATAATTTATAATATAAACTTTATTTAAAAGTATATATGGAAAATCAGAAATTGATTGAAATAGAAATAAAAACAATGAAACATGCAATCTGAATCAAAACAAGGGTATGATCAGAAAACCCAAGAAACATAAATTGGGAAAGATCAGAACCAAAAAAGAAATATAAATAGGAAATTGGAAAATCTCTTGAAATATATATAAAAGAAATTAAAAATAAAAATGGTACCAATTACAACGTTGGTTGATGTGTATGTGTTTAAAAATGGAACTGACTTACAGTGTAGAACGGAAACAATGAAACCTCCATTCTTGGTCAAAAAAGGGGCAAGATCACACAAAATGTTGAAAATATTAAAATGCAAATTGAAAAGAAATGGAATGTAATACCTTTATAATTAATTATTATTAGTTATGTTGTAAATATTTTGTTATCATTTTATTATTTTATTATTCTTTTATTATGTGTAAATACTTTATTATTATTTTTGAAAAAATATCAAGAATAAAACATTTTGTAATCAAAACAATTTTATTTAATAAAATATGATGGAGGAAAAGATTAGATATAGCTTGTTGAAGAGTATTTGCTGACCCACAAGAAGAAAAAGAAAAGTGGAAAAAACCATGGATACAAGAGGCATCATCCCCAAAAATCAGGTCGCAACTCCTAGTTTAGTGTTAAAGGGCACGAGGCTCATAAATATACAAGTCCTAGGTAAAATAATATAAATTAGTATGTCCATAAGCACCATGAGGCTAGTGTTTGATGAGGATTAAACATCTCTGAAATGCAAGAGATGGTCCATTGAGATTTTTCTCTTGTGGTTCAACGAACATGCTCGGGGGTTCTAGAGCAAATAACTTGGATGCTCCAAGAGCTGGTTGGGAGAAACAACATCTCCACTCTTGTTTTCCCAACATCGGTGCCACTTTTCCATTTTACATTTGAATGCTGTAAAATATAATTCATTAGATCTCTAGTAGTTAAACTCTAAATTATTTTCGAGTACTCTAGTACTACTATTATACTTGTATCTTGTGTTAATGGAGAAATTTATTTAGTTCCAATCTGCACAAAAATTCCTATAATTGAGTGTATATTTTTCTAGATGCATCATTTTCCTAGATATCGTATTACTCTGCATTTCGAATTTAAATCAATCCTAGATATCATATTACTCTACATTTCAAATTTAAATCAATGATTGAGATTACAAATAAATCTCAATTTCTGATTATAAGTGTAGATCTATTCTTTTCGTTCTAGGTAAGGAAATAAAATCCATTTACTTAGAATTTATTCAATTTCTTTATGCAAATTAACAGTATCCAATTATAATGCTATTATCATATATATTTGTAAGGTTTAGTATAATATGGCTAGGATTCTTCTTAACAGTATTACAAAATATAAAGAAACTAAGTTAAGGTTTTAAGGTTTTAAGTATATGTTATATACTAAGGGTTTGAGGATCTTTTAACTTTCATTAACACATTTAGATAATCAAGGAACAAAATAAGTCAAGTCGACAAACTCACTGATTAATTTATTATCACGATTGAAGCCAATCATCATGGGTAAGTCCACGTTGTGGCTACCGAAATGTTTCAAGATAGTGCGTTATAATCTCCACACACTCACATGATAATCGTGGGATCAAATCCCTCTATTTAAAATACAATCCGTTCAGTTAAATATTTACACAGTTAAATACACTAGCTTTCACAATATTCCTTACGACAGAAGGATTGACGTTTGGGAAAGATCCACATCGTGGTTGCCAAGACAAGTTTCAAACACCTCTGATAACAACAATTAAATACACACACTATCATGAAATTATTATATAGATACAGAGCCTCATTTCCTCTTATGATTGAGACTCAATACTCATGAAGATCTTGGGATGGAGTCCCATACAGTGTAAATCGAAAACACATAAAACTAATTAAATACATACAAGAATGCATTTCGGATTTAGATAAACATTATTCAAAAATATTTAAAAAATGGATTCATTGATCAAGGATACACACACAGATCGACAGGTCAAGTATTCGAAGGAAATAATTGAATTTCTAGTATGGAAAATTACATCATAAGGTTTAAAAACAAACAAGATGGTCGTAAGTCTTTCCAAGTATAGATGATATTTTCAATTAGATACGCGGAGAAATTATTTTCTCAACAATAGACCAGAGATCTAGATATCATCAAGTCAGAATTAAAGACGAAGATATTTTTAAAACTGCATTCAGAACTCGATATGAGAATTATGAATTTGTAGTTAGGCCATTTGGGCTAACGAATTCTCCAACAACTTTCATGTGCTTAATGAATAGTTTCTTAAGTAAATACATAGATAAATATGTAGTCGTCTTTATACATGACATATTAATTTATCCAAAAATGAAAGAAGAACATGATGAAGATTTGTAGATAATACTACAGGTTCTGAGAGAACATAAACTGTATGCTAAATTCAGTAAATGCGAATTCTTTAAAGATAAAATACAGTATCTAGGTCATGTGATATCCAAGGAAGGGATATCAATATATCATGATAATATTAAAGCAATAATGGAATGGCATGTTCCTAAATATGTATCGGATGTATGATCATTCATGGGAATTACAAGTTATTACCGAAAATTCATAGAAGGATTCTCGAAGGCCATGAATCCCATAAAATCCTTCCAAAAAGAGGGAAAAATATTTGTATGGGATATAAAGTTTGATGAAATTTTTAATAAGTTAAAGGAATTGTTAACTACTACACCTAGATTAAAAATATCATATCCAAACAAGGACTTTGTTGTGTACACAAATGCATGCCATGAGGGTTTAGTTGGAGTATTAACACAAGATGGTCACGTAATAGCATACAAATCACGAAAGTTAAAAACACATCAAAATAATTATGGTACTTACGATTTAGACTCGGATGCCATAATTCATGCTCTAAAAATGTAGCACGATCATCTAATTGGTAAAAGATTTTTATAAATGTCTCATAACATAAGCTTGAAATACTTGTTTGATCAACAAAATTTGAATGAAAGAAAAATAAAGTGGTTGATCTCTTAAGAATAAATGCAAGAATGAATTTTATAGCCATCATTATTAACTACAAAACAGAATTAGATGATAAATTGGAAGAAGGGATACAAATGCACAAAGAATATCAAAATCTAAGATAAAATTTAACATAAAACGAATCTGAAAATGTAAAAACAAAATTTAGTGTGAACGAAGAAGGCTTAATTCTGTATAAAAACAGACTATATGTACCTAACATACAAGAATTTAAATTCTTTATTTTAATGAAGTATAGAAAATTCCTTATTTTGAACATTCAGGTTATCAAAAGATGGTAACAATGCTAAGCAAAGATTATTTCTGGCCTAATATGAAGAATGAAGTTGGTTAATATATAGCTAGGTGTATAGAATGTCAGCAAGTTAATGTTGAGCATCATACCAAGTAGGTATTTTTCAACCATTGAAAATTTAAGATTGGAAATGGGTAATTATGAGTCTCGATTTTATAACTGGATTACCTAAAAATAAAAACCAAAATGATTCTGTAGTTGTAGTAGTAGACAAACTAGGAGAGGAAGTGCATTTTATACTAGTTAAAACTACTTATAAGGATGCTAATATTGTTGATATTTTTATGAAGGAAATTTTTCGATTACACGAAATTCCAAAGGTAATAATTTCTGACAAAGATCCTAAGTTTACTCATAATGTTTGGAAGTCATTGTTTAAAGGACTAGATATTAAATTAAATTTTAGTACTGCTTATCATCTGCAAACGAATGGACAATCATAAAGAGTAAATCAAGTTCTAGAGGATATGTTAAGGATGTATGTTAGAGATCATCCAAAGAAATGGAAAGATTATTTGCACTTAGTCGATTTTGCATGCAATAATAATTATCGCACTTGACCTAAACTTAGTCTTTTTGAAATAATGTATGGTAGGAAATTTAATACTCCCATTTCATGGAGTAATTCAATTGAAAGATTGATGATAGGACCTAACTTGTTAAAAGAACTTGAGCTAACAATTAAATAGGTACAAAACCATCTAAAAATTGCAGAGGACGGGAAGAAGAGTCATGCAGACCTTAAAAGAACTCAAAAAGAATTCCAAGTAGGTCAGCTTGTGTTTGTCAAGGTAAAACCTAGAAAGAGATCTTTTTAGTTGGGGAGTTGTGCTAAATTAGCACCCAAGTGTTGTGGATGATTTGAAATATCCGAAAGAGTAGGTCAAGTGGCTAATTAGTTAGCTTTGCCTCCTAATCTTAGAATACATAATGTATTTCATATTTCCATATTGAAAAATTATGTGCACGATGCTACTCATGTGATTGATTGGAATGTTATTCAGGTAGATCCCAAAATATATTATCAGGTG
This sequence comes from Pseudotsuga menziesii, assembly GCA_001517045.1. NCBI lineage: Eukaryota > Viridiplantae > Streptophyta > Pinopsida > Pinales > Pinaceae > Pseudotsuga > Pseudotsuga menziesii. Next base: position 141,490 of record LPNX010466630.1, on the reverse strand, counting down.
GAACTAAACTATATTCTCGATAGGAGAGAACTATTTCTCTAAAATCCCACCATTGGACAGGTAAAAGTGCAATGGAATCACACCATATCTGGTAGTAAAGATCGAAGGTGAGGGTATCGGAGAGCCTCACCTCTCAATAGATAAACCAAAAACAACACTCAAAGAGAAAACAAGATTCAGAAACTTTTAAACATGTAAGGCACAAGAATGGGACAAGAAATATTGAATGCTTCATTAGGAGGCCACATGTCTTTTTATAACCATTACAAAGGAACCTCATTAATGAGGAAACAAAGAGAACAATAAATGATGATCATTATTTATAATAATATATCTAATATATCTACTTAATACATTGTCGAATACATAGTGGGGAGTGTGGGTCTCCCATACAACCCAGTCCTCCTGGTTAAGGTGTAAAGTGTCCCTGCTTTCCTACCTCTTGGTTGAAGTTGGAAGCCATGCTTGCAAAGAGGAGAAGCCAAAACGTAGAAGAGGAGCTGAGCCGAGTTGCAACTCGATGATGATGATGATGTTGTAAGATGCGAGCAGGTGGGGATATAGTCGTTGTTGTACATCTTGTTGTAAATAAACTAGAGGGAAATATTTGTATTGTTTAAGATCTGTGAACCTCCTCTCTTAGTGGTGGGTATATGTGTGGCCTTGGGGCTAGGATACCTATGTATCCACTAACAAGTGAACTGATATTGAAACCATCAGAAGGGTGTGATGTGGATTGATACAAAAATATTGAAGCTACCTCAAACCTCAAGACAACCTTCTATACAAAAAAAACTCTCTGAAGTGATGTAGACTATTGCTAGAGGATTGGGAAAATAAAAAAATTGCAACTAAAAGACAACCAACTAAAAGTTAACTAACACAGCCGCAAATTAAAATTTAACTACAAAAATACGAAACCAAAGTTGATCTTGTTGGAGAATACTAAATGGACTTCTGAATATTGTTAAAGATTCCATGTTGGAGAGTGCTAAATTAACTTCTGAAAATTATTGTTGAATATTCCATGTTGAATATGCCTTTCTCGTGAGTGATAGTTGCATGATGAACTTCAGATAATTAGTAATAGCATACAAAAATGCTGGCATGTTAGGAAGGTAATTTGAATGAGTTTCCTGCAATATTGTGGATGGAGAGAGATTAAATTTCTCTCCTACCTTTTTTCTTTGGGTTTGGAAGAGGAGAATAATAATGGAAAATAGAACTTCCACTACCTTTGTGAGGAAATTAACACAGACGAGAATAAAATTGAACTTGCCATCGAATTTGGACATGTAAAATAGAATTGGTTGAATACTGATCAAAATGCAATCACCTACAACCAATAGAATAGTAAAAGTGTGATACTTGGAAGAAATCTTGCTCCGATGATGATCGTATGCCCTCGAAATGGCACGATGAGTTGAGGAAAGACCCAAATTGTAGTGGAAAACATTTCATTCTATCACCTCGTTCTTCATCTTGTTGCACAAAGTTTATTGTGCACTCAAATGTCTAAAAAATATCGACAATCACTTTTGTAATATCTCAGTGATCTGAGATCGAATCTCTTGGTTAAAACCCATTACCTCTAAATCCGCAATGTTGTTATCAAATATAGACCTCACCAACAGATCCACATTACTTCTCCTTCTCCTGGATTGAGTCTATATTCACATAGCCAAATCCCTAAATATTGTAATTATAGCACTATTTTCTCCTAAAGACGTGCTTGATTTCAGCGGTAAAACCCTTGATCTGGCTGAATTCATAGTTTTTATGTAGGAAAATTTCTCCTTGAAACTGGCTTATTGGGATTGAAAAGGTTTGAAAATTTATGAAAGGACAGTGTCAAATTGTGGGTCTGTAATACAAATTTGAGTTTCCAAGCAAAGGATAGGGATGGTTGGATGTATATACCCAGGCAGAGTTCCTGTTTAAGATGAGGTTGTTAAAGATAAACGTGAATGTGTTTATGGAAAAAGGAGGGAGGAGTCGCATGCATATCGAAGGAGATGCATGCATATTGTAGCAATGGGCAGAGATGAATGGGTTGTAGCATGGGGTTAGGGAAGATATGAATGGGTGCTGCCAAAATTTATGAGAAAATGTCGATTGGTAGGTAAATGTTGAAGCATGCATGGTAAATGGTGAATAATGAAGCATAGTTGAAGGGTAGTTGCATGCATTAGAAAATGGTGGAAGTGCATGCAATAAATGGTGGAGGCACAAAAACCTAATTAGTGGGTAGGAAAAAATCTACTTGAAGGAATCTATCAGAGGCGTGTAAGTAATGGGAAGCCAATAGAGCACACTGAGAGTGCCCTCAACCTTGGGTGGAGTTTCTTGCAGAGAAAAGAAAAACTCCCAAGATATTGAATAGACAATGGAATGGTTAAATATTAGAAGAAAAACTAGTTAAAGAGGAAGAGACAAGGTGTAGCCATGGGGGGAGGCCCATTGGCTTCTCTAAGTGAAAACCCTAAAATAAGTAAATAAGCAAACTGATAAATGGCACAACAAAAACAAAGAGAAAAATGAGAGAAAATAGCCAGTGGTGGAAATTGTGACATAAAACCTAAGAGAAGTTAACTGAGAGTTAAGCTGAATAAAAGAAAAACCAAAATAATTTTTTTAAAACCTAGGTCTAGGAGTGAACTACTCTTATACCAATTAATCTGTCGTTCAGGGCCAGATCTTGTAGCAAAGATCGGAGGTGAGGCTAGGAGAGCCTCACCTCTCAATAGAGAAACTCAAAACAACACTCAAAGATAAAACAATATTCAGAAACCCTAAAACATGTAAGGCACAATAATGGCACAAGAAATATTAAATGCTTCATTAGGAGGCCACATGCCCTTTTATAACCACTACAAAGGAACCTCATTGACGAGGCCATAAAGAGAACAATAAATGATGCTCATTATCTATACTAATATATCTAATATATCTACTTAATACATTTCCAGATACATAATGGGGAGTGTTGTCCTCCCATACAACCCATGTATACATGTAATATTATAAAAAGTTTCTGATTTTATTAGATCACATACTGGATTGGTTTCAGCTTCTTCTCGTACATATACATAGATTATTATAATCATATTCAAGTAAACAATGCATGAGTTTTTATTTAGTTTTATCATGATTTTGAAAACCTCAATAGATATCTATTATCACTTATTATAACNATATATATATATATATATATATATATATATATATAGAAAAAATATTACAGTTAAATAAATATTATTTACTATATAAACATTAGCTTAGAGTTCCATTTTGGAAATCATAAAGATCGATTTTATCATTAACCATAATATATTTCCTATTTGAAATACTCATTTCAGTATTAGTATAATAGTAACTAAATATGTTAAAACCATAGTAAACAAACGAGTCCTGAATTGAACAAGTTGAGGGTTCAAAAATTGTGTATATCATGTTTATTACTTTCACCACTAGAATGTCCTTTGTCTTTACAACAAGGTTTTTAAATTTTTTTAAAACACATTTAAACAAATCTAATCTAAGACACGACTACAACACAGGTTTGTAAGCAAATAATAACTCATTTTTTCCCAATCTAGAAGATGAGAGGATCAAACTCGTTAAGTTAGTTTTTACAACAAATTAGAAAATAAAGTAACGATAGTCCAAAAACATAATGATTCCTACAACATTATCGACATTTTACAATAAAAATAACAGCCTTACAGCTTAAAATTTATATCCAATAATTATCTTGATAGAAAGAACACCATAATGAATGATTTTGGAGATATTGTGGCCTTGCGACCTTAAAATTATAATTTAGGAAATACAAAAATAAAACCCTTACCTAAACACAACATGACTTATCTAGAGTAATACTATCACATTTACGTCCAAAATGAAATAAGTTGCAGGTCCACAAACCCAGGTAAAAATGTTTATATTTAAAACTTAAAAAAATTGTTTCAAAACTAAAAAATTGTTGTAAGAGCTTGAAGCCACAACTTAACCAAACAAACGCATTACATTATGGTTCCCTTTGGACTCCATGATTGGGAGGAGACTTCTTATAAAACCAACTTTAATTTCCTTAAGGTAGAAACCATAAGAGGGTTTACCAATCCAATTGACCCAAACCTAGGACAAAGCTAACCCAGCCACAGATCCACATGGAGTAAGGAATGCAGGTAACAGGTCTTAATAGGACCATGCTTCCACCTCCACAAATATTGATTCAAATCTAGTGCATCAATCCAAGTCGAAACCTCCTGCAACAATTTTACGCAGAGGTCAAATAGGGTTTTTAAATGTATACTTTTGGATAATGAAAATTTAACAATGCAGCAGAGGTAAACATACCATCAATGAACTAGGAAGGGAAGAAAAAACCAATGAGTCAAAAACACCATGAGAACAATTTTTTAGGGTCACCGAGCCAACCCAAAACATAAATATGGTGTAGATACAGAGTTCGGGTCGTGTCGAAGCCGAGGGGAGCCCAAGAGCCTCGACTTTTCCACTATCATTTAGACAATGCAGAAGTGAAATAACACAATGCAAAGGTAAATTTAATACATCCCTAAGGAGAATTAAACCATTAGGGTTTTTGGGAAAGACATAGATATTTCCAGGTGGAGGCCATAAGCCTTCACGTGGCTTTTATTAATTCCACTTAGTTTTTATTTTTTAACTTGAACTCCATAGTTGAAAACCATCAATTCTCACCCTTTGATGCCACCATATAATTTTTATTTATGCTTGTTTTAATACTTGGTAGCATAAAACATCGCATAGTTCAATGTTTAGGGATAGTTTCATTTCCCTTAGCATAGTGACAGCCTTTGTTATATCTAGGTAGTCCTTTGTGTGTTACCAACACAAGGCAAGTTATCGACTACTATCACTTGCAAAAATTTTAAAAACGTCTTTCGTTATCCCAAAAGATAAGTAAGACCTGTAACAATCCCTTACCCTGGCATCTTAATTCGACTAGAAAATACCTTAAAACATAATGAGCAAGCACACCAACTATAACTATCGATAATTAAACATGACATTTTTTTACATATTGACAAGAAGAAATCCTTGCAGTACAATGGTTTGTTGCATAGTTAAAGACCGTCGTAAATTAAGTACTCATGTTCAATAGATGAAGTGCTAACGCAAGTTAAATTTTAGATGTAGGAGTTAGTGTGAATTTGTTACTTTATGTATTTACGATTTGAACTTCATATCATTCAAAAAACAATTATGAATTTTGGGAGATGTTACATGTGGTATGAGAGTGAGTTTCAAAACACTGGGCCTGAAGGGCTCAACTCGCATACAAAACAAGAAAACAAAAATACCGATCATGTTTTAAAACCATTTCTGTACAAAAATATAAATAACCAACCATCATAATAATCGATATAACATATATGTGGAATTAAATAACCAACCATCTGAACTACTTCAAACTGTAGAAGATTTAAGAGTTGAATTACAAACTGTAAAGGAATATAACAAAAGAATTTTAAGAGCACAGGATGAACTAAATCAGATATTGCTAGATAAAATACACAACGGAGGCAAGTATAAAATAAAGGAACATGAAACTAAATCTAGAACAGTATCGTACAAATGTAAGGGTAAGAAACTAAAATTTTCTAATAGTGAAAGTAAATTGGTTTAGAAATTAAAGTCATGTCTCACAAAGAAAAATATAAATATTCTAGTTAAAGTAGTGATAATGACAGTGGTCCTAGAAAGAGTAAATATAAACCCTCTGAAGAAATTTCAAAAGAATTTAAAAATATAAAAACCTCTTATGTTTAAAGCAAAAGTGGAAAAGGGTGAAGAAGCCGAGGCATGGCTATCGGGTATGAAAAAGTACTTTCAAATTTATAAATACTCAGATAGACTAAAATATAGGATGGTTATTTATAATTTAACCAAAAAGGCTGACATTTGGTGGCAAGATATAGAAATAGTTAAAAACCTCAAAGAAGAATATGTAACCTCGAGAACTTTAAAGAAATACTACAAAATAAAATTATTATATCAATAGTATTATGAAGAAATAGCTAAAGAGTTTTATGAACTTGACTAAGTTCAATGACTATGAATTAATTAAGTATTAAATTTTTAAGTTTATTACGATATGTGTCCTATATAATTGATGAAAATCCAAAGATGAAGATGTTTTTGAATTGTTTTCGTATTAGTTTCAAGGACAAAATTGAATCTGATAATCAAAATACCCTTGAAGAGGCAATGAGAAAAGATAACTTCTGTTACGAACAAAGTAAAAATAAGAGAGAAGGCATACCTAACTAGAAAAATAAAAGAACAAGTAAATTTGAGCAGAGAATGAAACGTTTTAAGCCTAATAAAAGCTTTAGAAATAATTCCCTGAATTTTTCTAAGAATAATTATCGAGGAACAGATTTTAAAGGTAAAAAACAACGAAACATTAGAGCACCAAAACAAATAGGCATGCCTAACAATTATGTTAAAAGCAATGAAGAAAAGGAACATGTGAAGTTCTGGGAATGTCACGATCCGCATTATGCAAAGGACTCTCTGAACATAAGGAGAAATTACAGCAATGTACATACAATTCTGGAGGAAGAAATAGTTGCTGACATAGGAAATGAAATGCACACAATTAATGCAACCTAGGAGAATCAAGAGGTTGATCAGCAAACATCCAAGGTGGAAATAGAAGGTATGGTATAGAACAAGCATGTTTCTATTTTGATTGACCCAGGTGCTAGTTCAAGCTGTGTGTCACCTAGTATAGCAGAAAAATGCAATTTACATTTGAAGAAGTTTGAAAAGTCTTGATTGGTTCAGTTATCTACAGGAGCAAAAAAAAAAGTAGTTAATTATGTTGAAAAGTGTGAAATGTTTATGATTCAATTCAAATCTCAAGTAAAGTTAAGGGTATTATCATTAGGGTATTACAATTTTTTAATAGGTATGGACTGGCTGGGAAAATATAAAGTAGTTTTAAATTGTTTTGAGAAAACATTTACATGTTTACATTATAAAGGAGAAAGAGTTACTATCAAAGGGATACCTAGAAAATTTTATGTTAGACAAATTTCAGCATTAGAAATGAAAAAGGTTATATGGAAACTTTGTAAAGTTTTTGTTGTGCATGTAATAAATGATGAACACTTACACAATGAAGATAATTTAAAATTCAATGAGATTCCAATCTTAAAAGAATTCTCAGAGGTTTTCCCGGAAGAGATTCTAGGATTACCTCCAAAAAGAGAATTAGATTTTACTATTGACTTAGTACCAAGAGTTGGACCTAATTCAAAGGCTCCTTATTGGATGAACATATTAGAACTTAACGAATTAAAACTACAACTACAAGAGCTGATAGATAAGAACTACATAAGACCAATTGTATCCCCTTGGGGAGCACATGTTTTATTTGTTAAAAAGAAATACAATACATTATGTTTAGGTATAGATTATCGTCAGTTAAATCAAAGGAAGATTAAAAAAATATATCATTTTCCCTACATAGATGACATGTTTGATCAAATATGCAGAGCAACGATATTATCGAAAATAGACTTGAGATATGGCTATCATCAATTTAGAATTAAAGGCAAAGATATTTTTAAAACTGCATTCAGAACCTGATACGCGGATTATGAATTTGTATTTATTTCATCTTAGCTAACGAATGCTCCAACAAATTTCATGTGATTAATGAACAATTTCTTAAGTAAATACTTAGATAAATTCATAGTCGTCTTTATATATGACATATTAATTTATTCAACAACGAAAGAAGAACATGATGAACATTTGCAGATAATAATACAGGTTTTGAGAGAACATAAATTGTATCCTAAATTCGGTAAATGCAAATTCTTTGAAGATAAAATACAATATCTAGGTCACGTGATATCCAATGAAGGGATATCAGAAGATCTTGATATGATTAAACCAATAATGGAATGGTCTTTTCGTAAATATGTATCAGATGTAAGATCGTTCATGGGAATTACAGGTTATTACCATAAATTCATAGAAGGATTATCGAAGATCATGAATCCCATAACATCATTGCAAAAAAAGGGAAAAAGATTTGTATGGGATCTAAAGTGTGAATAACATTTTAATAAGTTAAAGGAATTGTTAACTACTAAACCTATATTAAAAATTAACAGATCCAAACAAAGACTTTGTTGTTTTCATTTATGCATGCAATGAGGTTTTAGGTAGAGTATTAACACAAGAGGGTTGCGTAATAGCATATGAATCAAGAAAGTAAAAAACACATGAAAATAATTATGCTACTTACGATTTACAGTTGGATACCATAATTCATGCTTTGAAAATGTGGTGCTATTGGTAAAATATTTTTATGAATGTCTCATAACATAAGCTTGAAATACTTGTTTGATCAAAAAAATTTGAATGCAAGGCAAGCGAGATGGTTAAATTTCCTTAGAGAATACGATTTCGAGATTAAACACATCAAAGGAAAGGAAAATAAAGTGCCTCATGTCTCAAGCAAAAATTCAATATTGAATTTTATAGCCGCCATTAACAGCTACAAAACAGAATTCAATGATAAATTGGAAGAAGGGATAAAAATGGACAAAGAATATCAAATCTAAGAGAAAAAAAAACAGAAAATGAAGCTGAAAAATGTAAAAACAAAATTCAATATGAACGAAAAAGGATTAATGCTATACAAAAATAGTCTATATGTACCTAACATGCGAGAAGTTAAATTGCTGATTTTAAATGAAGTACATAAAATTCCTTATTTCAGACCTCCAAGTTATCAAAAGATGATAACAATGCTAAGGAAATATTGTTTTTGGCCTAACATGAAGAATGAAGTTCTTGAATATATAGTGGGGTGTATAGAATGTCAGCAACTTAAAGTTGATCATCCACACCCAGTAGGTCTTTTGAAACCACTTCCAATTCCAGATTGGAAATGGGAAATTATTAGTCTCAATTTTATAACTGGATTACCTAAAAATAAAAACCAAAATTATTATGTAATGGTAGTGGTAGACAAACTAAGCAAGGAAACACATTTTAAATATGTTAAAACTAATCATAAGGATGCTAATATTGCTGACATCTTTATGAGGGAAATTTTTCAATTGCGCGCAATTCCAAATGTAATAATTTCTAACAGAGATCCTAAGTTTACTGATAATTTCTGGAAGTCATTGTTTAAAGGACTAGATAATAAATTAAATTTCGGTACTTCTTATCATCTGCAAATGGATAGAAAAATTGAAAGAGTAAATCAAAAGCTAGAGGATATGTTCAGGATCTATGTTAGAGACCATACAAAGAAATGGGAAGATTATTTGCACTTAGTCAATTTTGCATATAATAATCATTATCACACTTCAACTAAACTTAATCCTTTCAAAATACTGTATGGTAGGAAATGTAATAATCCTATTTTATGGAGTAATCTGGTTTAAAGATTGATATTAGGACTTGAACTGTTAAAAGAACTGGATCTAACAATGAAACGGGTACAAAGCAATCTGAAAATTGCACAAGACAGACAAAAGAGTCATGCATACCTTTAAAGAACTCAGAAATAATTCCAAGTAGATGAACATGTGTTTGTCAAGGTAAAATCAAGAAAAAACTCCTTTGAGTTGGGAAGTTGTGGTAAATTAGCACCCACGTATTGTGGATCATTTGAAATATTGGCAAGAGTTGGACCAACGGCTTATCAGTTAGCTCTGCCACTTAATCTTAGAATACATAATGTATTTCATATTTCCATATTGAAAAAGTATTTGCACGATGCTACTCATATGATCAATTGGAACTAGACTGTATCTTGACAAAAGTGAAGTTTTTGAGGTGGAACTAGACTGTATCTCAACAAAAGTGAATTTTTTTCTCTGGAATCGCACCATTGGACAGGTAATAGTTGAATGGAATCACCTCATTCAAGATGAAGTAACCTCGAAATTAAAGAGCCATATGCTGGAGGCATATCCAATTTTTCCCTCGAAAGACTCAGAAGACACTTAAGCAACATCGAGGATGATGTTGAACTTAAGAGGAGGTGTTTGTAACCAACCTATAACTAAAAAATAAACATTTTTATTTTTTGAGAAAATGCTAAGGGATTCTTTAAACTAGTAAATATTACTGAATTAGAATAGGTTAGATAGATTTTATTTATGTATAATATTTTATAAAGAATGCTACAATTGTGATTCTTACAAAGGTAAATGGAAAAACTGTAGATTATTGTAATTATTTTGTAAAGGAAATTTGTAAATGTATACATACAATATTATAAACAGTTTCTGAGTTTACTAGAAGAGATACTGACTTTCTTTAAACTTGTTCTTATTCATATGCATAGATTATTATAATCATGGTCAAGTAAAAAAATAAACCATTTTTTATTTAGATTTATTACTAAGCTTGAAAACATGAGTTAGAATCCCTCAACAAACATATCCTATCACTTATTATAAGAAAAGGGCTCCCTTATGTAATATAGTATTATATTTCTTTACTAGCTCTCTATCCATTAATGAGATTTAGGAATAGAGTCATGATTAAAGAACAGTCTAAGCCCTATTAGGTTATGAACAAAACCATCATTAGAGATGAAAGGCTTGAGCACCTACAGAAGTTAAACTATGGTTTAAAAACTCTTTCAAATGAAAACAGAATCAATTAAACTCTTCAAATGATATTTCAACAAACACTATATATATAGTAAAAATCTTAGAGTTAAATAAATATTATTTACTATCTAAACATTATCTTGAAGTTCCATTTTGGAAATTGTAAAGACCAATTTTCCCATTAACCAAAGTATATTTCCTATCTGAAATACTCATTCGGTATTACTATAATAGTAACCAAATATGCTACAATAATACTAAACGAACTAGTTTCGAATAGACCAAGTTTAGGGTTGAAACCATGTGTATATAATGTTTATCACTTTCACTGTCTCAAGGCCCTTTGTCTTTATAGCAAGTGTTTTATAAAAATTTAAAAAAACATTTAAACAAATCCAATCTAAGCCATGACTGCAAGACAGGTTTGTAAGCGAATAATAACTCATTTTTTCCCAATTTAGAAGATCATAGGATCAAACACGTTAATTTAATTTTTGCAACCAGTTAGAAACAAAAGAAACGATGATATAAAAATGTGATGATTCTTACAACATTATCAAAATTTTACAATCAATAGAGCAGCCTTATGGCTTAATATTTTTATCCAATAGTTCTCTCGACCGAAACAACACCATAATAAATGATTTTTGCAATATTGTGGCTTCACGGACTTAAAATTATAATTTAGGAAATACAGGAATAAAACCCTTACCAAAGCAGAACACAATTTATCCATGGTATCCTATCATATTTACTTCCAAAATTAAATAATTTGCAGGTCCATAAACGTAGATGAAAATGGTTATATTTAAACCTTAAACAATTTTTTTCAAGAAGAAAATATCGTTATAAGATCTTGGAGCCACAACTTAACCAAAAAAATGACCTTTTTAAACATGACCTTTTTATACATCTTCACAACAAGTAAACCTTGCAGTACAACACTTTGTTGCATAGTTAAAGAATGTTGTAAACTAACTAGTCATGTTCAATAGAGGAAGCACTAACGAAAGTTAAATGTTAGATCCACGAGTCAGTGTGAATTTGTACTTGATGTATTTACAATTAGATATTCATATAATTCAATTTATATTTTTTTTAATGAATTTTGGGATATGTTACACATAGATGAAATGGGTAACCTTGTTTCCATTTCTTTCTCCCATGCTAAGGTGTCCTTTTTAGGTCTAGGACCATTAAAGCACCTCCTTAGTTGCTCAATCCAATGGATAGGGCACCTCCAAGGTCGAAATGAGTTAGCTTTGATGCTAAGTAAGTTTAATGGTTTAAACTCGCGAATAGTTCCCAATATTTATTAATGAATCCTTGAGTGATTAAGGCATAACTTTAACGTTTGCTTGAACTTTGTTTGCACTAAGGATTTAAATTGTCAAACTTTTGGTGGTGCATCATAGTAACTTCCTAAGGTTACACAACCAAGGAGAAGAAACTAAGATAAAGTAAATAAATATAAGCTTTAGTATTATTATTTAGGTTTAGTTATTTAATGTTTATAACTTTGGTATGTTACAAAAAGTTATATAATTTTTTATATGTTTTTTTAAACATATATATATATATATATATATATATATATATATATATATATATTTTATCCTTTTTGTGATGTTTAAATGTTTTCACATGGTTTTTTTCAACTTATTATAAATTAAAATACAAAACTTTAGTATATGGATTGTTAGAAATGACTTTTTAATATCCATGATTAGATAGTTTAGTAATATCTTAAAAATATATATATATATAACATAAAACCATATAGGGGTATTCTTGGAATCCTCCTACCAACCTTTTTAATTATTTTGTTAATATGCATTTATTTAAAACTTATATATATATTTCACATGGTTTTGTTTAAAAGTTATATGTGTTTTGATATGTATTTTCTTAACATATGTTTTTATTATTATTTGTTGGAATATAATCCATCGGGATTATATTTTGTAAATAAATAGTTATGTAGGAAGTTGGACAGTTACATAGGAAGGTGAAAAGGTTGATGAAGCTCAACCACCACATGTAATATATAAATGTATACATTAGCCATGAATAGAATTGAATCGGGAGTTATACCTATCAGTGGTATCAGAGCACCACCTGCCGTAACTCCTGCCTACTGCATTTCAGTCCTGGCATTCTGCTTGCTATTCCATTGCTAGACTGTCTGCTCCGCCAGTCTGCCAGTCGCATGCATTGTATGCGTTATTCTCTTGGAGACCTGCCTAACCCTAATTTGTAACCACGCTATCTCTTCTTATCGTTCCATTCATCATTTTGTTGTGTGTGGTGCTTGTTATGTGGTGAGAACCGTGGAGTGCTGTGAGTTTGAATATATACTACGAGCCGGTGATTGAATATTGTTGGTAAAAGATTCATACCATTTCTCAATTGTGTGAATTTTTCAGAGCTGCGTAGAGAGACGTTACCTCTGGCGTCGATTTTTTGAAGAGACGCGACCTTCTGTTGAGTATATATGCTGCATTGATATCTCTTGAAAAGTTGTATTCTCCATTGTGAAAATAGTCTATTTCTTTGCTTGTAACTCCACCATATATGAGCTGCAATGTCTGGTGCATCTTCAAAGTCTCGTGCATCTGCCGAGTCTATTGCTTGGAAGTGCATAAAACCTAATTTTTAACCCTAATTTTGTATGTAGACACTTCCATCCATCCCTAACCATAACACTAGAGTGACCTACCTATATGTATTCAATATCTTGAATCCTTTCTGTATAGGTATAATTGTATACGTCAAGTTGTGTTGGGAAAATGTTGTCTGTATGATGTTGTATTAATGAATTTTAAGGTGGAGGTTCTATTGAAGCCTGAGAATTGTGACCTATTCATCTTCCTCTCCACTCTTAAGTTGCGTATTTCTCTTTAAAGTTGCAACCACAACCTTGGAAGTTTCATGTGCTATTATATCCTCCCATCTACGACTGGAGGACACTAACTTAGTTTGCATAAACTTGAACTCTTTGGCTGCGAACGACCTGAAGTATTTGGGATCAAATTTTGAAGCGACGGTGAATGTGAAAATTTGTGGGTATCATTGCTACAATGTCCATCGTTTGGTGCATGCCATGTTCTTGAGGCTCAACCACCACTCGCTAGACCAGATCTTCAAGCATTTATCTTAGTAAAATCGCGTGGAGTACCCTCGTGGATATATGCTGATTAGTGCACTAGTGGAATTGTTGTGCGTAAAGAGTGCCATCTCTTGTGATCCATGTAGAGAAAAATCCTTGTGTTTCCTCTCTACGTGGGAGATATTTATGAATCCAATACCTGAAGCTACATTTTGAATATGAGATCAGGTAGGTAGGAAACATTCTGACAGGAAGCTACTTTTGTCTTTGTGTGATTTCTGCCTATTTGAATATGAATTTGATGCTGCAAGTTTGAATTTAACCCTGGAACATTGCTGGGACATCCTTCAGCTGTCTGCAAAGGTTCATTTACATCTTTATAGAGATTTCTATACTAAAATCCAATGCAAGTGAGATAAATCTGGACAATCGAAGTTATAGTTTTTTGGAGTTTAACAAACGAACCTGTGCAGAGTTCTTTTGTTTGTTTGTTTCAGAAATATTTATAGAATCTCTTTGGCTAAGCTGTTGTACTAGGAACACTGTTGGCTGGATATTCACACCATTACCAATTGCATGAAGACCCTGAAGGCTGCGTTCTAATTTATATCTTCTGAAGCTATGAATTGATACTGAATTTATTCTCCCTGAATTGCTGCGAATTGAAGCTACGATACTGTCATTGTATCACTTTAAAACTTGAAGTTGAGATATTAAGATTGTAAATCACCTTGGGAGAGACTGTAGACCTGCAAGGTTATTGTTTTTTTTTCTTTTATCTCATTCTTTTTGTCATATTAAGTTCATTATTGTAAATTACACTAACAGTTGCAAAAGATGTAATCTTTGGCATCAATAGTTGGTGCCACTCTCTCTGGAAAAGATCATTCCAAAGGAGAAAGAAGCAAGAGAGGCAGAGGAAGAAACTTCAAAGGTAGAGGAGGCAGAAACACCTCCAGCAAAAGATCAGATTTGTAGTGCAAGCGTTGTGGAAAGACTGGGCACACATCAGATCAGTGTTGGGCTTCATGGGACTCTATCAAAGACAAGCATAACCAAAAGAAAGATGGCAGTAAAAACCAAGATGCTAGTAAATCTTCTGATTCTGCTCATTGTATTGTTGCACATTGTAATCTTGGAATTAATGAAATGACTTCACTTTCGTCTTACAAATATTGTTGGTTGCTTGATACTGGTGCAACATCACACATGACCTTTAGAAAAGACTGTTTTGAAGAACTTAATGAAACAATAAATGGCATAGTGTACTTTGCAGATAAGTCAAGTCTTAAACCAAAGGGAATGGGCACCATTCGACTGAAGATGCCTAGATTCCCTGATTTCTTGTTGAAGAATGTTCTTTATCTTCTAGAGTTGCAGAGAATCCTACTGTCCTTCGTGGAGATTCGACAGCGAGGCCATTCCATCCACATGTTTGATGGAATCGTAGAAATGAGAAAGTCCTCTGACAACCAAGTCATCATGACTGGATACGAAGATGGGAAGCTGCTGAAGCTAAAGGGTTCATCTGCAAGAGTTCATAACTATGCCTACCTCTCTCAGCATGGAGAAGGTAATTTGTCATCTAGTTCATTGTGGCATGCAAGATTTGGTCATCTAAATTATAACAGTCTTTGTTTGTTGAGAAATAATGGTGTATTTGGTTTTCCCACCATTCCCAAAGAGAAGAACAAATGTGATGCATGTATATTAGGGAAACACAGTAAGTTGCCATTCCATGAATCTAATTTTAGAGCAAGTAGGAAATTAGAATTAGTGCATTTTGATTTATGTGGCCCAATGCCAACTCCTTCAGCAAATGGGAATAAGTATTTTATGACATTTGTTGATGACTACTCAAGAATGTGTTGGATTTACTATTTAAAGAAAAAATCAGAAGCATTTCAAACATTCAAAGACTTTCATGCATTGATAGAAAAACAAGCACAATCAAAAATTGGTACACTTCGTACTGATAATGTGAAAGAATACACTTCAAATGCTTTTGAAGATTATCTTCGTCAACATGGAATTGCACATCAGACTACCGTTCCCTACAATCCTCAACAAAATGGTGTAGCAGAAAGAATGAATAGAACCATAATGAATATGGTTCGCTCAATGATGTTTTTCAAAAATGTAAAACTAATGTTTTGGGCTGATGCAGTAAAATGTGCAGCCTATTTGAGAAACAAAAGTCCCTCAAATTCTCTTGATAACAAGACCCCACATGAAAGGTGGTTTGGCCATTTCCCTTCAGTCACACAACTCAGAGTTTTTGGTTCCACCTGTTATGCCTTGATTCCAAAGGAGCAAAGAAACAAGCTTGGTGCTCGAAGCAGAAAATGCATTTTCCTGGCATACGAAGAATACTCCAAGGCATACCATCTGTATGATGAGGTAAACAAGAAGTTTGTTATTTCCAGAGATGTCATTTTTCTTGAAACTAATAAAAATGACCAGTCCATTGAGAGACAACTTGATCATTTGGAAAATTATCCTCATCCAAAGAACTATTCTAAAAATGAATATGAAATTCCAAACCTTGAAGGGGGGATTCCTATTTTGGATCAACCTTTGGAATTTCCATATGAAGCACCAACTCCCCCGCATGAAGTTCCTGCTACTTCACATGATCAAGAGATTCAACTGGATGATGTGATTGAGAGAATTGAAAGACTCTCAATCAATGATGAAGCACCACCAGCTAATCAACCAAGACCATCACAGAAGATTCCTAAATGGGCCACAAAGACACTTGAAAGTGTCCATCCGGATGAAGTTGGAAAGACGAGAACAAGAAGTTCAAAAAGACATGAAGATGGAGGAGGAGCAGATACTTCAGGTGATGACATGAATGTATCATTTGATTGTGAATTTAATTTATCTGCTAAATTTGAACCAACTTCCTTTGAAGAAGCTTCTACTCGAGTTGAGTGGAAAGAAGCTATGCAGAATGAGTATGATGCACTCATGAAGAATGGAACTTGGAAGCTGGTTGACCCTCCAGTTGGAACCAAACCAATTGGCTGGAAGTGGGTGTACAAGAACAAATACATATTAGATGGCTCACTTGACAAGCACAAAGCGAGGATTGTAGCAAAAGGATATGCACAGAAGGAAGGAATTGACTATGAAGAAACATTCTCTCCTACAGCAAAATGGGCTACCATCTGTACCTTACTCTCTTTAGCTGCTCAGAAAGGGTGGAAAGTTCATCAGATGGATGTGAAGACTGCTTTCTTGAATGGAGGCTTGAAAGAGAATGTCTTCATGTCTCAGCCAGAAGGCTTTGTTGTGAAAGGAAAAGAACAAAAGGTATGCAAGCTTGTCAAATCCTTGTATGGCCTAAAACAAGTGCCTCGCGCATGGTATGAAAAGTTAACCGAGCATCTTTTGAGGTTA
>LPNX010466630.1:44591-119329 GCA_001517045.1 Pseudotsuga menziesii | reverse complement strand
GTCTTTATATATATATATATCCGCTTAAGTATTGGTTATTAAATAGTTTTCATTTTATTTTATTTTAATTAAACTTGGTTAATTTTAACTCTATAGAGTTAATTTAACTAATTGTGAATAATTAATTTTGGATGATTAACTTCACCTTAAATTTAGCCAACTTTGTCTAGTTAGATTAGCTCTATTTTAGCTAATCTTTATTTAATTTGCTTTAAAATATTTTATCTTCACTAAATTTTTATTTGACTTCAATATTTAGCTTCACTTTTAGCAAATTAGCTTAACTTGGCTAATTTAGCTAATTACTTAGCTTAGCCGATCTTCAATAATTATTCTTTCCATAACTCATCTTACCTTTAGCTAACTTAACTAGTTAGCCTAACTTAGCTAATCTTCACTGATTAACTTGACTTAACAAAAATAGCTTAAGATATTTTATTTTAACTTAACTTTAGCTTTAACTTACATAGTTAGCTTAACCTCGCTAATTTAACTAATTGACTTAAATAGTAGTTTCTGGGTCTCTTTTTCCGAGACTACGATATCAATGAAATCTCAACTATTTTTTTATTTTATTTATCATCTTTTAGTAGTAATTATCCTCGATCTAATCATGAAGTCATTGGTGTTTGTTAGTGCCTTCCGACGACTAGTGGTTTCTCCAGCATGTTGTCCTATGACTAGCTTTTAATCATAATTTATGCGTCACTTATCAACTTAAGTGTTGTCTTAGTAAATGTCACAATTCATTGTCATTGTTAAGTGTGTGCAGCACCAAGATTGCATCTCTCATCAACTCATGGCCACCAAACAATTTAACCTCTTCCTTTAGTATATCCCATGCTCCTATCATTTTAGTTGCATCATGTCTTCTATCTCCTAAGTCTACAATTCACAATAAATCTTAGGAAATCTCTTTCATACTTACAGAGTTTTACTTGTGGAGCCTCTGCTTGATCTCCTTTCCATGATGATGTACACAAGTTCACTTTTGGTTACAAATATAAGGACACAACAGAGGGATGTTACAAAGGAAATTGATTCATTCTAGTTATTGGTAAATCTAGAGTTTAAAACATCTAAGATTGTATAGCATGAAATAAACTTTGTATACGTTTCTAAAGGATACAATTAAAATCAATATGAAAAATAAACTATGTCGTATAGTCTGTAGAAATCTTACACACCTAAACATAATTGAAAATTACTTTGTAAAATAGTTCCTGTAACTCTAGGATGGATTGTTGTTGTTGCACGAGATTGATTAACTCTGAAAATGGAAAAGATTGCATACAATGTGTTCAGTCAGTTTTCAAGATCGTTTTGTAGGCTAAATAATAGATGGTGTATTCAATTATCTATTGGATGTTAGCTTTCATATAAGTTATTGTGGGAAAGGAGTAATAGAGTCCTACAAACTTTCATATTTAAGGAAGAATTGTCCTTATCTGTATCTAATGCTAATGCAAGTGGAATTATACCCAATGTTAATATGATAAGGAAATATCAAAGAATACTTATACCATCTAAACGTCCTCCATATGAACAAAGGGATAAATGGTGACCATGCAATCATCCCCAACTTCATTGTTTTGTCTAGATATTCAAATAACTACATTAGTTTCTATACATCATGATCATGCCATTCATCCATAATACCCATTTAACCTCATACTTATTGAACCCATATCTACTCCAATGCTTTGAATGTGATAACATGAATTCTATAGGATGTTTACCATCTAAGATTATGAATTGTCTTAACAATAATGACCATAATGATGACCTCAATTAATCTTTATTACCAAATGTTAATTAGAAAACAAGGATTTTTTATTGTGCTGATACAATTTCTTGGTCATCTAAACTTCAATGATTGTTTAGAAAAATATTCTTACATTTTCCAATGAAATGTATATGAGAATATCATCAACGAGACTACTCTATTCAATGATTTTAGCTTGGTTCATTTACTTAAGTTATTTTAAAATGTTTTTAATTTTGTGAATGTGTGAATGTATGTATCTATGAGTGTTTCAAATGGAGAACATCTATTTTAAGCAAAATGCATTAAAATTTTCAATAATTCATTATAAAAAATAAACAAACACACAGATGCACACATGTTTGGTTTTTACTTTAAATTATCCCCAACTTTGTCATATTTTTTTTATAATGTTTTAAAGGTAAATCTTTTAGTTTTAATTGTCATACATGGAAATATACATATCCTTTAACCTAGGTTGTATGAATTGTTTCACAAATGAAAATGATATTTGATTCAAATTCACCCTAATTAAAATGCGCATTTAGTGAATTTTTAGATTTTTACTACAATATTTACGAACTTATTTATCTTTACTAAGTTAATGTTCAATATTTTTAAACTCACTTATATCTAATCATTTATAATTTACTAAGTTATATATATCAAAACTTTCATTCCGTCATATTTTATTAATTTTTTATAGATTTATCCTTAACACTCAACACTACACTAGTGGAATGAATTTTTTTTGTGTTTTTTGTATCAATATTATGTGTCAATCTTTTTAAGAATTGTAATATCAATGGACCACTATCAATAGTGCATTAATTAGTTACTTAGTTGAGTAGTTGAGTTGGTCATATTAAGTAGAATTAGTGACGCATAGTATTTGATAACCCATGGTATTTACCTATGGTTTTGTTGTTATGTAGTCTTCTAAATATTGTTGCTTAATATTGAGAAGGTAATTCAAGTGCCAAGGAAATCAATATGTCCATTGTGTTTTTCCTATCCTTTACTTTATTTTCTAATCTTTAACATGGTGTCCAAGCGTATATCATGATCCTTGTCTGGATAAACCTTCTCATATAGTGCAAAGAACACACACACTTGGAAGCGATGATGAAGCCTGAAAGATGAAACACACTCTCTTCATGCATTTTTCCTTTTTCTCTTATTGGAAGTGGCATCACACTCTACCCTATGAGGAACTATGGTACCTCAGGAGCCATTGCCCCTTCTCTAGACACAAAGCGTAGTACCATCACACATTTTATTCCACCAAAGCACAGTAAGCCTTGGTCTTCTTACACCAATTTTTGATACCGCGTCCCTCCAATGGCCTATGCTATCTTTTCAAGATGTGATTCCCATTTTAATCAGCTCAAAAAAAGGGTGGGGGGATATCTCTTGTTAGTCATATCAAGATGGATACACAAAGAAAAAAATTCAAAAGTTCAATTGAAAGTATTGTTGATGACGAGACAAAATATTGGAAAACATTACAACATTTTTCAGATTATCAAACCTTGAAGATGGTGATATGAGAAGAACTACAAGAAGAAATTGAAGAGGTAATAAATATCTTAACACCATAAGGATTATGGAAAACATTTGATGGAGATGGTTATGATTTATGGTAAGTCAAAGTAAGTGTTAGAATAATCAACCCATAGTTTACCCACTTAGACATTAATTCATTTATTTTTGTCTTATTTGCCTAGTTCATGTGTCCCACCTTGTGCAAGTTGCTAATTGCCTATCCATAGAGGTCAAACTTGCCATATTTGACCCATGTAGCACTTGGGAAAGCCTTAGGAATCAAATCTACTTCATTCCTAGCCTCCTAGGTGCCTATCTGCTTTTTCTGCTTTAATGCCTGCTTTTTCATTGTTTTAAGGCACATAGGAAAGCAAGACTAGGTGAGGTGAACTAGTTTTTTGTTCTCTTCATCCTCCACTCTTTTCTCCTTGCAAAAGCATGTATGAGCTGCCATTCCACTACTCTTTAGCTTTCCCATGCGCCCTTGCCAATTCGTGAGCTCTATGACAGATTTGGGATCAGCTTTTTACACCTATGGGGGATTCGCCTATTTTGAGTAAGCCTGCTTTATGCTAGTTTTGGATTCCTCCTTATGCATTATACCTCTTGATGTCTTATATATATTCAGCAACCTATGTTAATACAGGGTTGGCTATTGTACACTCAGTTAATATAATTTTGTGTTACAACTCCATATTCAGTCTCCATTGTTAGCAATTTTGCATGATCAATTGATAATTGTTGTGGGTAAAATTAATCTACTGCTGGCCTGAATTTATACATGGTATCAGAGCCATTGTAGGTTGTTACTCTCCTTCAAAAAAAAATTTACAGGTTCGACATCAAGACTGGGAGCCTTCTACTGACAGTCGGGACAGATTTTCTAAAGCTATGGATTCATAGAAAACTATCTTGACTCCTTTCAACTATTTTGAATGGAAAGCATAGATGGAGATATTGTTGAGAGAGAAAGGCCTCTATAGGGTGACTATGTCTACAGAAGCAGAGCCCAATGTAGCTGCAGAGAAGATCAAATGGCACAATAGGAGAGATGAGGCTTATGGCCTCCTATGTCTCAGTATTTCCCGAGACCTCCTTTTCCATCTCGATGGATTAACTTCACCGGAACAAGTATGGGAGAAGATTTCTAATCTTTTTGGAAAGACAGATGAGATGAGGGGACATTAGATCGAAAATGAGCTGATTTCTCTGAGTCCTAGTAGCTTTGAATCCCTGCAGCTATATTTCTCCAAGTTCAAAGTACTAGTTTTGCAGCTGAAGCAGTGTGGTATCGAAAAGAAAGATGATCAGCTCGTATTGGCCATCCTCTCGAAGCTAGGACCTGACTACTCAGTCTTTGTTTCGACCTTCTATGCCACAAAACTCACAGCTCGAACCTGGAAGATGCCTAGCCTTGCAGATTTCATGGAATCTCTCACACAAGAACAAGACAAGCTGGTGATGATGGGCACCATCAAACCATCCAAAGATCAAGCTTTGATTGTTGGAGATTCGAGGGTGGATTCAAAAAGCAAAAAGAAAGCTAAAAAGCCACTTGAGCAAAAGAGAGACAAGAAGCAGTCTCCAAAGGATCAACAAGGTCCCAAGAAAAATACCCAGAAGAAGAAAAACAAAGGTGAAATGAACAAGTGGTCATACTGTTCAAAGGGAAATCACACTGAAAGCTCTTGTATGAAAAAGCAGATAGACATGCTAACTCAACTACTAGAGAAGAATGGAATCTCCCTTCCAGAAAGCTCAAAGGAGAGAGAAGGAGGATCAAGTTCAGATGACAGAGAAAGAGTTCATGCTCTAGTTGCTGGCACATCAAGCTCACCCAGTTTTATCATTGATTAGGGAGCTTCAAGACACATGGTTTCGACTAAGGAGGCCTTCTCTTCACTGGATAAGTCGAAAGGACCATCTATTGTACTGGGAGATGACTCTCTCACTGAAAGTAAAGGCAAAGGAAGGATAGATCTTGATCATGGTAAGTTCAGCAATGTGGTGTATGTCCCTGGTCTCACCTCCAACCTCTTGTCAATGTACCAGATGACCCACACTGGGTCTCCTAAGAAGGTCATATTCTCCCCCGATGAAGTTGAAATCACAGAGATCTCAAGTGGTAGAGTCATTGCAAAAGGAGTAGTGAATCGTGCTCAAAAGGTATACATGTTTTCACACTTCCTACCTTACTCAAACCCCTCTACTCTTCTTATCCATGCTAATGAAGCTAGCAAGCTATGGCATGAAAGATTTGGCCATCTAAATTACAAGTATCTGTCTGATCTTAGTGAGAAATATATGGTCATAGGGTTTGCCAAGATAAAATTTTCCAAAGGAGTCTGCCAAGGTTATATCCTAGGAAAACACCCAGAGCACAAATTTGAGAAAGCTAGTCATGAGAGAACCTCTGCACCCCTCGAGCTGATTCACAGTGATGTTGTTGGCCCATTCCCTCATATGTCCATGAGTCAGGCCAAATATGCATTGACCTTTATTGATGATTTTTCCAGGTATTGTTGGGTTCACTTCATGAAACACAAGTCTGAAGTTTTTGGCCTATTCAAAGTCTTTAAGGCTTTGGTTGAAAACCAGTGTGGAAGGAAACTCAAGGTCCTCAGATATGAAATGGTGGTGAGTATGTCAAGTATGAGTTTATTAACTATTGTGCAGATGTAGGTATTCATATGCAACATTCTATCCCCTACACACCACAGCAAAATGGTGTTGCAGAGAGGAAGAACAGATCACTGAAGGAGATGGCAACATGCATGATGGAGGCCAAAACTTTGCCACCAAATTACTGGGCCGAAGCTATCAACTATGCATCCTATATCCAGAATAGGGTGCCTCACAAATAGCTTGATGGTATGACTCCCTTCGAAGCATGGAGTGGGCACAAGCCAGATGTGACCCATTTCAGGATTTTTGGCTCAAAGTCATGGGCTAGAATCCCGACAAAGAAGACGAAGGCTTTGCAGCCCCAAAGCCAAGAGTGTATTTTTGTTGGATACTATGAAGATTAGAAAGGGTACAAGTTGATAAAATTGAGCACAAACAAAGCCTTCATTGAAAGGTGTGTTCAGTTTGAAGAAGAACCCTTTGCAGAAGTGGAAGTTGGTGAAGCCTCTTCACCACCTGAACCTCAAGAAGTAAGTAAAGAGTTTGTTGAACATGTTGATTCTGATTTGTCTGATGGAGATGAGTTTATTGCAGACCCAAACAACCCCAAAAGGGATAAATGGGAATCCAAGACACTACATGCAGCAGGAGAGCTAGCTGGGGATCCCAATGACCCAAGGAGGACTAGATCTCAATTTGAGAGTGGTCTGTGCATGAAGGATCCTATGTTTGCTGAAAAATGCTATTTGATGGTGGAGTCTGATCCTCAAACATATGAAGAAGCAACAGGAGATCCAAGATGGCAAACAGCCATGAAGGAGGAGTTCAGCTCACTCCAGAAGAGCAACACATGGGAGCTAGTATATCTTCCTCCAGGAAGAAAGTTAGTCCAGTGTAAGTAAGTCTATAAGACCAAATTTGCTTCTGATGGTTCACCACTAAATTAAAAGGCTATATTGGTAGATAAAGGCTACTCACAGGTTCAAGGCATCGATTACAATGAGACCTTTTCCCCAATGGCAAAGATGGATTCCATCAGGCTAGCTCTAGCCATTGCAGCCTTAAGGCAATGGGAGGTACATCATATGGATGTAAAGTGTGACTTCCTGAATGGAGATATCACTGAGGAGATATATATGCAGAAGCCTCAAGGTTTTTCTACTAACCCTTCTCTTGTGTGTAGGTTGAGAAAGTCATTGTATGGGATAAAGCAAGCCCCCAGGGCTTGGTATGCCAAGATAGATAGCTTCTTGCTATCTCTGAATTTTGTTCGGTGCAAATCAGATCCAAATGTCTATTTGAAGTCTTTTAATGGTTCATTAATGATCATTGTGTTATATGTTGATGACCTCCTCATTACAGGAAGCTCACAGGCTGAGATTACTTCCTTAAAAGGAGCTATGAACCAAGCCTTCTCCATGACAGATTTGGAGCTCTTAAGTCAATTTTTGGGGCTTGAGATCTCTCAATCCAAAGCTGGAATCAAGGTGCACCATTCAAAGTATTCCTTGGATTTGCTGATAAAATTCAGAATGCAAGATTGCAAAGCAAGCAAAACTCCTTTCCTTTCAGGAGTGAAGCTGGAAGAAGCTGATTCTTCACCGATGGTAATTTGTTCATCTTTAGAACAAGTAGCTGATATCTTCACCAAAGCATTTTGTGAGAAGACCTTCATCAATCTCAAATCACTGCTAGGGATTGTTGATCATGCTGTAAAAGAATGAGTGGAGACAATATTCTACAATTTTGTTTTATAGTCCATGTTTAAGGGAGGATTTTCCAAAGTTGGTTTTGCCTCTTTCCTTGGTTGTATGGACTTGCAGTATGTAAAAGGGTGACTAATCCTTGTTGCTAGGCCCTATATTTTTGATGTATTACTCATAAATTCATGCTTAATGGGGGGTGTTAGAATAATCAACCCATAGTTTACCCACTTAGACATTAATTCATTTATTTTTGTCTTATTTGCCTAGTTCATGTGTCCCACCTTGTGCAAGCTGCTAATTGCCTATCCATAGAGGTCAAACTTGCCATATTTGACCCATGTAGCACTTGGGAAATCCTTAGGAATCAAATCTGCTTTATTCCTGGCCTCCTAGGCACCTATCTACTTTTTTTGCTTTACTGCATGCTTTTTCAGTGTTTTAAGGCACATAGGAAAGCAAGACTAGGTGAGGTGAACTAGTTTTTTGTTCTCTCCATCCTCCACTCTTTTCTCCATGCAAAATCATGTATGAGCTGCCATTACACTACTCTTTAGCTTTCCCATGCACCCTTGCCAATTCGTGAGCTCCATGACAGATTTGGGATCAACTTTTTACACCTATGGGGGATTTGCCTATTTTGAGTAAGCCTACTTTATGCTAGTTTTGGATGCCTCCTTATGCATTCGACCTCTTGATGTATTCTATATATTCAACAACCTATGTTATTACAGGGTTGGCTATTGTACACTCAGTTAATATAATTTTGTGTTACAGCTCCATATTCAGTCTCCATTGTTAGCAATTTTGCATGATCAATTGATAATTGTTGTGGGTAAAATTAATCTACTGCTGGCCTGAATTTCTACAGTAAGTAATTTGTTAAAATTACAAGACTTGTCACATTTTACAGTTGAAGAATATCCTAGAGATCGAGATTCATTTAAGGCTTTGATTGAGTTCCAAAAGGAAAGAATGAAAGTTGTTTCCTTATGTCTCATAGAAGATAGTATAGACTACTCACTATTTCATTCTATTGTAGAATTTGATACTCGAAAAAGAGCATGGATTATACTGAAAGAAGTATTTAGTAAAGAACCAGTTGTATAATAAAGTGACTTTGCATGTCGCATAAAGCACCATGAAGACAGTCAAGAGGAATGTGTTTATGAGGAAATTAGTGATCAATATGTAATCCTACCAAATATTGTTGATCTAGTTATGTTTGTTGATGATACTAAAATCAAACTTGTTAATGTATCCATGTCGATTGATGTGAGTGATAGTCTCTTTGAGTAAGAGACAGTTGATAACAGCATAAAAGCTGCAATAGTTGATGAGAATGAGCAATTGACGATTGATAACATCACAAAAGGAACAACAATAGATAGTCCACACCAAAACCATAAGTTTGAGGGAGATCTATGAGGATACTCCTGTTAGTGATGAGCATCTACAGCATGTTATGTTTTCTTCTTAGCCCTCATTTTTTGAAGAAGCACTAAATGATGCAAAGTGGGTACATGCAAATGCAGAAGTCAATGAGAATGATGAAGTAGCTATCATTGACGAGGAACATGAAGATGTGAATTCTCTAAAAAAAAAATATGAAATATATTCATATATTTTATAACAAAAATTTTCAGTGTGCAAGTAAAGACGACAACCACAAAATGTTAGGATTATTAATCCTCCCTTGACCATACTATCTATTAGATTATTTATCCTAACTTAGGAAACTTAATTAATTAATTGGGTCCAATCATACCATTGGGTCCACTTGGCCTAATGGAGTGACATGTACTAGTTACAAAAGTGTGGGGAACACTGCTAGAGGTTAACTGCCACTTTCTTCATGTGCATGTATCAATTTGGGTGCCTCCTAGACCAATCCCTACATTTTAGGAGCCGCTGGGAGTCCCGACACTAACCTCTAGTAGTTGGTTGGACTTGGAACTAGTTCATCTTAATTAGCTTCCAATTACTTTCAGTTATATCACAATCAGTTATCTAGCGCTAATTATCCATGGCTGCATGTGGAGTATGCGTCGTTTCCCACTACCACCTCAATTGCACTAAGTTAACTAGTTATTAATTATTGTTCAATTTGGTTGGACATTTCGGAGTTGATATGTTGGACTCCGAGATTGATTGAGACACCATGAGTTAGCTAGTTAATTTGGTATAGTCACATCTAGTGGGGAGATTCGAATTCATCCCTAATTGAATCAAATTATTTTCCTATGTAAACTATCATAACATCAGATTTAATTAATGACAATGATACTATAATTAGCTGAGCTACACTCATATGTTTCCTAAGTCGTTTTTTTCCAGTGTGTATCTTCATTCTCCTTTTATTGCAATCATAATTCAGACCTTATTGCTTGAAGATGTAAATGGCACAACAATTATAATACAAAATTCATGTTGAAAGAGAAGAAGAAGACTTGCACTATTTTCCAAAAGTTGAAGAAGGCTGTGAAGAACAACTACTTAGCATCAAGATCAAGAAGACAGAGAAGATGAATTCCAAGTACACTTCAAGGAAGAAAGTGAAGCTGGAGTCTTTGAATGAAATATAAGCCTAGGTGAGACATAAACCAGCGCAGATATTTTTGCATTGACAATGTTGAAAGTATTGTCCTAGTTAAGATTAAGGGGTACAATACAATAGA
This sequence comes from Pseudotsuga menziesii, assembly GCA_001517045.1. Classification (NCBI taxonomy): domain Eukaryota; kingdom Viridiplantae; phylum Streptophyta; class Pinopsida; order Pinales; family Pinaceae; genus Pseudotsuga; species Pseudotsuga menziesii. The sequence goes on along the minus strand of LPNX010466630.1, from coordinate 109,013 downwards.
ATGTACTATAAAGAAAATTCCATATTTTTTTTTCAGCAGAAAAAATACCAGATCTTGTTATTCATAAGAATCAAAGATCATCATATACATCTAGGCAGTCTCCATAGATTGGAATCTATGGGATCCTCTAGACTCGATGTGTCTCCTTCATCATAACATGGACAAGGGGAAACAACCTGTTGTGAAGCAGGCTTTTATCATCACTCTTGTATATACAGGTCAGATTTTAATCATATTCTTGATAAGAATAGAAATAACATAAAAAATGAGCATAAGAAAATGGCATAACGTCTCTTTATGTAGGAGCTTAGTTCCCTACTGGTAAATCACAAGAAAAGTGATAAAAGACAACACCATGGAAATTACCATGTTCCGTAATCATGTCCAAGAGATGTTCTTGGAAGATCCCAAAGCCTGAGTCTAGTGAGAGGGCAGATTTTGAGAGACTATCTGCCATCTGGTTATGTTCATGATATATGTGTTTCAAGTTCATATCCAAAAATAAAAGAATTAAATCTTTAACCTCATCACACCAATGGTTTAGATGTGGTATGTTTAGTGAGACATTTCCAGATGCCCAAGTTATGATGACAAGGGAATCTCCAAAAATAGAGTGAAGAGGTATTCCCATGATGTTTGAAGCAGAGAGAAGAGCCCATAGAGCCATCAATTCAGATTTAGTGTTTGTATTCCTTCCATAGCCCATGGAGAAGTGAATACTATGGGAGTTACTCAGAAACAAAATGAAGCCTGCCCCCCCTTTGTTCTTGGTAGCTACACCATCGAAAAACCCACAAGGAAACTCAAGTTTTTGAGGTAGCCCAATCAATATGTATTTCTTCTTTTTAACAGGCAAAAGGTAAGAATGGAACAGCGTGTCTATATGGTGGAGGACTAGATACACTGCTAGAGAATTCCCCTCAAAGATACATGAATTCCTATGCTTCCATATTGACCAGAAAGTGAAGAAGGGTAGATATAACTTTGAATAATTCAGAGGATGGTTTCTAACCCATAGTTCCAGAAACAACCAAACCGAGGATCCATAGAAAGCCCTTTTAAAGGAGCCAAAGTTAAAATGGTCATATACAATAGCGCATACATTCATTGTAAATTGACAGTCCAAAAAAAGATGTTGGACCGTTTCATCCTCCTTTTTGTAGAGCTGACAGTAGCTAGGACCTTGCATACCTCTTTTGTTGAGCTGATCCCATGTCAAGACCTTATTTTTTATGAGAAGCTAGGTAAAGCATCTTACTTTTTCAGGAATATTAAATTTCCAAAGAACCTGAAGAACATCAGAAATGTCCATATTGGGCTCTTTCATGAGGTCCACCATACAATCGTAAGCCCAGGCTGCGGTTATAGAGCCTATACAGTTCATGTAGTTCCAAAGAAGGTGATCGGGAGAGGACCTGAGTTGTATCCTCCCAAACTCCAGACCGTTGATATAATCATTCCAAAGAGAGAACCAAGAGCCCCCAAGGTCCAAGTCCACAACAGTGAGCCAATAATTTCTAGTTGCATTGGAATAATTTCTGGCTTGAGCAAGAGTTGTAATGCCATAATCTTCTAGATAGATACGAAGGTCATAAGGTAAAACAAAGCTGGAGCCCATGCCAGATATCAGGTCCACACCAATTTTTATGCTTTCACCATTACCTGTCATCCAAATTAGGCCCTTTCCGAGCCAAGAAATGGTATCATTGAATCCTTTCTAAATAACAGGGACACCCGAAGCAGTAAATGCTTTTTCATGAATCCAAGTCAATACATTAACCTTCTTCAAATATTTCGCAGAGATTACTTTAAACCATAGACCTTTTTCGAAAAGGGCTTGCCAAAAGAATTTTAACCATAAGGAAGAGCTGAACCATTCAAGATTCTTAATACCCCATCCACCTTGTGAGGTAGTCTTGGAGAGAGAAACCCAATCAGCAAGGTGATATCTTTTCTTATTCCCCATAGAGCCCCAAAGAAAGTCAAATCTTAAACTTTTCAGTTTCCTCAAAACAAATTTTGGTATGGGAACTAAGGACAGCCAGTACACTGGTAGGCTAGTCAAAACAGTCCTTATAAGGACCAACCTTCCTCCCAACGATAAGAGCTTGTAAGACCAATGTTGTATCCTTTTCTCAAACTTCCTTACAAGCCAGAACAAATCTTTTACTAAATAGCCCATTGGTTTGATAAAATATCCAAGGTAATTTAAACCTGATGTGATATCCTGGGCTTTGAAAGGCAATGAGAGAGAAATTTTATTAAGAAGCTCATCATCAATATTGTTGAACAAGAAGCATGAATTCTCAGCATTAATGTGCATCCCTAATGCTTTGCAGAAAGTATCCAATAAAACTTTGAAAGCAATCCATTCTTCACATGAACCAAAACCAAAAAGAAGATGAGTAAGTGATAGATCTTTCGAAATTTTTATCCCCTTTACCAGTCCCCTCCTGCGAGCATCATCAATAAGAAGGCTTAGTCCTTCAATCACTAGAATAAGTAGAAGCAGAGAAAGTGGACAGCCTTGTATGATTCCACGCGAAGCCGTAAAAAAAGAAGAGGGGGAACCGTTAATGAGAAGAGCAAAGTTAACCGAGTTTATGCATCCCATAACCCAGTTGACTCCTTCCAGAGGCATACCAATTGAAGTAGAATGAGCCTCAAAAAAGACCAATTGACTCTATCAAAGGCTTTGGAAAGGTCCAGTTTGAGGACAAGTGCACTTTTATTCCTGTTTTTGACATTGTGGAGAACTTCTTGGGTAATGTCTAAAGGCTCAGAAATCTGATGATTTTTGAGGAAATCGTATTGCTGCTAAGAGATAAATGTGTCAAGTAGGGGTGTAAATTTGAGCATATAGATCTGTAGACAAACACACAACTCACAAAGAAGATCTCACAATTTACTCATCCATTGAAGAATGAAACAGTGCAAAAATCTTGCAGCTGTGAATGCTTTCATTAATCAAAAAATTAATCCAGATGATAATTACAATAATGTAAAATTAATATAATTTTGTGTTACAATTCGAATCCACATGAGGAAGTTCGAATTGATTAGACTTACTTGACTGTAGGTAACCAAGACTTTGCTGTAGGTAACCAAGACTTTGTCTAAATCACTATCGGAGGACCCAGTAGTTAACTGTCCTTGTCTAAATCATAACCGAAGTTCTAAAACACAACCAAGTGTTACATTTAGTATTAAATAATGGTTAACTGACTGTGGTAGGTGAGAAAAGCACCCCACATGTGTGCAATCAATTAAACCTAGCACTAACTGAATGTAGAGGACCAGAACTGAATGTAACTGACTCCTAACTTGGCTTGACTAGTCATTAATGGAAGTCAACTAACCTTGGTTGGTTTTCGCACTCCCAGTTGCTTCCTAAATTGTAGGGATTGATCTAGGAGACTCCTAAACTTATGCAATCAAGTGCAATAAGTGGCAATGAGCCTCAATTAGTGTTCCCCACACTTAGGTAACTAAAACATGTGCCCCAATTAGGTCAAGTTTAACCAATGGTGCTAATGACTTTAAATAGACTGGATGGACTCCCGATTTAGACATGACTCCTGATTTAGACATCTGACCAAATTTGGACAAGGGAGGATTAATAATCCTAACACCCCCCCTGAATGCTAACTTGGACAAACTATGGGCCCTGGTAACTAAGACCATAGGTCACCCATTACATCAAGTAAAATAAAGTAACTGCTTAATACAAATAACTAGGGCAAAAAACACATAGGAAAAAATCCTTCTTTCTATCTAAGTAGGTAGAATCAGGTCTCAAGTTTGAAAAACTTGAAAATATGTTTTTGCAATCTTCATCTCTGTGAGGTAGTGAAGCAGCATGCATGGTGTGTTGTGCACAGGTATTCTGGGGCCTGGCATGTAGACTTCTCCTTTTTCTCCAAAATTGATGTTGGAAGGAAGGAGGAATGTAACCTTTGTCTCTTACTGAATGAAGAGGTGTATGATCATATCCATTCTTCTGAATGTAGGAGGACTAAGCCCTTGCTATATTGCATCTTACAGGAAGTCTATTGCATCTCTCTAAAGGAGGAAAAACAGTATGGCATAGCGCAAGAGTCTTTCCTTTCTGATTGTTAGTTGAGTTTCCAGTCATCTTCCTAGCTTCCAGTTTGGATGTAGGGACTGAATCTAGATCTGAGTCACCCTGAATCTTAATGTCATAAACTGATATAGATGGATCTGCAATACTAGTAGAAGCTGTAAAATAAGTAGATGCAATGTTTTTACCTTCCCTTGCAGGTGGCTGTTGAGAGTGCACTGGTTCTGAAGGAGGCATGAAATGTGAAAAATCATATGCTTTTGAAGCATGATTCGCAATACCCTTTTCTATGATGCTCCCAGTAGAGATATCTGTGATCTCCACTGAGTCAGGACCAAAGATCACTCGCTTTGGAGATCTAGTATGGGTCATCTGATAGACAGATAATAGGTTTGAAGTCAGGGAGGGAACAAACAACACATCTTTGAACCTTCCATGTTCAAGTTGGATAGAGCCCTTCCCTTTGGTTTGGATTTTACTGTTATTGCCCATATGAATACTAGGACCATCAAAGGACTGAAAAGAAGAGAAAGATTCTATGGATGCAGCCATATGGTTGGAAGCTCTAGAATCAATGAGAAAGGCAGGTGTTGATGTGCAGCAAGATTTCAGTGCATGTCCTTTCCTCGGGTATTCTTCTTCTTCTTCAGAGTCTTCCTTCCTTGCGCTAGTAGGTACAGAAATGTTCTGTCTTTTCAAAAGAAGAGCAATTTCATCAAGTTGTCTTCTCATACAAGAGCTTTCTGAATGGAAGCCCCTTCCACAGTAAGGGCAGAGGACCTTGCCTTTGCCATTCTTCTTGCTTCTCTTCGAACCTGAAGGTTCTTTTGACTGTTCAGACTCATCTCTTTGCTTCCCTTTGTCATTCGCTACCTTATCTCCTCTTGCAACAAGAGCTAGATCTTTGGGAGATCGAATCATCCCCATTTGGATCAATTTATCATTTTCAGAAATAAGATATTGAATGAAAGCATCAACAGTGGGCATCTTCCAATTTGGAGTAGTGAGCCTTACTATTTGGAAGGTGGATACAAAGACTGAGTAGTCTAAATTGAGATTTGTGAGAATAGCAAGGATGAGCTGATATTCATCCTTCTTTACTTTGCATTGCTTCAACTGATATATCAGGTTTTTGAACTTTGAGAAGAATTCATTTAGAGATTCGAAGTTTGATGGATTGAGAGTAATCAAATCATTTTCTAGCTAATGGATCCTCATCTCATCATGCTTATCAAATAAGGAAGCAAGCTTGTCCCAAACCTCCTTGGGAGTGTCCAAGTCTTGGATGTGAAATCGAAGATCTTTAGAGACTGAGAAGGATATGAGTCCAATGGCTTCATCAAGCCTATTCATGTACTTAGCTTTGTCTTTATCTGATTCTGGTTCTTCCTCCATTTCTTCTATGAGTCTGAAGAGATGCTTGGTGCGAAGCAATACTTTCATGTCATCCTTCCACTCATGATAGTTGAAGGGAGTGAGAGGCTCTATTTGATGAGCCATTTCGAAGTAATAGGAAGAACTGAGCTGCTGTAGCGAATGCAATGAGAAGTCTTCCAGAAGATCCAAACCGCCTATGAGCTCCTCACCGACGAAACCGCCCGCAAGGCCTTCGATGAATTCGTGCGCCTGAGGGACGAAAGGCTCAGTAGGGAACACCAGAGGGCCTCCGATGTCTCTTCTAAGAGCAGGAAAATGATGGACAATCTCAATGAGCGGGAAAAGGCCTTCGATGCGTAGAAGTAGAAGGAGGAGAACGACAAGGCTAAGGAGGACAGAGCCGCGAAGAAGCTCCGAGAGAAAATTGCCAGGATTCGAGCCAAGCACGCGCAAAAATCCTTTGGTTTCACGCAGTCTTTTGCCGAGGCTATGAAGAAAGAGTCGAAGGTGAGTTCTGGGTAGGTCTTGGACAGGAAAAGATGTTGAAAGCTATGCCGAATTCTTTGGTTGGTTGTGGTGATTACAACGCAGAGAGGCTCAGGGAAATCTTTGAGCGATTTGGCACGGTGGAAGATGTCGTTATTCGTCGCAAGGGTTTCAAGAAGAAGGATCGGCCATCATTGTTATGGGCTCTAAAGCTGAAGCAGATGCTGCCACTCGACGCCCTTGTGGAGATCTTTTGAATCCTTTGCTTGTGCTACCTCTATTGTCATCAACAACAAATTCAGGATATCAATTTGAAGATAAGCAAGCAGAAGCCGACAATGATGGAGAATTAAACAACATTGTTGGTGCTGGATATCATGCATATGAGGATTCTGTTTTAAAGAAACTGCAGAAGGCTATCGAGAAAGCAAAATCAAACAAACAAAATGATCCAGTTGGAGATCTGAGGAGGAGAGGAGTCTTGTCCACCGAGGCTCTGATACCATGTAAAATTGAGCATATAGATCTGTAGACAAACACACAACTCACAAAGAAGATCTCATAATTTACTCAGCCATTGAAGAATGAAACAGTACAAAAGGCTTGTAGCTGTGAATGCTTTCATTAATCAAATAAGTAAACCAGATGATAATTACAATAATGTAAAATGGCTTTAATAGCCACAAGCAATTCGAATCCACATGAGGAAGTTCGAATTGATTAGACTTACTTGACTGTAGGTAACCAAGACTTTGCTGTAGGTAACCAAGACTTCAATGTCTACATCACTATCGGAGGACCCAGTAGTTAACTGTCCTTGTCTAAATCATAACCGGAGTTCTAAAACACAACCAAGTGTTACATTTAGTATTAAATAATGGTTAACTGACTGTGGTAGGTGAGAAAAGCACCCCACATGTGTGCAATCAATTAATAAATATAGCACTAACTGAATGTAACTAACTCCTAACTTGGCTTGACTAGTCATTAATGGAAGTGAACTAACCTTGGTTGGTTTCGGCACTCCCAGTTGCTTCCTAAATTGTAGGGATTGATCTAGGAGACTCCTAAACTTATGCAATCAAGTGCAATAAGTGGCAATGAGCCTCAATTAGTGTTCCCCGCACTTAGGTAACTGAAACATGTGCCCCGATTAGGTCAAGTTTAACCAATGGTGCCAATGACTAAAAATAGACTGGATGGACTCCCGATTTAGACATGACTCCCGATTTAGACATATGACCAAATTTGGACAAGGGAGGATTAATAATCCTAACAAGGGGTTTAAGACTGTTTGTAGCTACCTTAGCAATCAACTTGTTTTAGGTATGAGTGTTATAAAGTTCGAGTTGATGGAGGGTAGCACTTTCCCAGTCAGTCGAGACTCTTCCACAAGAAGTAAGAGGTCGTTCCCAAGAAGGTCAAAGAAGGCAAGATAGAACTCTACAAGGAACCCATCCGGCCCAGGAGACTTATCTTTCTTGAATGACTTAAGGGCCCTTTCAATTTCCAAGAGGGTAACCTTGGTGTTAAAGTTAGACCGCTCTTCAGGGGAGAAGAAGGATGGGTAGATTTTTATGACATTGAGCTGAGAAAAGACAAAGGTCTGATTATCATCGCTGAAAATTCTTTTGAAATGCTTGACTCCCAGAGATTTCAATTCCTGGTCACTTGCAACCACCGAACCCTCCTCATTTTCTAGACCCCAAATCAAATTATGATTTTTCCGCGCAGAGGCTATAGAGTGGAAAAATTTGGTATTGGAGTCTCCCAAAGAAGCCGAAACCATTCTGCTTTTTAGTTTACCAGAAAGGATCTCATGATCCTTTAACTTTTTCAAATCCAATTGTAAAGCCTTTAGAGTGTGATGGGATTCTGAGGAGAGAATACCTGAATGTGAAGAGGAGAGTAGATTATGGATCTCCTTCTCAATAAGTATACTCTTATCCTTCATCTCCTAAGACTTCATATGTGTCCAAGCTTTGATATTTGTTTTTAAAAGCCTGAGCTTTAATGAAAGAGAATCCATTGTAACAGGGGAGTCATTGGAGAGGAGAGACCATTCTTACTAGTTATTTCATTGTACATCTAGTTTTGTGTTAAGCAAATTAAGTGTAGTTGCTTTGCAATATGTTTTCAAAAAAGGTAACTCATGTTAAGGAAAGTTGAAATAGGGGATGAGCAATGTAAGAGGTGTGAATGGAATTGGACATTGCTCATTTCGATGGCACGTGTTATGGGGTTGTGGTTTAATTTTGTTCTTTAAAAAATGGTGGAACTCCTTTGCTACAAATTTTTTTTTAGATATATAAAACAAAGTGAATAATGAAATTTTGTCCATATTTTATATAAATTAATATCATTTAAACATTAAAATAAAAATAATTTATTAAAGTGTTAAGATAAAATTCACATGCACACTTTATAAAATATAGTGTTTAGATATCTAAATAAAACAACTCAAAATACATTAGAGACATTTATAAAAAAAATATTTTATTCATATACTTATAGAGTTGTTTAAAAAATTAATAATATAAGATAAATAAAATTTTAAAAAAATAAAAATAAATAAGATATTTAGATATTTAATCTAGTTTTATTTTATATAACTAAGAATCTTAACAGAAAATTATATATAACTATGAATATCTTAAAGTACTATCAACATAAGCTTGAACTTTTAGTTCACTTTTGCTGACAAATAATAGTTAAATAAATGAGATACAAATTTTATTTTATTTTATATTATTAAATTAAAATTAGTGTGCAAAACAATCAATTGTAAAGACGAAAAACAATACAGTCTAGGTTAGAAAATAGTATCTCATTAAATCGCTTAGTTACATAAGAGGAGAATAAAAGAAAAAGAGATAAGTTATTGTATAAAAAGATTCGTATATTTCATACCTTTTATACGTTTTGGCCAAAAATTAGTAAATATTTAGAAGAACGAAGGCCAGGTCAGATTTAAAAATGGTTGGTTTTAGAGTATGAAAATAGTATTACAGTGACCGTTAAATATTTAAAATAAATATATCATTCTTGTCGAAATTAAAATTTATGCTTTGTTTGAATTTATTATGATGTACAGAAAATGGATTATTTTAGTTGGCTAAAAGGCACTACAAGTCCACAACCCTACGAAGAAAGTCTTTATATAGCGACAATGTCTTGAAGTAATTTCGACAATTATATTTTGTATTGACTGAAATCGGTCTTGGATCGCGACGCTATGAGGCAAAGAACAGATTGCAGCAGCAGCAATATGAAGTCCAAGACATGGCAGAAGAAGAGATGTGGTGCGAGTCATCCATTCTGCATTGAAGAAAGCGAAAGTGGGGAAGGTGGGTCTCTTAAATTAGGGAACCCACACAGCAGTATATAGCTTAGTGTTGAATACCTGCATAGAAAGATCTAGCTAGCAAGAGAGAACACACAGTTTGCAAAACAAAAAAATAGTGAAAGCCATAGAGAAAGAATGAATAAATTATGTATTGATATGTGTAAAAGATTACAATATTTAATATCTACCCTACAGAAATGAGGAAACATGCCATAGTGCTGGTCTAGAAAGATCTATTACATGCCGTCAGTTATGGAGTGAACTAACAGGACGTCAGTTACGAAGGGAATGAGCGTGCATGGGTCTCCAACACCCCCTGAACATTACTATGGGGTATTAATGAAAGGGCCCCAGCAACTAAGGCCATAATAGGTCATCCAAAAACAATGCAACTAATGAACACTAAAATAAAATGAGGAAAGAGGGAAAACCTCATGGAAAAAACCCCCTCAAGATACAATGTAGCAAAAGAAGAAAAAAAGAGTTGTTAGCAACTGTCTCCTTCACTCCAAGACGATCGCAAAAAGAGTGGAAATTCTACGCAATGAAGGTCTTGGTGAAAATGTCGGCAGTTTGTTCAGCAAAAGGATTAAACTTCAAGTTGATGATCCGCTCGTGTACCAAATCTCTGATGTAGTGCATGTGGATCTCTATGTGCTTCATCCGCTACCTATGTATTGGATCGCTACATAACTTCAGAGTGCTCTGGTTGTCACACCAGATGATAGTAGGGCGGTGGAACATGATACCCAACTCAGTGAGAAAATGTTGTAGCCACAAAGCCTCAATATTATGTTGATTACCCCTCTGTATTCAACCTCGAATGAAGATAGAGAAATAGCAGCATGCTTTTTGCTTGACCAACAAATGGGCACTGAATATAGACTGAGTACCCAAATGTGGAATTGCGATCAATGGTATTGCCAGCACAATGAGAATAATCGAATCCTATGAGATCCAATGCAGAATTTGTTGCATAGTGAATCCCAAAGGTGATGGTTCCTTGTACGTATCGAATGATCTACTTGGCGGTGTTCCAATGTACCTCCCGCATGAACTGAGAGACTACCCCAACTGCATATGAGAGGTATGGTCTTGAGTGTGTAAGATACGGTAAGCTCCCCACTAGTTATCTGTAGAGAGTTCTATCAACTAGTGAAGTGTCCCCGCCATCCTCAAGTTTGACCCCAGATAGGAAAGGATTCTGTGCAGACTTGCAGTATGTCACATGGAATATCTCGAGCATACCTGGCCTAGGATAGTTTGATTCCTAAGGTATCATGGCTCATTTCAAGACCAAGGAACAAATGTAATGGACCGATGTCCTTCATCAAAAACTTGTCATGAAGAATCCTCTTAACTGCAGCAAGTGCTGAAGTTGAGCTACGAGTGATCAACAAGCCATCCACATATAAAACTAGTAGCATAAGCTATTCAATTGTCCTAAGCATGTATACATTTGGATATGACTTACAACATAGAAAGTTTTGGGACAATAGCTAGTAGTCCATCTTGGTATACCATGCTCTCGATGCTTTCTTAAGGCTATAGATAAACTTCTTCAGTCTGCAAACCAAGGATGAATCTTGTATGAATCCTTGTGGCTACTTCGTGTAAATCTCATCGGAGACATCACCATGAAGAAATGAATTCTTCACATCCATCACATGCACTTCACACCTCCTGGTTGCAGCAATTGAAAGTTCCAGTCGAATGGAATCCATCTTTTCTACTGGAGAAAAGGTCTCATCATAGTCAAACCCATGAACCCACTGAAAACCTTTAGAAACTAGATTGGCATTGTATATGTTGCTATGTCTTTCTATTGCCTTCTTGGTCCTATAGACCCATATGCATCTGAAAAGCTTCTTGTTTGAAGGAAGTTGTACCAGTTCTGAACGTTGGTTCTCAAGGAGAGGTTTGTACAAATCCTACATAGTAGCTTCCCATAGGGGATTCCCTGCATCCTTTGCATAGGTCTGTGGGTTGAAATATAGAACCATCTAACAATGCATGGGAATGATTGGTTTGGTAACTATGAGTGCATGAGAAGGATCCTCAAACTGGGATTGCATCCTCCTTGGATCCACTAGATCCCCCACAAGGTGACCTGCATCCTATGGGATTGTCTATGCATATATCTCTCTTAAGCTCCTTGTTTTCTCAAGGGAGAAAAGATGTAGATCAGCGTATTCATGCCACGAGGTCTTCACTTAGTGAAACCATGTCATAGCACATTCATTCATGGAATATGAAACAAAACGCCTAATTTCAATCAATATTGGAAAATACCTCCCAAAATCATTTTTTTAACCATTTCTCAATATGCCTTCCCAAATTTAAAAAACCCCTATTTTCACTATATATTGTATGTATCTATTTTTTATACCCCTTTTTATATCTACCTAGTATATTGACATCATACCCCTCTTATGACCCCACATGCATTCTACAATGCACCTTGCTTCTTTTGATGTATATTGTGGTTGCACATTACTTCACCGACAATGCAATTACTCAACCACATATCATTATGATATGCAATATCTGATGGTATAATGAAGAGATGGGAGATCACTCCTTGTATGTCACAAAGCTTCTTGAAATTCTCAAGAAGGCCTTTTCCTAGCTTTCTTTCATCCTTTGGAACTTCTTTAGAATTTGAACCTCGAAAAAAATTGTGATTCTTCTCTAAAAGTGTTAAGCATGGAGATGTGTTCTCATTTCCATCAAATCTTCAAGAAGAATATCCATATCCTTTTCAATCCTCAGACACATCTATTTTCTTTTTGTTCAATTTGCTACCAATGTTATCTTTATGTCCTTCAAACTCGTCTTGTTTGAGACAACCTACCTTGCTAGGAGTGCTTCTTAATTGAGGCCTAGATGACCCAGATTTCTTTTGAATCTAAGGGCTTGTCCCATTAGAAATGCTCTTTGTCGTCATTTTTTCATTATTTTTCTTAAATATTGGTTGGAATGTCAAACTATATTGAAGAAAATTAGCAGAGAAAACCATTCCTTTTTATTTCTCTTCTCAGAACTCCCTTCTCAAGGACCATTCCTGAGTCTCTATCTTATTTGCAATTCTCATTGGTGTGTTTTTGTCACTGGATTTGTGTTGAATACCAATTAATTAAAATGGTTTCTCACAAGCATTTTGCAATTTCAATTTTGCTAGTTTTTGTGTAAGATGGGTGATTTCCTTCTCTAGCTCTCCAATTCCCAAATCAATGCAATCATTTTTCACAAGGGCTTCATCTTTACCTCCAATTTCACAATAAGATCTTGTTCTCACTTCTTCTGGAACCCAGATATATTCCCTCGTTCATTTCTAACTGAGTTTCTCTAGATATTTGGACCTATATTTTTCATGACACCTCTCTTAAATCATAACATACAGAAGCTTGATCTTCTTTACATACTTCTGAACAATCTATTTACGTCTTCTTATCTCTATCCATATTTTCACACTGTTATCCATCATCAAAATCCTCCATTTTTTTATGAAACCCATGATTGTTGTCATCTTTGTTCGCATCCCTAGATTTAGCTCTAATGAATAGAAACATGAGTGATACATCCACCACCTTTAATTTCACATTAACAAATCTAATCTCCTCAGGCTCAGGAGTACCATGTTCATCACAAGGATACTGCAAATCCCTCCCAATTTTTGAAGACTTTTTGAACCCAAACAAATATATCTTCAACTTGGTAGCAAAGCCTTGACTATTGACCAACAGCTTTAGATAAGCTCCAAATTCCATGAGAGGAAATTACTGCAATGGGAACTAGTATTTGATGAACAAGGTTTAGGTTTACGCTTTTCATCATTGTTTGATTTTATGAATTTGTTTTAATATTTTTGGAGAAATGAAGGGAGTATAGGATGGTATTTCTTCAAGAAATGGATAGAGACCATCATTTCATTTATTTGGAATTTACCAAAGAGAAGGGTATCCATCATGGAGGGTCATAAAAAATAAAAAATAAAAAATTTTAATTACAAAAATAAAAAAATAAAAAAATAAAAAACCCTAATAAACTATCGACAAGCCAAACCTAGCCAGCACCTCTCAAGTGGGTTGTTTCTGTATTAATGCACCCATGAAATATGAACAATCTCCCTAGGCATCGCTATGTCCTGAAGATGAGCCACGCCTGAATCGAAACGTTGACATTAAATTTTCTCACCACAGATTCTCCATTAGATGCCATGAATCTATACTGCACAATCTCAACAAACCTAATTATATTATTGTGGTATAGCTGCAAAATTTCAGAAAATTACTCCATAGAATTTATATTGTAGACAATTAAAATTAATTGAAGTTTCTAGAGTCTACTTTACCTTTTCCATATTGGAAATAAATTATGTTAACATAGCTTAATGATAAGTACCTTTTCACTTCCTTCTGTGGGTGTCAGCATGTGGTCATTATTTAGTGCTTCCTGTACCAGATATCATATAACGAAATGGTGTAAGAAACAAAAAGAAAATAAAATAATGGCACAAACCAAGGAAAAATATATAATATCAATTTACATCTTGATGACCTATAAAACTTGTATTTTACAAGAAGAGTGCAGACAAACCTCATTACACATGTTGTATGAACACTTATATATTTTATCGCTTATGTAAAGAAGGAATTATAGAGTTCTTGGTTTATTTTGTGGTTGAACCTCGCATATACAGGCTGGTTGTACCTTATTTAGGGAAAACTTATAAGGTAATTACTAATTAGCAACATGTATGTTAATTACCAAGGTAAATGTTAATAGAAAATTAATGTAGAACAAAAATCCTTCTTCAAACATGATATGTCTACAAGTGAACAGCAATGAGAACAATCACACAAAAATTGGAAAGTGCAAGAGAAAAATTGACTAGTGTAAACATTTTACACTCTACTTCTTTATGTATATATAGGAGTTCAGTAGATGGAGAATATTTTACATATATGTAGCTGAGATATTATCTTTCTATAAGTCTCCCATTATACATCTACAACAAAATAACTTAGGTGAGATACAACCAGCATAGATCCATCTTCAACCCAGAGGGATCTATCAAGAACCAAAAGGGATCCAATTTTGTTATGTATAAATTTTTTGATCTTAAATTTTTTATCGGTTTTAATTTTTTTTATTTTATGAATGGACATGCATTTTTTAATTACTTCTTATTTTTTTATTTTTTTAATGAGCCGACATTAAATTTTTTAATTACTTTTTATTTTTATAAGGTAACATGACCCTATGTACAAAAGGCTTGTAGCAGCTAGTTGGTAAGTACTCTATCACCATGAATTTTATCAGTTTCTACGTACTCTAAAATGAGATAGAAAAGATAAAAGGAATAAATAAGATTCAATTCATACCATGAATTAGACACTCAAAATGCATACTGGATTGGCATATACCAAATTCCATATGGTAGCAATGATGGTAGATATTGCATAGAACATTTCTATTGTAATCCTAGGAGTAAAATATATGTGCTTCTTGCTTCTTCAGTGACCAAAAATAATGATGTTGGAGTCTTACAAGGCAAAAAAATGAAACCTTTGCACACCATTGGGTTCTGTTTCCATAACTTGGTTTGTTATTAGCAAGAAGCATTGCCTCTTTGCATAGTAGTTGTTTATGAGGAAACAATTGTCTTCTTTTTAAATTCTCATATCATTTACAAGTGGATGCCCAAAATGGAAGACATTCAGCCAATACAAAGTTTACTACCTCACCATAATTGAAACCTACAAACAACCTTTAGATTTCTTAGTATCAATATTTGAGAAAACAAAGGTAAACATTATATTGCAATGAGCATGTCCTCATTATTATTGGCTAGGGAAATGAAAATATCAACATGAAAACCAGATACAGCTAAGGATAAAGAAAAGCATGGTAATATACATAAAAATCAATATATTTACCATTGCTAAAGCCTGCATGGTATGCTTGAGGAAATGTGATTATGAATTCCCTAGGCTCTTGCACTTAACTTTATAAATAGGAACTTTGTGTTCAGATAATATCTCTAGGGGAAACATTGTTGTTTTTCCTATTAGCAAATTAATTGTTGCATCCACTCCTTCGTGTATGAGTATTTCTCCATCATAGACATGTTCTCAGATTACATTTTCAAAATCATAAGAAGCATGGTGAGGAACACCATACCATGCATTAGACACACCATAGTGGTGATAGTTAATGCTTCCAAGGTAAGTTAAATTCACAATTAGCTTCTCTCAACTAATATAACAATATTTTTTCAAATATGGTATAAGAAGAGATTCTACCTATACAAAAAATGATCTTCAATGTGCCATGCAAACATGATGAAAAGCATTCCAATGTAGAGCATCAGGTCACTTATAGCGTGCAGCTAGAATAAAAATTTAGTGAGATACTGATAGTAGTAATATTAGTAGATAACTACTACAAAGAGATGATGTAGATTGGAAAATTCTAGACAGGACTCAAGAATCCAAGTCCATTACCGGAATTGGAGTTTCAAGTAGTCAACATACTGATTAATGAAGCCTTGAGATATCCTACATAAATATGTTGATTTCAAGGGGTAAGTTAGCACAATGAATTCATGCTATCATGATCCTAAAATTGAAGAGAACACCAATGGAACTTGAACTCTGTTTGCAAAAACAATAGTTCTTAGACCTTTAGAATAAAGTCTCAACTTAAAATGGATCATTCAAGATAAAAGAAGAATATTAAAATATGACAAGCAAAGAGGAATTCAAATGGAAATTACTCTATGGAAAATTACATAGCATAATTGGTACTCACTCCTTGGCAACGAGCTGAGAAATCAAATGTTTCCCTAACTATCATCTCTATAAAATGCAGATCATGTTTGTTGATATAAGCTGATCTCGTATGGGGGATAAACTCGTTCAGATGGAATCCATTATATAAGGTATTTCCCCTCATATGTGAGGATATGCATTAAAGATTGGTAAGTCTTTGGATAAAATCCAAATTGTATATATGGTTGAATATGACCATTGAACATCCTAAAAATTCTAATAATAGTGTGCAACCAAAACCATCACTACAAAGCATGAAAATTTTCAAGTAATTACCTTCAATGCAGGTGTTATAGCTGATTCTACCAAACATGGTTGATCACATGTTTATGGCCTTCCCTGTCCCTTTGCTATTATAGATGATTTCACCACTCCAGGTGAATCACACTTTGTATGGCCTTCCCCTGTCCCTTTGCTATTATAGATGATTTCACCACTCCAGGTGAATCACACTTTGTATGGCCTTCCCCTGTCCCGCTGCAGACTCCTTAGACCCCATGGACCATTTTTTGTCCTTTGATGTTTTCTTGACCATCCCTAAAAAATGTGAAAAATGATACACGTGACTTTTAAACCTATAAGCACGTATATACGTGGGTTTGACCACTAAAACCACATACATCGGGATGTGTACAAAATCCAAATCCTTTTGGAGTTTTCCTTGACATGGATCTGACTCACTTGACTCCTAGCCTTCCCTATTCCTTGAGATCGCTTGGATTCGACCTTTCATTACCCCTTTGAAAAGCTATATAAGCAACCCCTTAGTACATTAAAGGCATAATAGAGAATTGAGAGCAAAGAAACTATAGTCCATTGTTGCCGGAACTTATGCTTCAGTCTACATCCCTTTGTCCCTTGGAGCACTTTTGTGTTCTTCCCAAGCTTGCCTTTTCCTTGTGAGCTTGCTATCTAGAGATGGAGGATTGAAGTGGTGGAGGCCCAAGTGGGGGATTCAGTTTCTCCGGTTCGCAAACGTGCCGTCAGAGGTTGTATCTTGTAATCTCTGATTTATATTAATAGAAATATCTTTTCCTGTCCAATAATGTGTGTTTGAATGAATATTTTATCCATTGGATTATGTCAAATGCTTATAAATTATTGATTATATATGCTAGAATAGATCTAACACCATGATATATAGAATGCTTGTATTGTTTACTTGTTGTTGAGAAAGTAATCTATCAATTCAAGCTGAAGTTGGAAAGCTCAATGGGGATCTACTTCAATCGTCTAGAATAAGGTACAAGGTCTGATCCTTTAGTGTCATACATTTAATTTCTATTGCATATTGGGAAGGATTGATTTCTGGAGTCAAGCTTTCTGTTGTGGTACCCCAAGCCATAGGAATTTCTCTCCGTAAAAGAATTGGTGACTCCGCTGGGGATGTTCCTTGTTTTTCTTTGGGGTTGGGGGCACAATGGGCTTGATATTATTGACTTGCTCTTGGTTTCTCCCTATTTCTATGTCGGATTTTATAGTATGTTTTTCCATTGACACTCCCATTTATTGGTTTGGCCTTGGCCTGCTTTTTACCACTGCCTTCTCTGTATACGTGGGTTTTTTGCCAAAAGTCACGTACATACATGGATTTTTGGCCAAAAGTCGTGTACATACACAGCTGTTCTTTAAACAGTCATGTACATCCTCCCTTTTGGTTGAGTTTGATGTTGTGGGAAGTTGCTGGGTGGGTTGTGAGTGTGGTTGGGTCCTCCTTGGGTCTGATGTTGTCTGTTGGATGCTTCTTTTCTGACCGAAAACTGCTTTTTCATTGATTTTTCTTTGAAAATAGTTTTAGTCATTTATCCTTTTTGTTTTTCCATTAGTGCATTACTCTTTTTTGTCTCGGTTTCTTGCTAGGCTTGTCTTTTATACTTGCTCTAGAGACTAAGAATTTTAGATGACTTTTATTGCATTTTTCATTCTTTTATATTGAAAAATACAAAGTAGTTGCACTCTTAGTTCCATCGTAGATTTGGATTTGAGGAGGTACTTGCATTGGATTGCTTGGATAAGAGTTGTGTTTAAGCTTTCATATAGGAAGGATTCCATTGGAATTCGGAAAGGAATATATATTTGTGCATCTCATGTAGTGACATACCCTATTTTTCATTTGACAAAGATGACACTTAGAATTGTTTGTTATGGTATGCACTTTTACTTCACTGCTAAGTCATAACTTCATTAGTTGCATGACCATTTCCCTTTGAGTAATTACAACCAATTAAAATCAACACTTAATTAAAATGAACTACACTCTTTTCGTTTATAGGGTGCACCAACAATATTAGGTTTTAGGGTCTTGGAATAGTTCATTGTGAGTAAATTCTCCAAGACCACTAATCAACAACATGTATGTGTCTGTCCAAGTGAGTGTGTGAAATCCTTGGTATAACCACTATTTCTTAGGATCCTCCTCTCAAAAGGGAGTTAAGCACAAGGCAGTGTGAGCGGTTATTGATTGGGATGACCCCTAGTAATAACTGAGTAGCACCGGAGATATTTCCAGGATTGTGTTCGTATCTTGGGGCTCCTTTGAGAGTTTCGGGATTTGCTACCCTGCCCATACAGTCAATCCCGCCTGCAATTGTCCACCTGAGCATTGATTATATTGAGGTGGCCTTAGTGGCCTTACCTAGGATATCAAGGGGGTACTTTGCAGGGGTTATTCTGCAGGTGTCCTGGCCAGGTTGGGGTCGGACGGCACAGTTGGTTTAGGTGTTGAAGCTTAGGGCCACAATAATTGGTTACGTACCTCTGCTTGTAGTGTATGGGAGTTTTGAGCCTCTCCTAGGTGAGACATACCTGTTGCATTCAAAAGCGCACATATCCGCCCCTTGGTTTGCTTGTAGATTTTCTTAGGAGTGTGCTCTTTGTGCGTTAGTTAGCCTTTGGAATCGTGGTTACTTGAGTATGTTTATGCTCTCTTGATTTTGGGTCCTTTTATTTTCGGCATGCTTGGTATCCTATCGCCTGTCCTTGGTCCTAGTACAGACCCTAGTGTCAGAATTGGGGGCATCACAGCCCCTTACCGTGCTCATAGATTTGGGAATGGTCATATTCCATCCTATACTCCATTTGTGGAGGATTTTTAATTTCTTCGCTCAGTATTTACACTAGTGGTCACCCTCATGGGGGTGGTAGTGGATGCGTGAACATTGCGTCTACACCTTATTTTTATTTTTTATGTCCCATCGTTCACCACATTGTTTCCTTTGGGTGCTATTGTCAATATCATTCCTCCCTATATAGTATAGTTTGGATTCTTTATTAACTATCTTGGGTTGTTTTAGACTAATATGGTGGTCCTGTAGGGTCCAACTTTTGTACACTCTCTTCGAGGTTTTGACCTGTTCGTGCCTATCACAGGTATTATGTCTGAACTGGCATATAGGTTAGGATTTCACATCCGTTTGCACTTATGCATTGCCTTATGACTAGTCTATCTTAACCTTAGGTATGAACCCATTCCATGGTATCACAGAACCTTCATGTTGCTGTTAGAACTGGTACTATGTGAATGGTAGAGATTTCTTATACATGGGTACCCTACTTAGCTCCCTTTTGCATTTGGTACCCATGCTGTGAGTCCTCTCTTAGGTCCAGGAGTCCCTTTTAGTTCTGCCATGTCCTTGAGCAAGAGCTTCATACTCCTCTTGAACTTTATGCTGGCCATTTCCCCGGGACTCCCTTATGTCAAGTTGTAATTGCATTATCATGAGCTTTTCCTACCTTATTGAGCTTTATGCCGGCATCCCTAACATTGCGTTTCATCCATATAACCCGAGATTGTCTCATGTCTAGCCATGCAGAGCCATTTTATATATCCTTTGCAGCTTGATTCCCTTTTTACCGGGAGGGGTTTTCCCCCCGAATGTCGATATCCTACACATGTGTCCTTGCATTGAGCATAGGTATGTTCCACTTCTTGCAACTAGTTTGTTTTCCCCTATGACACTTGTCTCGTCCTAGTCTATAACTATATATCCATTTTATTCATTTTCAATATTTTTAAATAAATGAAAAAGACCAAAAAACTCAAAAAACCAAAAAGCCAGACAAGGAAAGATGTTATCTGTGGCAGTTGTCGAATCATGTTGCCTTCGAACAGAGCACTGTATATCACATCCATTGGTTGGGTTATATTTTGACTTTAGGAGTTGTACTCATTTATTTGAGTTTATCTCCATCGACTGGTTAAGCTTCCAGTCCCTATGGAGCCTCTGTCGATGCCTTCTATGTTGCATAGATGTCCCAGTTTGTATGTCGAGTATTTGTTGCCTTGATTCAATCACCATATGCCGTTATGCTCTTGTTCGAAGGAAGTTGAAGCCTGACTTGGCCATTCCTCAGTTATCTTGACTTTGCATGTCGGCCATTCCCAGTACAGTTACTGTTTCGCGAACCTTATGATCGATTCCTTCCACATCATACAGCTTTGCTGAGTACCTCATGTTGGATGATGGGGGATGCCTTAATGCCCTCCTTCCAGCGGAGTTCATCCCATCGAATCCATTTCATTTATTCTGGGATTGGAATATAGAGTCATTTTGAGTGCCTTGAGACTTGCAGTCATGAGTCGTAGGTTCTCTCACCATCGGCAGTCTTTGGGAATACATCCATGTCACCTGATCGATGGATCCTCTCAAGTGTTCAACCTCAACAAATCTATTCACACTTGTTAGTTTTCACTCTAGTACCTTGATTCCCATTTTCATTATGAGTGGGTGATCTCGCCTCTGTTAAAGGTATACATTAATAACTGGTAATCAGACAATGGACTACTATGTTCGACCTCGACACCTCTATTCACATAGTAGGACATGTACTCATAGTGGTTTGTGTAGAAGACCTTCCAGATTGGTGCATCTCTTATATGCTACCTCCTTGATCGTGCCAGTGTTCATGAGATTTCAGATCTCGTGACTTGATTCCAGTATATTTCAAACATTTCCAACCATTATGGATATCTTGATCTATTATATATCTTCAGCCATTATGGAGATCATGATCCTCTGTATATCTTCATCATGGAGATTCTGATCTATGTATATTGTACGTGGCAATGACCACTTATGTTATATCTTCTATCATGCCTATTCATGGCCATTGTACTCTTATATATTTGAGACTGCTATATGTATTTGCAGTTATGTGCAGAGTTGTATTATTGTACTATGTTGATTGGGTGGCTGGTCTTCCATTTGGTATCCTTCATCACTCCACTTCTGGGATGAACTTATAATGTATTTCATCCATTGTATGACCCCTATGACCTCACACATTAGGGGGCATCTGTTATAGATGATTTCATTAGTCCAGGTGAATCACACTTTGTATGGCCTTCCCCTGTCCTGCTGCAGACTCCTTAGACCCCATGGATAATTTTTTGTCCTTTGATGTTTCCTTGACCATCCCTAAAAACATGTGAAAAATTATACACATGACTTTTAAACCTATAAGCATGTATATACGCTGGTTTGACCACTAAAACTGCGTACATCGGGATGTGTACAAAATCCAAATATTTTTGGAGTTTTCCTTGACATGGATCCAAATCACTTGACTCCTGGCCTTCCCTGTGCCTTGAAAGTTCTTGGATTCAACCTTTCATTACCCCTTTGAAAAGCTATATAAGAAACCCCTTGGTACATTGAAGGCATAAGAGAGAATTGAGAGCAAAGAAACTATAGTCCATTGTTTCTAGAACTTATGCTTGAGTCTGCATCCCTTTGTCCCTTGGACCACTTTTGTTTTCTTCCCAAGCTTTCCCTTTGCTTGTGAGCTTGCTATCTAGAGATGGAGGATTGAAGTGGTGGAGACCCAAGTGGGGGATTCAGTTTCTCCAGTTCGCAGACCTACCGTCAGAGGTTGTATCTTGTAATCTATGATTTATATTAATAGAAATATCTTTTCTTGTCCAATAATGTGTGTTTGAATGAATATTTTATCCATTGGACTATGTCAAATGCTTATACATTATTGATTATATATGCTAGAATAGATCTAACACCATGATATATAGAATGCTTGTATTATTTACTTGTTGTTGAGGAAGTAATCTATCAATTCAAGATGAAGTTGAAAAGCTCAACGGGGATCTACTTCAACTATCTGGAATAAGGTATGAGGTCTGATCCTTTAGTGTCAGAGATTTAATTTATATTGCATATTGGGAAGGATTGATTTCTGGAGTCAAGCTGTCTGTTGTGGTACCCCAAGCCATAGGAATTTCTCTCTGTAACATCTGTAAACTCTCTTATACCCCATGGACTAATATTATACTTTGATGTTTCCTAGTTCATCCCTAAAAAACACATGTTTATTCCTGTACATGAATTTTAATCCCATAGTCACGTGTACATGCGACTTTTGACCTGAAACCCACGTACATCGAGATGTGTGCATAAATCCAAATATTTTTGGAGTTTTCCTTCATGTGTGTCCAAACCACTTGACTCTTGGCCTTCCATATTCCTCGATATCACTCAAATTTGACCATACGTTACCCCTTTGGAGTGCTTTATAAGGTACCCCTTGGATACATTGAAGAGGAGGAATTGAAGAGAAACGAAACTATAGTCCATTGTTACCATAGCTTGGATATACTTGAGTCAACAACCTTTTCTCCCTTTGGATCACTTTTTGTTCTTCCCAAGCTTTCCATTGCTTGTGAGCTTGCTATAGAGAGATGGAGTATTGAGGTGGTGGAAGCTGAAGTGGAGGACTTGGTTTCTTTGGTTTGCGGACATGTCGACATAGGTTGTCACTTTTGTAATCTCTGATTTGATTAATAGAAATATATTTTCCTTTCAAAAAATGTGCATTTGAATGAATATTGAATCCATGGATATGTTTATTGCTTATATATTGTTGATTATATATGCTAAAGTAGATCTAACACCATATTATATAGCATGCTTGTCTTATTTCCTGTTGTTGAGAGCAAATTTGTAACGCAAGTGGGATTGGAAAAAGATCAATGGGGATCTACTTCAACCATCCGAAATAAGGTATGATTCGAGGTCCCTTAGCGTTAGATGTTTGGTTTCTCTTGAATATTGATAAGGGATTGATTTCTCGTGTCTAGCTATCTGTTGTGGTACACTCCAAGCCATAGGAATTTTCTCTCCATAATAGAATTGGAGACTCCACTGGGGAGGTTCCTAGTTGTTTCTCTTTGGGGGGGTTTGGTATTCAATGTACTTGAATTTCTCTAATTTCTCTATTTCTATGTCGTATCTGTGGGCATGTTTTCCCAGTAGGGTCCTGAAGGAGTAAATTTTGTCTCAGCTTGTTTGTTTTCCTTATTTTTCTTCATTTTTCTTCCTATACGCGGGTTTAGCTTTCACAGTCGTGTATCAATGGGAGTTTTCCTTGAATAGTCGCATATGTACGTTGGTTTACTTAGAAAAGTCATGTATTCCTTCATTTTGAGCATTAGTGGGAGGATTAAGTGTTGCTGGGTGAGTTTGGATGATTGTTGAGTCTTCTTGGATGCTTCTGGAGTCTGTATACATCCTCTATTTCTAACCAAAGACTGTTTTTAGTTAGATTTTTAGAAACGTTCTTGTCTTTCATTTTCTACTTTTTTTTTGAGATTAGTGCATTAGGTCTCCTTTACCTAGGTGCTTTGCTTGGATTCTGTCTGTGAGTGGTTACAGAGTCCAAGGCTTGTAGAGTCATATTTTTTGCTTTTATATCTCATTTAATTCAAAAATACAAAAATATTTTTCTTTTTACATAGTTATGCATTGCTTGCATTTTTCATTGGCATGGTACTTGCATTAGGTTTGCTTGGTGAATTATAGTTAGATTTTCATATAGGAATGATTGCACTTACATTTGAAGAAAAAATTTTGCACTTCACGTAGTAGCATACCCTATTTTTTATTCTACATAGTGAATTTTCATTACTTGTTAGGTGTGCATTTTTCTTCATGTTGTGTCATAACACCATAAGTTGCACGTCCATTACCCTTCGAGTGACAACAACTAAATAAAATTAGCACTTAATAAAATGAATTACACTTTTCCTTTTCTAGGGTGCATCAACAATATTAGCTTTTAGGGTCTTGGAATAGCTCATTGTAAGTTAATTCTCCAAGACCACTAAACAAAAAAATTAGGTGTATGTCCAGGTGAGAGTGTGAACCCTTGGTATAATTAGTGTTTCTCAGGATGCTCCTCTCATACAGGAGTTAAGCACAAGGTAGTGCATGTGATTGTGATTGGAATGAACGTTGGTCACTTTCTATGTGAACCGAAGATATTTCCAAGATTATATTCGTATCTAGGGGCCTTTGAGGTATTGACTGGTGCACCCCTAGGGTACCAGTTGTTCTTTCAGGGTTCGGGGTTTACTACCCTACCCATATGGTCGATCCCGCCTGTGACTGTCTGCCTAGGCATTTTTTATATTGAGGTGACCTTAGTTTCCTTACCTAGGTTATCGAGGGGATATTTCTAGAGGTTATTATGTAGGTGTCTTGGCCAGGTAGGGTTAGACAGCATAGTCGCTATATGCGTTGAATCTCAGGGCCACTATAATTGGTTACGAACCTTCACTTGTTGTGTATGGGAGTCTCAATCCTCTCCTAGGTGAGACATACCTGCTTCATTCGGCAGCTCCCTTATTCTACCCTTGGTTTGCGTATTGTTTGGCTTTAGATTTGCTTAGGTGTATTCTCTTTGCATGCTAGTCTTCTTAGGGTTGCATAGATAGATTGAGTATTTTTTTTTTGTTGAGTCATTTTTTATCCGAGTGCAACTCCCCGTCACTCTCGTCTTTAGTAGTTATTTCACCTTCTACGTCTCCTCCTCCCTTGGGAGAAATAACCAGACAGTCTGGGCGGGCTAGTCATCACTTTTATTCACACAGAGATATCACCATCAGTCATCATGGGTTAAAGGTCCCATAGATTCCCCCTTCCCCACCTCCAGTGGTGGAAGTTGAACATTCAATCACATATGGAACTCTGCCTAATTCTAGTCCTTATGGGGCTGGATTGTCACAAGATGGTTTATCAGAGTTTCCTGATGACATTAGCACCAACCCCTGGTATCGGTTATATTCTCTGGGTGAAGAAACTCATCATGCACCTACCAACACTAACTGTCAAAACCTCAAAATTTTGAAAAATTTTAAACTTTATAAATAACATATAATCACATTAAAAGCAGTTGTTAACTGGTTGATTAGTTTATGCTATTTAAAATGTAAATGAATAGTTATTTAAATGTTCTGTACTTTGAAAAGAATTTTTCGTTTCAGCTACTGATTAAATTTCTGTTTGTGACATAAGATGATTTGTCGTAAGGGCTGGGCTTACTTAGCTTTCGAGCTAACGCATCCGTTTTCTTCTATTACAGATATACAGGTAAGAAGTATGGTTCGATGCTAACAAGTCTTTGAAGTTACAGTTCAGATTCTGCACACACTTTGTTTAGTAAAAGTTTATTCATGCTAGACAGAAAAATATCATACTTCTCAAGGTAAAATCTTGCTATTTCTGCTATACTTTCCTTTGGGACTTATTACTAAAATGAAATGCATTTTTCATAAGCACACAGTAGAAGACTATACCATACAGGGTCATGAGGTTTAGTGGATTTACAAGTATATAAAAAAAAACTTAAATGTTTCTCCTGAAAATAAGTATAAGAACTTATATACTATTTCTTTACCTAGCAGCTTATTATGGTAGAAAGATCACCGCTTCACAGGTTTATCCCTTTTGTCAAGTTATAATAATAACATTCCATGCTTAGCTTGCATACTGTTCAGTTTTGCAACTGATGAGGACTATTAAATAAATCAATCCATAAATTCTCTTACTGAAACATCTAAGATTTAAGATCTGAAACAAGTATCCCATTTATAGTTAAAAAGTCTATAATCCCTTAGAAATCTTAACTCATTCCAGAAGTAATCATTGGGTTGGAAACCCAAAGCTGTTAAAAATCAATCCTAAACTCATTATCTTCAATTATTTAATGATGTATTAAGACTAGATTATCAATAAGGAAAATAGAAAGAGTATTCCAGTTCTATTCTACCTTGCTTATGGAGTCTCTCATAAAATTCTGAGTTTGGATGTGACATAGTCTAGTTGTCACTAAAAGAATGCTATGACTATAGCAAGGATGAGTTATCTTTATCCATAATTATCTAATTTAATTAATTAAGACAACCAAATCGAATGAAGAATAACTTAATAGAACACCATTTAATTGTATATAATTACATACATCAAGGAGTAGATAGGCTTATCATCTTCTTTTGAAATCCATTTTAGTTGGCCTAGAGATTGTAAACTAGGACAACTAAACAAATACCATAATCTACTATCCTATGACTCTTTTAGTCACATACCAAACCTTTAGGCTTGAGTGAAACATGCTATGGTATAAACTATATAAACACTATGATCATATCAATGGACTAAACTACAAACAATACGTAGCTTGGAATATATTTAACAAAACATATAACACTATGCTCATAACAATGGACTAAACTACAAACAATACGTAGCATGGAATATATTAAACAAAACATATTAAACAATATGTATAAGCATGGAATATTAAACAAACATATTATACAATATGTATATTCCAAGTACTAATGAATAACCCATACGTAGCATGCAATCTATATGATCTTATTACTAATCATTCGTTGTGGCGATATGGTGTAGGTATATACCAAGGTTTATGACTTATTACAAATCATTCCAGTGATGATTTTGTTTATCAACAATTATCGGTCGTGGACTTTGGAGCAAAAGCCATATTATGCCAATTATTAAAAGAGCTACGTGGGTGCATAATATCCATTCGCTGGCACTATAAGTGGTTGACTGAACCCTAACTCTTCATTCCCAATTCGCCCTCGGGCCTCTTGGCCGCTCTGCAACATTTCGGAACCATGTTGGTAATGTGTTGACCGCCATTGCACCTTACAGAGCTCTTTGCTCCTTGCGAGTTCGAAATACTACACTGTGAGGGTTATAGAGTGTTTATCATCGTGTTGATTTCCTCTGTGTAACCACCGTAGGTTTACTTGTCTCGACTGGTGACAGTCTAGCCCTTTTCTTGCACCCTCCAGTGGATTATCCTTTCAAATAACGTGGCTATTTTTGTTAGCCGGTCGGTGAAAAACAATAAGAAGAAGGCTGTGACGTTAGGGTTTATCTAGGGTCTCCTTGGTGTTGTAGGTTGAATGATAAAAAGAATACCAGTCGCTTTTCCATTGAATGGCAACCTCCTCACTGGAACGAGTCACGGATTCACATCGAGGCTATCAGCTGATAAGGTAACACTCGAATTGGTTATTTCTATTGCACAGTAAAATTTTATAGTTATTATTTATCTTTTAAATACATGCTAACAGTCGGCTACAAATAATCTCCTCGCAGGTGAACCTGCTACACTTCAATGCCTTCTCCGGACTCAGGGTTACAACTCCATGACTACGGTAAGCCCTGGGTCCTTCCATGGCTTATCATCTTTGTCTGCATCTTAAGGATGGCATTGGTTGTTACTACGGCCATTATGTCCTCATGGTTTTTGAGCTGTTTGTTTTAATGTTTACGCTATGGGTATAACCCTAGCTCTGAAAAGAGTCCTCCGGCTATGGTCGTGAATGTAAGGTTTCGATTTTAAATACAGTAGGGTTTATAAAAACAAATTGCAGGCTGTAAGCCTTCGTTTTAATACTGTGTTAATGAGTTTGTACAGGTTATAAAATATATTTTGAATGAAAAACAAGGTAGCCGCAAGGTGCCACAGAGTTAAACTCTATTTTCGATACTTCTTTTTTTATGTTTGACAGGGTTTTACCCTGGTTCTGTAGCACTGTACTAGCTACGCTACTCCTCTTAAGTTAATATAAAAACATTGCCAGTTTTTATTTTCATTACTATATTTACTTCGAGTTTTTAGGCTGTGTAAATGTTAAGTATAATACAGGCTTAAGACAGCCATGTATGGTTTATTTGTTCACAGCCATAAGTTTTTTGTTGATATATTTTCAAATTACAGTTTATTTCTAAACTGATATTTCTAGGGTTTTATCCCTAATTTATATAATTTAGAATAGACTTAAATTTTTACTTTTATTTGGTGTTATGTGTGATAATACATACTCTAATTATTTTTGTAAGTGATTTACTTGTTTATTAAGCTCTAATCGAGCAGTCTATTGTGCTGTAACGTCTATTACAAAAAAAAATGCTAACATGTTATATACCTGGGTTACTTAAAAAGACAGTTTTTATAAAAAGATAAATAGAGCTTATTTGTTTAAACTGTAATGATTCTTGTGTCCTTGTCTTTAAATTATTTAACAAACTCTTTATTAAGAGTCTCTTTAATATATACAAATTAACATATATAACTTCAGAGTTTGTAAATTAAATAATTATGTTCTCTTAGCATTTTTACATATTATTGTTTCTATGTTAGATAATAATAAGTGATATTATTATTATTATTATAATCTATATGCTTATTAGAGCAAAGTGTTAAACCTATTCTAACAGAGATTTTAAACTTTCCAGGTTATTTCTATGTTTATTTATAGTGCACTGTGTTTATTTATATTGTACAGGTCTGTACATAATAAAAAATAAAACTCTTAAAATAATTTTTACTCTTTCAGTTAATTTGTTGTTTACTTATAAAGATAGATTAAATAATCTATTTAACACTACATGTGATCTTATTGTATATACTATACAACTAATAACATGCAATTATAATACATAACAATTATAGTTAGCATTATAGATAAGATTTGAAATATAAAATAAAATAAAAAGAATAATAAAAGAACTATACATGAAACCACAGTTCTAATTAGCTTGCTTGAAAATTGAAATAACTCAACATTGCTTACTCCTTTTAGTGTTCTGTACGAACAAGTATTAACATGCTTATAATCTGGAATGCATAATAATAATAGTTTCGTATCTTGTTCTTGTTTTGAATTAAATTCTGCAGTGTAAGAAAATCATTTGAAAACTAGAAAGGAAACTTTATAATAAACAATAAATACTCGAGACTAACTTCTGCCTTCTATACTGTTCAGTAACTGATATTTAAAACACAAGATACAGTAGCTTATAAAATAGTAAAGCACTAGTGGTTATTGGAATTAACTAGATAGGGAACTCGGTTCAGAAGAGTGTTGCTTCATGATACCGAGTTACTATGCAGGAGTACGGTTTGGTAATACCAAATGTGGAAAAACACAGTGAATACTAACAGGTTTACATAGTGAGATTTTGAGATATTAATTTTACAGAAAACTAACTAGCTGCACAACATATAAATAAACTTAACATGCATCCATTCATACTCAGTAACATAAAGAAACAAATTGCAAAACCTATTTTAAGCTGTGGACAACAACAGCAATGGGAGGTCGTTCCTCCCTACCAACTCCTGGAGAGCGCTCAGACAGCGACTTCTCAGGACCCTCGAGCTTGCTCTGGTCTCCCTAGCTGGAACTAGGCGCAGCAAATCAGATATCAGTCTTCAACTCAGTATTAACTTGGAACTATCAGTCAGTTCTCTCAGCCCAAATAGCTGTATTCAGAGTCAAGTTACTGCAGCAATCACCCAAACACTGCCTTACTATTTTTCCCTCTTTCCTCAATGAAATTTATGAATAACATTCACCTGAATGAATTCTCTCTGGAATAAAATCTGAGCAGCCTTAGCTCTCTTTATTGAGTAATTTTAAAGATTGCCTAGGTCTTAGTTGGGTTAACTATCATTTAATGAGCCACCTGCTTAGATTCCACTTTCTTGGGGAATCATGACTCCAAATATAGGGAAGTTTCCACCTGCAACTTAGGAAGTGTTTGAGGATGCTGCCACTTGTCTTTTTCCTTTCCACCTAGTTCCATCAACCAGTTTGACTAGTAACCTCTTTTAACAACTCTCCCATGCTGTTGTCTCCATAATTTATTTATTATTAATAAAATATTCTGAATTACACTCCATAACTGTTGACTCTGCTGAGTCATCAATCCCTACTTAGGATTAAGTTTAACATAATGTCTTAGAAATAAGTAAAACAAATTACATAATTTTACAAAATTGGGGTATGTGACACTAACCATATTAGATATGGCATGCCTAATATTCTTGATCCTGGTCCCATACCTCATGTCGAACTGCTTGGTAACCCTGTTACTGTGCCTAGGGGAACTTCCATTCCTTTTGATGTGGAGAGGTTTGATGATAGTAGTCACATTGCACCATCCAATCCAGTAGTGGAAATTCCTTCTTACACACAGCCCAGACCTAGCACTAGTGTTCCTCTTCGGCAACCTCAGTCGAGACATGTGAATATTGGGAGTACAAGCTATATTCTGTCACATATTTCGTCGTCTTCTCAACCTGTTCTTTCAAATGAATTTTTGATGCATCCTCTTCATAACTCTAGTGGTCCTTCGGGAAGGATTTTAATTGTAATCCATGTTAGTCTTGCATCTGCTAACACTATAGTATTGCAAGGCCAATTTCCTCCTCATGTGTCAGAAGGTCATGCACCTACGTATGGATTGTCTCATGGAGTATCTCATGGTCTAGTTCATGGATATTCCCATATACCTACCTATGGACCATCTTATGGACCATCCCATAGAGCATATCATGGTACATCCTATGGTGATTCACATGGACCTTCTTATTGACCATATTATGGAAAAAAACTATAAATTGTATGGGAATGGGTATAAAAAACCCGCTTACTCTTCTAACTATTGCTTTGCAGCACCTCATAAGCAAGGTACTTTGCATTACAATTGTTCCATGTAGCCCTTCATGGGTCATATGGGAGGATTTTATTATCCCATCGGCTAAGACCATGGTGTGTATAGTAATCAACCTTATCCAAACCAGTGCTATCAGGGAGCGTGGCAACGATTGGCTCAACCTAGGCTCCCTTTCCTTGTGACCTTGAACCTACCTGATTTGTCGATATTGACGAATGATATTGTGTCTCATGATCCATCATGGTCGGAAATCCGTACCATGCTTCCTTAAAACCTTCCCAAGCTCAAAGGTAAGGCTGGTGAAGATCCTATTGAGCATGTCACAATCTTCCACCTTTGGTGCTCTTCTAATTCCTTAACTGATGATAACATCTGTTTAAGGCTATTTCAATGCACCCTCAGAGTTCGCGCAGTGAAATGGTATATAAAGTTATAGAGGGGGACTTATACTACGTTTGATGACCTTGCCATGACTTTTCTTAATCATTTCCAGCTACCCGTATGTTATGACTTCGGTACCAAACTCTTGTCGAAATTTCGGCAAGATAAAGCCACGCATATTTTCGATCATATTCAAGAGTGGCACAGATGGAAACAATTAATTAAAGCCTTTATACCACCGTAGTTTCTTCTAGAGTGGTTCCTCAATTCATTGTTACCTTATATCGCGAAGGATGTTTCCACATTCAGAGTTCAAAACAAGGACCAAGATATTTTTAGGGCTCAAGAGTTGGATTTAATCTATTCTCAATCTAGACTCTTGTAGGAGATTATCCCGAATTCTCCAAGATCCAATTTTTGACGCCAAGATTAAACCTGGGCCACATGCCGATGGTATTGTTGGCTCCATACGTACCAAACCTGAAAACTCAGTTATGAAACACGTGATCCAGTTATCGCTTAACCATCCTACATCGAGACAAGCCACAACTTCATCTCAACCTACCTAATCAGCGAGTGTGCTTTTAGTGCAAACGTTGAACCCCAAAGGCAATGAGTAGCCTGGAAGGAAATAAAAAGAAAGGAAAAATAATCATAACGGTGGGAATAAAATGACAATGGTAATAATAATGAGAAGAACACGAACAATGCTGGGGGGAAAAGCAACCTAAACGTAAGGTGAATTTTCCTTGTAAGTTGTGTAAGGACAATCACCTCAATCACTTGTGCCCTCGTATGGAGGATGCCTCAAAGTTCATAGCACAGGGTCAAGCTGTGTTTACTAATCCTTTACCTAATAATAAAAATATGAACTCAAGAACTGGTGATCCTGGTTGTGCTTTTGGTGGAACTCAAAACCCACCTGAGGCCTCTAGAGGTCATAGTTGCATCAAGATGGTGAATGCTACAAATTTTGTGACATGTGCAAAATACTATGGTTTGTCACAATTTGACCTTGGGAAAGAACCTGCTCCACCCAAGAGCCCTTTGTGAATTGAAAATCCTACGGATAAACCTAAATCTTTGGCTCACATTCCTAAGTAAGTCTTGAAGAGCTCAGGGCACAATCCTAATCCTTGAGCTACCCAGAACTATTCAATTGTCAAGGATTTGGGCCAGACTCCTTGTGCAATGTCTGCATTAGAAGTGCTTCAGAATTTCCCTCCGCAGAGAAAGGCCTTGTTGTCTGGGTTAGTGATGATAGCTCTTCTTACATAATCAAATTTTAAACTCATGTAATCCAGCCTCGATTTCCTTACTATGTGTCTCTTTTGATTCATGTAGAGTGTCTCAACAACACAAGCGTGCATACTGTTATTGATGAAGGAGTTGTTGCTTCTATGATGTATTTGCCTTATTGGAAGGGCTTAGGTTCTCCCACATTGTCTCAGTCTTCCAACATTTTTAACACTTTTGATGGAAGGTTGTTCCAGCCGCATCGTATACTTCCTTCTCTATAGGTCCAATTGGGAGGGAAGACTGTCGCGATCGAGGTCGAGGTGGTTGATGCACCCCTTGACTACAATTTTTTTATGGGTAGGAATTGGATGTACAATATGCAAGCTGTAGCTTTTTCCCTATTCTGAGTGGTTTGCTTTATGTTGAATGGGAAGTTCATTACTATTGATCAAAATTCTTTCCATAATCTGAGTGTAAACACATCATCGAGATATTCTATTCCAATTATCAATCATTCTTAGCCAACAACTGAGAATGTGGGTGTGGGTATCTATCCTTCTCTCATGGGAACCTTTAGTTGTCCTGTGCTCATTCTTATGATTGGGTCTAGTCTTGGTGGGGATTCATCCTCATCGAATTCAGTATCCTTTTGCACTACTCATATGGAGGATCCTTGGATTCTTCTTTCATCGAGTACTTCAATTATGCCTGTCGATACAGACATGTCATTGCCTGCAACAATGGTGGCGTATCAAGCGAGTCTTGATCATGTTATAGAGCCTACTCCTTCCTCTCCGTGGATACAGGAGGAGGAACCTTATGTGCTACCTGCATGGGTAGTAGATTCATCTCACTCTCATGACTTCCTTGATGTTGTTTTTTCGTTAGATGAAGCTATTCTTGAGGCCATGTTTGGGATTGAACAACCATGGGAAGAGTTTCACCATAGATTGTATTTCTTTCCTAAGCTTGATTGTTTTGAGTGTGATGACTTTAGGTTGATTCTAAATGACAAAATTGGTAGCCCCATGGTCCCATTAAGCTCTCTTGGTCAGATGGCTGAAGGGAAGATGGCTAACTTGTCACCAACGATTGCTATCAACATTTCTCGTGATCTTGGTAAGATTGAGAACGTTTAGAATGGGGAAGATTGCTCCCTTGATGAGACTAAAGAGTATAATCAGCTGTTTAAGGATTTTCATGATATTTTTGCTTGGTCATACGAATAAATGCAAGGTATAAACCCTTGTATTGTTGAACATGAAATCAAGACTTATCCGGATGCAAAACTGGTTTGACAATGTTTGTGTGCCATGAATCCTAGGAAACCACCCGTCATTAAAGAAGAAATAGAGAAACTGCTCAAAGCTAGTTTTATCTATCCCATTATCTTGATGGAGTGGGTTTCAAATCCCATTCTAGTGGATAAGAAGCAAGGAGCGATCTGAAATTGCACATATTTCCATGATTTAAATCGATCATGTCCTAAAGATAATTTCCCTACACCATTTATTGATAAAATTTTGGATGAGTGTGCGAGAAGTGAGGTATTTTCTTTTATGGATGGCTTTTCTGGATATAATCAGAGACAAATTAAACATAAAAATCAACACAAGACTTCATTTATTTGTCCTTGGGGAACTTTTGCATATCAGAAAATGCCCTTCGGCCTTAAAAACGGTGGACCTACGTTTCAGCGGGCCATGACCTTAGTCTTTCATGATCTTAAAAATATTATTGAAGTTTATTTGGATGATCTTGCTGCTCACTCTTGTTTGAGAGTGCATCATCGTTACCATTTGCAATTAGTTTTCGAAAGATGTCATCGTTATCAAGTTCATTTAAACCCTCATAAGTGCATATTTTGCATGAAGGTTGGTCATTTGCTATGATTCATCGTATCTAGGAGGGTATTAGAGTCAATCGAGTCTGAAGTTTGAGGCAATACTTCAATTGTCTCCCCCGTGTAACATTTGACACCTTCAGTGTTTACAACATATGGAGAACTTCTTACAAAGGTCCGTGGAAAATTTTGCCAACATGAATAAAGGCTTCATGCATTTGTGGAAGAAGGACACCCACTTTTACTGGGATGAGCAATCCCAGGAGTCTTTCAATTCTTTTAAGAAAGCCTTAGAAATGGCCCTCGTGCTTAGTCCACCAAACTATAGACGTGACTTTTTTATTTATGTGGTTGCGTCTCAAGAGACGGTTGTTTGGTATTGGTTCAAGAGGATGAAGAGCTCCATGATAATGTCATATATTATTTGAGCCAAAACCTTAGTGATGTAGAACTTCATTATTCCCATGTGGAGAAGCTAGTGTTAGCCACCATTCATGTGGTTTAGCGTTTGAGACATTGCATTCTTCTTCGCCAAACTTTGGTCATAGCTCACATCAATCCATTTCAGTTTGTCCTCACTAGATGGATGATTAGGGGAAAATATAATAAATGGATTGTGATTTTGCAAGAGTTTGATCTCGAGTTTGTTTCGGCGAAATCGTTAATCTTTGCTAAGCTCATATCAGATTTCCCAAATTTGGATGAAGAGGAGGTTTATGATAATTCTTTTGTTGATGTGCATATATTCCTCATCTCAACTGCGGACCCTTGGTGTCACGTTCCCATCCCTCCAACCGGTGAAGAGGGCGTGACCATGGCATTAACCATCTGGGCTACCAGCCCCACGAACATGTGCATTCATAAAAATTGCTGAAATGCTGAAGTAAAATGCTTGAACTAAAACATGCATACATGATTATTTACCATGCATAGCGGAAAGAACATACATCCATACTAGCATTTAACATGTTCATCATGATCATTAACAGTAAATAGGATTCCAGAACTAAAATAGACAAGATTACTTATCTTTATAAAGAACTCGTTCCGCAACCAGCTACGTCGCTGCAACGTTCCACCCAACCATAGGCTAGCACGCTCATAAATATCTTATCAATGTTGTCACCCCTGAGCCAAGCATCACTCCCCAAGGAATAAGGAACTAACAGGCTTACACATAGCTAGGGGTAACAACACCACAAGGGTACACAGTTCAGCCAAGCCAACACTAATGGGTTTATCAGATGAATAGCAGATCAGCCAAGCCAACAGAGTTGGGTTTATCAAGCCATCCAAGTGTTGGGAAAGGCTAATGATAAGTTGGTGAGCTCACTGAAGAGATGCATACACCAACACAAGAACCAGCCTGGATTCTAGAACACCCACACACACACAACACAAGGAAGTCAGTCCCTTCTCTACAACATAGTCCCTCAGACCCTGATCTTCCCTCTAGTGCTCTTCAGGGGTTGTGGATAAGAAATCCAGCTCAATAGCTTTGTCCGTGTGGTTCTCAACCCACCAGGTTTATCAAGCACCACAAGCCCTCATTCACCAACCCAAATTAGTCCAGGGACAAATCCGATGAACCCACAACGATCCAACCTTCAATACTATCGCTCGGAAGCTTACCCAGATCGAAAAATGATCAAAAGTCACAGCCAACATACAAAGTTCAATGTGGATTCACAGGAAGAATCCCCCCCGATCCCACCAATCTGTGGAAAAGCAATCCCAATAATTTCCACTGCGATCCGAATGGTGAACGAAAATAGTACACACTTCAATACGTGGAGGAAAATGTTGGTTCTCTGTCTGGATGGAAGAAATGAATTACAGATCGACAATTAGCATGAGAGAGAGAAGGCGAAACCCACACAACGATTGGTAAAAACGTTTTATTCCTTCATCCTGCATGAGGAAGACAAACGACCAAGATCTGAGGGAGTGGGAAGAAACGGTTCCCACATCGTGGAGAGGAGAGCAAGCATGGCGTGGTAGTGGTCTTCTTGCCAGCCAATCGCTGCCTCAGCTAGCAAATGGAAAATTAAACAAGGGAGGTGGCGACGAATAGACTTTTTCCTCGTGATTCAATGTTCCACATCCCCCCGCCCCCTTTTTCCTTATCCTTTGGAACCATGCCCCTTCTCAATGTAGTTGTTGCAAACATAGCTGGTTGAGTTATTTAATTAAAATGCATCTTTACATGATGCCATAATTAAATATATGCCGCATGTCCCGATATACCATCGGTGACCATTCCTAATTAGAAGCAGAAGATAACCAAATCTATGGTGGGGCCTTGGCCTTTAGCTCCGCACCAAGATTATTTACAACATATGTATCCTATGTACTTTAATGCAAGCAGGGATTAAAACCGGGGTATTACACTTGGTATAGAGATATTATCATGTATTTGCAAACATTGAAGATCCCTACTCACCATTCACGGGATGCGGAGCGATGACTACATCATGTAGTGAAGAAGCACCTCATAGTGGATGATACTTTGTACTACGGTTGGGTGTAACACCTTGGTTTTTACCCCGTTTTCATTAAAGGTACATGATGTATATATTGTAATTAATCATGGTGAAGAGCTAAAGGCAAAATCCCCACCCTCGATTTGGTTGTATTATGTTTCGGCAATTGGGATCGTTGCTGATGGTATATCGTGCCATATGGCACATTATAGTTTTGGCATCATGTAAACATGAAAAATTAATCAATAACCTACAACCAGCTACGACGCTGCAACGTTAAATGAAAAGGGCATGATTTCCTAAGGTTAAGGGGGGGATTGTCTAACCCGTGGGAGCCACTAGGGAAAATCCATGTGTCAAACCTTAAACCCCTATTTAGTTGAGGTAGATAATGCTGGGGAGAAGTGGGTGGTAGGATTTCCCCCAAGCGCCTATACCAGCTAGTTCAGTCATGCATGAGCTAGGAGTGGTCTCCTCATGCGCCAGTTGGGATGCTGACCATTCTGTCCACTCTCTTGGATCATGGGATGTTTGTTTTCCTCATGTAGAGCAAGGATAAAATGGGTTACAATCCATTGATTAGGGGTTTGTTCTCCCTTCTCTCACTAGTTGCTGGTTTGTGGATACATTTTCCCTCCCAATTCATGTAGAGAGCATGACCCTTTTTCCAATATCAGACTATGTAATGTCCCAGGATCTCATCGTTGAACCATGGTTGTTGTCTTCCCCTGATTGGTGGTTGTTGTGAGTACCTATGTGGTGCTGGCTATGATTTCCCTCATGATTGGGAGCTGTTGTAGTTTACCCTTGTGTTGTTTTGGCCATAATAGGGCCAAGAACAACTCAAGGATTGTTTTCCCCTGTCAAACATATAATTGTTGGTTTTGTTGCATGCATGCAGTGGTTTGTCTTCGGATTGTGTGGAGTGGGATTGAAGGTTGGGTATGCTTGAGAAACCTAGGTTTGGGGAGCCACATAGACAGAGTTAGATGGTTGGCTTTCTTCTCCACAACCCCAGAAGAGCACTAGCAAGGGAAGTCAGGGCCTGAGGGACTGTGAAGCAGATAAGGGACTGATTCCTGGTGTCGGGTGTGTGTGGGTGTCTTAGAGGTAAGGATAGCTTTGGTGTAGGTGTCCTTATCTCTTCCATGAGCTCACGATATTATAGCATTTATCTTCTTCTAGCTCCTTGATAGCCTGATAAACACTACTGTGTGGGATTGGATAATTTGTGTACCTTGGCTATGTGTAATCCTTCTTAGTCTGTTATTCCTTGGGGAATCATGCCTAGCTCAAGGGTGGCAGTGTTGCTGAGAGATTGATGAGCACGCTGGCCTATGCTTGGGTGGAACGTTGCAGCGACGTAGCTGATTGCAAGAGAAGTTCTTTATGAGATAAGTATCCTTGTCTACTTCATCTCTGCAATTATATTTAATGGCTAATGAACTATGATGAACATGTTGAATGCTTGAATGTATGTTTGCTTCTGCTGTGTATGTGAATGATTATGCTTCTTAGCATGTTTTATATTTTGACAATTTTATTTGAGCATTTTAAGTATTTTCATGTTCATGGGGCTAGTTTCCCGGAGGTTTTTGATGGTTTAGTAGTGTCCTCTTCGCGTGTCGAAGGGTCGGGGATGTTACAAAATGGTATTAGAGAAAAGGTTGCAGCATGGGCCTGAATGGGACATGAACGGTCAGCTAGCAAAGGAAAGTTTCCTTCTGCCTAGCAGAAATCAATAGGAATCTGTGCAAAACAGGAGAATTCCAAGAATTTTGAAAAATTTCTCTAACTATTGGAACCATTGGCCCATCGGAGGACTAAGTGCGAAGGTCCACCAACAAAGTGGAAGAGTTAGAATAATGACCACCTGATAGAGGAAAACTGGTAGAATATTTCACAATTTCACTAAGGTTTGTTGGTTGTTGGCAGAAGATAGAGGATGTGGGAGCCGGAGTTTTGGTGGAGATCAGCCGAAGGCCACTAAAACGTTGGCTCCACTTAGCTGAAAGAACCTCCGATCTTGACTGTCGACAATCAGAAAAGAATAGGAGATGGTTGAGCTAATGAAGCGATGCAAAAAAGATTAAAGAATTTTTTTTAGAAAAAATTTCTAAGTCTCAAATCGTCGGCGCATCGAAAGACTTAGTGGGAAGCCTTTCCGACGCCACAGACAGCTAGTTGCAAGGCTGCCCGATACAGACTCAGACGTCGATGAAACTTAGAGGATGTGAGAGCTAAAACGTTGGCGAAAAAAAAACAAAATGATAGTTGGTTGGACCGCTGACAGTGATGGTGGAGAGACAAATTTTGAATATTTTTCTAAGGCGAGAAAATCATCGACGATCGGTGCCACTAAGATGAAGGGATCGCTGATGACACAGTGATGGAGGTTAATAGATTGACCAGCGACAGTTAGATGTTTGGACCGCTGAAACATCGGCTGGAGAACTAAGAGGATAGTGGGTTGAACCGCCGACAGTGATTGCGGAGAGGAAATTTTGAAATTTTTTCTAAGTCATGAAATCATTGGTGATCAACAATGATTAGTTGATATCATCGTCGATGGATAGACGATGAAACCACCAATGAACTACGTCGGATAAAATTATTTGATTGGGCATCCACCATTGCAGTTGGCTAGTGGACTATCCTTTCGATGGATAGAGTCCCCGACTGTCGATGTCACAGCGGATAGTTGTTCCGACAGCCAATGCGGCGGACGATAGAGGAGAAAATTCTTGAAATTTTTCTCAGTCACGAGATCATCGGTGATCATAAAATTTTAGCTGTTGGCATCGCCAATGACTAGAAGATGCGGTCACTGATGAATAGAGGATGAAGCTGCCGAGGCCTAGTAAAGTGGATCAGCAAAACTTAGTTGAAGGAAGAGCCGATGCAAAGACAAAAATAATAAATTTTGAAAATGTTTCTAAGTGTCGGACCCATTGGCGATCGGCGGAAGTTAGTTGATGAGACCGCTGATGCCGTAGTAATTAGTCCTCCTGATAGCCATAGGGGTATTATGGTATGTAGAAGCCACAGTAGGATCACTGCACGTCATTGCGGTAGTCTATAAGGATAAGTGCTAAATGTTAGTGCATCCGAGTGTCGATACTATGAAAAATACAGTTGTTGAGACCGCCGATGAAGCGACAAGGAAAGAAAATATTCTGGGAAGGAAATTTTATGAAATTTTTTTCTAAGTACCGGAGACGTTGGCAAAAACTTAGTTTCTTGGATTATCGATGCGATGGAAAAATCCAGTGAAGTTTAGAGGATCATAATGGTGATGGACATCATCGAAAAATATTAGACGATCATAGCGTCGATCGATGGAAATTAGTGGTTCGTGCGCCCACCATTGTGGCTATCTAGTCGACTAATCTTTTGACGGATAGAGGCCCCAACTACCGATGCCACAGTGACTAGGGGTTCCGACCACCAAT
Organism: Pseudotsuga menziesii; assembly: GCA_001517045.1. Lineage (NCBI taxonomy): Eukaryota > Viridiplantae > Streptophyta > Pinopsida > Pinales > Pinaceae > Pseudotsuga > Pseudotsuga menziesii. Next base: position 68,697 of record LPNX010466630.1, on the reverse strand, counting down.
AGGTTTATGGCCGCGGAAGACACAAAAGGTTCGTTGGCCGCAATTGTGGAATCCTATAGAACTACCCTCCAGATGAGTAGGGGATCCGATTCGTGACATATTGGCATCGTTGATAAAGATCGGAAGCTTAGACCACTACAGGTCCGATACAGCAAAAACTTATAGTCGATAGGGCCGCCGATGAGTGCCAAAGAAATGCAGTTTCCTAGGTCACCAAGGTATAGGAAGACTATTTCAGTCAGGATCTAATACGTCAGAAAATTTACTTGGAAAGACGTCCGATTGGAAAAAGGGAAAATTTGGTTTTTCTAGTGAAATTTTCAGCGAATTCCAGCTAGTGTCTTAGTGAACTTTTCATGGGAATTTTAAGCAGTTTCAGGGCTAAAAAGAAAGAAGATTCCAGGTGGCTTAGGTTGACATTTCAGACTAGAATACATTTGGTAAAAATCATCATTTTTTAAGTTATGTGGTTTTCACACCCGAGGTCAGAATGAAGCATGTGGATAGGTGTTGGAAAGCTTATCCAGCAGGGAATAAGGGGGATTCACCAAAATTTGAGTGTGGATCAGCAAAGCTCTAGTGATTGCTTGAAAGAGAAATGTGATGTTGTCAATATGGAAAAATCCGAGAATTGCAGGCCTAGAGGTAGCAAGACCATGAAGTCAAACCAGCTGTTGTGTGGAAGAGGAGTTCCATGCAAGGATGAGGGTCTTGAAAAGGGAAATTTCCTTAAACCCTATCTTGCTAATTATGATTATAAGTTTTATACATGAAATGTATGAGGATATGCCTTGCATGCATAAGATATTACATGTTGGTAAGAATAGTGAGAATTATACATTTATAATGAACCACTAATGATAATTATTGCATTGATGTTGGCATTAGTGGAAAAACCAATGACAACATGGAGATGGATGAATATGTTGCTAATGCTGAAAAATGTGACTAGAAACCCTATGGAGAAAGGGATAAGGAAACAAGTTCAGAATCAAAAGTTGGTGAGCAAATTCTACAATCTCCTGCAAAGGACCAACCAAACTGGTAATGTCAAGGGTGTAAGTAGGACCCATGAAGGTAAGAGTTTAATTATGACAATTGCATGGAGTGGTAAAAGCAAGAGGTCTCATACCATGTGGGTATTTTAATTTTATACTGCATTCATAGAGAAAGGTGTCATGCCTGTATTATGTTGTTATGAGCTTAGTAGCCCAAGGAAAGTAAGCACTAATGATATTGATTATAGTCATGTATCCTATATGAAGTAGTAATGGTTAGGCCATGCATGGTATGTTTGAATGCATAGTATTCCTGAATCAATGAAAGCTAGCATTGAGTGGGTATGCATTAAAATATTTTATAAATCTTGTAGTTATGGATTGAATGGATGCATATGAAAAGTATGAGTAAATGTTGTAGATATGCACACATAATTATGGGTAAAAATGTTGTGATGAAATGCATGAATGCATTGAGATAGTGCATGAGTTATTATGAATAACTAATGGCTGAAATGATGAATTGATGGCAATTCCGGAACCATTTCAAGAGATGTTATGAATGCATAATAGTAATTGCATGAAGAGGGTAGTCATGATCAATTGGCTGCCGGAAATGCTCTATGGAAGGGCAAGGTCATACAATGATATGCTTGTGGAGTAAGGAGTATCTGAACATTTCATTTTGGCATAAATGATGTGACCTTGCAAATTTTAGTATGATAATGATTGCATGAAGTAAATGAGTTTTGGTAATATTGATATGATTAACAGCTAGAAGTGTTTGAATCTTATAAATTATGAAAATGCTTCAGTGATTGTTGCAGCAATGAAAAAGTTATATGCATCAAGGCTTACTAAGTGTTTGGCTGACTGAGGTTCAGGTTTCAGGTAGATTGTTTGGGGCATGGCAAAGTGGGTAAGACCATGACAAAGACCAGAATCTACCATGTGAGACAGCCAAACCTCATGAGAAGAGTCTCATGGTTGTGAACATAGTTTGTATGCTGAATGAATTGTCAATTTAAAATGGTAAATTTCAGATTTAAGAAATTGTTGACAACTACTAATGACTATTGGCTTGCATAGAATTGTGTCAGGAGGACGCATTGTAAGTGGGTGTTCATGTTATGCTGGTAACAATAAAATCATAATGGCCATGATGGTGCTGCTTACAAGAGACCCACAAATGAGGATCACCTCATTGCCAAGCAAATCAATTTCTGTAGTAGACAGAGTTGCAAATTCCTATTGAATTTAATTACTAATGTCATTGCTTGGTATGGAAAAATAAATTTGGATTGTATTATCACATAATGATTGACTATTTGGCTACTTGATGAATGTGCCAGGGGTACACATTGTAGGAAGACCATGTGTGATGGCCTGAAGGAGATAGACTTTATGGGGAATTTCTCCCCTATTTTAGAAATGTGTTTCGGGTGAAACTCCATTGGACATTTTGGAAATGTCTCATCTACACTACATGTTTGGTAAGCAGCATGAGTGAGATGGTATAGATTATGTCGGTAAGACATGTGTGGATATGAAATGTAAAACGGAGTTGGGATGGGAAACCAAGGGACTGTCAACTCAGAGAAGGGAGCCCCCATTCCTTCTTAATGAAGGAATACTACCTTGGTAAATGGATAAGTGTTCTCTGAACCTAGATAAGAATATGCATGTCAAATTGTTAAATTCAATATGCAGAGCATGTTTTGATTTTATTTCCATTATGGAAGATTGCTTGAGTATGAATAGGGCCTACATGATTCAGATCGGAAAGGGTTGAACACTTTCCTGATGTCAAATCATGAAAGGGTTTCCAATATTGATTACACCCTAGGGGGTGGACACACTCTTGGTGTCTCAATACTTGATAGTGAATGATATGAAATGTGATTCCAGTTTTAGAACAATAACACTAATGATTTGCTTATATTGTGGTTGTTTTCAGGCTAAATACATGCAGTCTGCCAATACATGCAGTCTAGTGTTGCACACTAAATGGACTATGGCTTGGGCTCATCCTACCTCCTACCGAAGAGCATAGAGAAGGAGACATTCCCAAGTGACTGGAGAGCAGATAAGGGTGTGGTTTCTTGTGTTGTATAAGGTAGTGGAATTAGATCTCACTACTAGAAATGAAACCTGTAAATGGTAATGATAAAGTTTCCTTTGCAGTCGGCATAAAGATGTACTGGAAGGAGATGTTGGGATAGTATATGCCTGGGGATCCATACTAGATCCTGGATCTGGAAATGGTCATTTATTGTTGATATAAGTGCATGTGTTATTGTTGATGGCCTGATAAACCCAGTTGCATTGGATTAGCTGATTGGTTGTTGAAATAAGTGCATTGTTAATATAAGTGTATTGTTGATATAAGTGCAGGTGATTTGTTGACGGTATGATAAACCCAACTGAAGGTTGGCTTGACTGTGTAATTATTTGATGTTGTGGAAATTGTGGAAACATTACAGTGTTGGCTTGACTACTTGTAGTCTGATAAACCCAACTGTTAGCTGGCTTGGTTGAGTAGCGTGATAAACCTAGTAGTGTATTGGCTTGATTGGATGTAGCCTAATAAACCCAATTGTATATTGGATGGACAGGACGGTCTAATTAAACCAACTGTAGGTTGGCTTGACTGTGCCTGATATATATAAAAGGATGTTGTGAATCAGCCTACGTGCTGACCTAACATCCAAGTCCATAGGTGATCCCAACGCTTGCAAGGCAAAGCAGGATCCTGTGGACTAGAGAGGAAATGCACAATATAGATAAGTATTGGATTATTTTGCAATTTTGTTTGCTTATGATCATACATGTGTATATGATTTGGTTATGGTGTTTTAATCTCTTGTTTTAGAGATAAAATCCATTTGGAATAAACTAAACATGTGAATCTATTCAATTTTTGAATATAGGTATCGTTGGGAGCGAGGACTATGAGAGCATCCTAGGGGTGCATGTGGACATGTGACTATCCTGAAGAGCTCAGAATGAGCAGTAATGAAAAAGGTGCTAGTGAGACTGTGAAGTTCCTAGGAGTTGAGACAAACCATATGGGGAGGCTCCATGGTTGAGAGGTCTAAAATAGACCGGAGACACTAAGTGTCATGACCAAGAGGGATTGGTCTAGCATTCATGGTGAAATGAAAGAGCATGAAAACCATAGTGGTGGTGTGGGTTCTAGGATGGAACAAGACAAAGAGGGGAAAAACTCTTGTTGCTCTCTCTTTCCTTTTTTATTACACTTATGCATTGTGAAAACAAAAGATTCTTGACTGCATGTATGAATGAAAATAGAATGTGTATAATTACTTAACTTAAATTGTGAATGTTGGAATAGTTAAATCCCTGCCCAAGAATGGACATGAGTGAGCTCATGTGCCTGTTGGGAAGGCATGAAAAATATGAAAGTATCCTTGATTAGGCTTGGATTGTCATGCTAATTGGGCAATTAATTGACTGGTTGTAATTCCTATAATATGCTTGGTCTAACAGAATTTCAATGGTTCATTTCATAGGTGAGAAAAGTGAAATCCAGTAGTGCACATTGATCATGACAGCAGACCAAAGGCTGACAGACTTTCCTGGAAGTCTTCTTCAGACAATTTTCAAGACCCAAGAAAATCTTGGAGAGATGCTCAAGATACAAAAAAGTTCCTAGAATTGGGGATGAGGCAAAAGCTGAGAACCATCAAGAGAAGCTCGTGGAAGCTGAGGGGCTTGGTCCTAAAAGTTCAAGTAAATAATTGAACATGGCACAGGTCTACAAAAAATTTGAAATTCTGGATATGTATTCCTATGTATTGGAACACCGAGCATAGTGTTATTCCAAGGGGGAGGGGATTGTAACACCCTAGTTTTGACCCCGTTTGCATTAAAGGTACATGATGTATATATTGTAATTAATCATGGTGAGGAGCTAAAGGAAAAAACCCCACCATCGATTTGGTTGTGTTATGTTTCAGCAATTGGGATTGTTGCCGATGGTATATCATGCTATCTAACACATTATAGTTCTGGCATCATGTAAACATGGAAAATTAATCAAAAACCTACAACCGACTATGATGGTGCAACGTTAAATGAAAAGGGCATGATTTCCTAAGGTTAAGGTGGGGGATTATCTAACCAATGGGAGCCATTGAGGAAAATCCATGTGTCAAATCTTAAACCCCTGTTTAGGTGAGGTAGTTAATGCTGGGTAGGGGTGGGTGATAGGCTTCCCCCCACGTGCCTCCACCAGCTGGTTCAGTCATGCATGGGCTAGGAGTGGTATGCTCATGCACTGCTTGGGATGTTGACCATTCTGTCCAATCTCTTGGATCGTTGGCTGTTCATTTTCCTCATGCAGAGTGGGGATAAAATGGATTACAATACATTGATTGGTGGTTCATTCTCCCTTCTCTCACTGGTTGCTGGTCTATGGATATGTTTTCCCTCTCGATTAATGCAGAGAGCCTGACCCTTTTTCCAATATCGAACTGTGTAATGTACTGGGATCTCATCATTGAACTGTGGCTATTGTCTTCCCCCGATCAATGGTTGCTGTGAGTACCTATGTGGTGTTGGTTGTGTTTTCCCTCACACTTGGGAGCTGCTGTAGTTTACCCTTGTGTTTTTTTGGCCACAATAGGGCCAAGAACAGCTTAGGGATTGTTTTCCCCTGTCAAAGCTGTAATTGTTGGTTTTGTTGCATGCATGCAGTGGTTGGTCTTCGGACTGTGTGGGGTGGGATTCAAGGTTGTGTATGCTTGAGAAACCTGGGTTTAGGGATCCACATAGACAGTGTTAGATGCTTGGCTTTCTTCTCCACAACCCCGAAAGAGAAATGGCAAGGGAATTCAGGGCTTGAGGGACTGTGAAGCAGAGAAGGGACTGATTCCTAGTGTCGGGTGTGTGTGGGTGTCTTAGAGGTCAGGATAGATCTGGTGTAGACGTCCTTAGCTCTTCCATGAGCTCACCAGCTTATAGCATTTAGCTTATCCCAGCTCCTCAATATCCTAATAAACCCTACTGTGTGGGCTTGCTGATTTGTGTACCTTGTCTATGTGTAAGCCTTCTTAGTCCCTTATTCCTTGGGGAATCATGCCCAAATCGGGAGTGGCATTTTTGCTGAGAGATTGATGAGCACACTAGCCTATGGTTGGGTGGAATGTTGTAGCGAGGTAGCTGGTTGCGGGACAAGTTCTTTATGAGATAAGTATCCTTGTCTACTTCTGTTGGGGCGCGTGCTCTAAGGATCGTAGTTTTGGTAAATCCGCGGTTGTTGAGGAAGTTTGTAAGCGGAGTTACGGGTCAAAATAGTCTTAGGGGTGTCGAGGTAAGTCAAAACCCCTTTTTGTAATAAACCCATGGTTTAAATCCAGGGTTTAGGGTTGGGTTCCCATGGTTTTGAATCCATGTCTTTGTAAATAGTGCGATATAAATAAGCACTTGTGTAAATAAGAAAGGTTAGTTTTTATGATGTAAGAAAGATTAAGGCGAGGCTAAGGCTAATTTTGTAAGGAAATGTTAAGTCTCAGCTGTGTGCTCATAGGGTTTTGTAAGAAGGTTAAGGAAAGATCTGCAGCTGTGTGCACAGAGGCCTGCTGCTGTGTGCGCGGCTTTTAAGGACTGAAGGGATCTCCAGCTGAGTGCGCAAATCAAACTGTGGTTTTGTAGCAAGTTGAATAAACACAGTTTGGTGGACGTAGCCCCTACACTGGGGGTGAACCACGTTATATCTGGTGTTGTGGTTTCTATTTTTGTTGTATTTTATGCATTAATAACTGTATACATCTGATAAATTAGATCGCTACTAATAACAAGCTTCGCTGTGAATTCCCTGTAGTGGGTTAAGCAAGTCACGATTGTCTATCTATCTGCGAAGTTGTATATGAATGAATGATAGAGCTTTGTAATTATTGAGTAATAAGATTATTAAAGGCTAAGGTACAGTAATACCCCTCTCTGTTTGCAGAAACCTGATTCTGCAGCACCCCATAGCTATTTTGGGTGAGACTGCAACCTGCGCGCAGGTTGTTGCCGAAAGGGCCAACACTGTGGGTCTTTTGTTGGTGCGACATAAAAGGATTAAACCCGGGTCTGCCCAATTTCCCAACAAATTGGTTCTGTTTCCGGTTGAACTCAGTACCTGCTCAAGAGGGGTTTACGTCGTACCTCGAGGGCTATGTTCTAGAGGCCCTCTGTGAAGGAAATCGGTGATTGGTTTGCCGAGACTTGTCTGATCTTCGCACAGCAAGAGAACACAAATCCGCGTCGTAGCGCAAGAGACTTTTACAAAGGTATGTTTTTTGTGATGCTTATGAAATTTTCTTTGGTAGTATCCACATAGAGTTGCACGAGTGGTTGTCTAGGTTAACAGAGAGAAGGACGAACTTTCAAGCCCGACAGATTCCCGCGTGGACCCCCGCAAGGGTTAATCTTGTGCAACACATGAACAACGAGGTATCCCGTGCTGTTGATTTCTGGACGACGCGAATGTTGGAAGCCTTCATGACAGAGTTTTCCATTGATACAAGTACCTCCTTCAGCAAATCTGAACGACAGTTCTTCCAAGGCTCCCGTGGTAAGTTTTTGAATTCATTAAGCTTGAGGATTAAAATAGTATTGGCTGAAAAGGGTATATTGTTATTTGAATCCGACTATTAGCTTAGTAGTACTAACATATGTTTGCAAGTGATAATACCTTTGACGAGCAAAGTGGTTTTTCGCGAAGTGAGAAAAGGTACAAGAGAGATTTTGATACCTATTCCTCAGGACAGGCTACCGCATCCTCCCCTATAAATCCTCAACAGCTAGAACCTGAAGAAAACCTTCCGGTTGGAAACCCTCCAGACACCCCACCACGTAGTTCTGTTACCCCTGAAATTCTGTCGCAGTCTGACAGTCAACCAGGTCCAAGTATTCCAGCCACAGGCCAGTCTGTCCCCGTAAATCCCCCCCCATCAACATCCTGTCCCCCTCCCAACCCTCCTAGAACCACCATAGCCCACCTAGTTGATGACATTAAGCTCCCCATCTTCAAAGGCACGGGATCCGAAGACCCCGAATAGTTCTGGTTCTTATGTGAAGCAGTATGGAACGCAAAGATTATTACAGACCTGGATGTGAGAACCGCGTAGCTCATTACTTCTTTTCGGGACCGGGCTTTGACCTAGTTCATGAAATTCTCCAGTACTCAGAACCCTACTTTAGCTGAGATTAAGGAAGCCATAACCAAAGAATTTAAGAAGCCTAAATCAGAATCGCAGAGCATCACTGAACTAAAAGAGATTCAACAGCAGCGCGGTGAATCAGTGTGGGACTTTGACCAGAGGTTCAAAGTTCTACTAGACCAAGTCAGTTTACCCTTAGTCCCGTGTAGCACAAGGAATGGTTCATCGCAGCATTATTACCACATATCAGAACTCCGCTCATGCAACAGAAGGTTGACGACCAGTAAGAGGCTCTAGAAATCGCAATGAAGCTAGAAACCGCCCCCATCGGAGACGATTCTGGTATTGCTCAAATCCAAGCGCAGCTACCAGCGATGGCACTGGAGCTTCGCAATATGAAGAAAGCTAAAACCAGTCGAGAAGAAGTCTGGTGTACACAATTTCAAACAGAATGTCACGATAGGGACCAGTGCCCCATGGTCAGAACTTACCTAAATACGGGTGCGCCAAACCAGTTCAATCCCGGTGTTCTATATTGTGAGATTTGTTGAAAAACTGGCCAACATCGCCCTAAAAACTACCATCTACTTCAGAGATATGTTCAAGTTCCCAAGAACCCCTACTGCAAGTTCTGTAAGTCAGTAGGGCATAATGAAGAAGAGTGTTGTAGCTATGACCTCTTGAGAGAGCGCACCTCTGACGCCTACCGAGTGCAAAATAAAGCCCAGAATAATGATGGCATGGTTACCATGGTGGTGCCTTTGGAAGAGGTGCCTTTGGAGGTCGTGGTTGTGGTGGTATAACCGAAAGAGGAAGAGGCCAGGTTGTGTGTTACAATTGTAACCAAGCTGGCCATTTGGCTCGCGAATGTCGGAACCCCACCACAACCTGTCAGCATTGCCACGCAGTATACCATTTGATTGAATAGTGCCCCTAGCTCATAGCAAAGATTCAGGAAAACAATAGTGGCCCTACCCAAAATATTGAGTTGATCTCTGTTGAGCAAAGACCTACCGCAGCCATCAATGTGGTCACCCGGAGTGGAGCTACGATGCACATTCAGAACACGCAAAAACAACCTGGCAAGGTGGGCATGCGTAAGGCCTTCGAGAACATCCCAGCACTTGACACTGCGAAAGACCAAGCACCAGTCAAGGTGGCCCAGTGCCATATTGGTGACCCTCGCACAGCAGCAGTACCTGCGCGGCAACCTCAGCAGGTGTCGCAACTGCAAGATGCTTCAACAGATAAAGTAAGTACACTCTCCTCCTTTTTACAGAGTTGTATGAAACTCTTGAGGAATCAGAATGCTTTAAAGGAGCTGCAAAAATTTCTTGCTATCACAGACCCTCAGAGAGGAATTGATCAGGAGAAAACTGTTAGTCGTGTCCGAAGAACGGGGAGGGAAATGAGATTAAATGTCCAGATAGGAGAATATGATATGACTGATGTCATTTTGGATCTTGGATCAGAAGTTAATGTCCTACCCAAGCAGACCTGGGGACAAATGGGAAAACCTTCCCTGGCTTGGTCACCTATACAATTGAGATTAGCTAACCAGCAAAGGATTGTACCCCTAGGGAGACTTCTTAGCATTCCAATAGATATTGATGGGGTAAGTACTCTAGCATATTTTGAAGTTATCGAGATCATTGATGACAACAACCCTTATCTAGCCCTGTTGGGAATCGAGTGGGCCATGGCAAATGCTGCAATCATCAACCTTAAGAGAAGACAGATGACCTTCGAAGGAAATGGTCTGCGAGTTATCATACCCCTCGACCCATCCCAAGGAGAAAGATTTATAGAACCAATCAGAGACGAAGGAGAGCAGGATACTCTAGACCACATCTACAACATTACAGCCCAGGAAGAAGATTATGTCGAGCCTGATGTCGATGGCGTGATGGATTGGCAATGTGATAGCTCCTGCATGTCTGATTCTGACGATGGTATAGATAATTGGCAGAATCGACTGTACGAGCTACATGGCCATAGGTGCGTGCAAATCACTAAGTCTCTTAGATTCCTTAGTGCGCAGCCCAGAGAGTTGCTTACATATGTTGGGTTGACAGACCCTGGAGAATGTATTGCACATTTCTCAGAACAAGTACCTGAGTCACTAAGAATGCAGACCCTGGAGACAGCATTAGGAGCTACAGCAACATGGTGGACCGATCACATAAATTCTACTCCCAGTTGGGGAGCCTGCCAGAAATTTCTGCGTCGCAGATTCATCAACCAATCCCAAGAGGTACGAAGTAAGTTCAATGGGAAGAATAGCCCTCAGGAACATTTGAAACAATGTTATACAGCCTGGGAAAACATACCTCGTGAGGAGTGGGTGCATCAGTTAGTGCACACCTTGGAACCTATAGCAAAGAATTGGTATATGGAGGCCGAGCTCCAACCCGGTACGGTAAGTGGGGATGATCCTATTGATAGATTTTTGTTTACATTCTCTATTAATGAAGTTTGTCCTGTGTTATATATAACTGTCAGGTCAACCCACTACAAGGCAGATGATGATCAAGCAGGAATTGAATACCAAACCAAGGGGCAGAACCAAGAAGCCAATCCGCCAAACCTAACCCTCCTATCGCAGATATTACCCGGTCGGGTCGAAGGGCAATATTGTGCCAAGGGTGTTTTTTGTCACGAAGCTCAAGCCATGATTCTGCCGAAGACCAAAAACACAGCGAGGCTTAAAACCTGACCGTTGGGAAGCATCCAAAGTGGTGGCGGTAGTGCTTTAATTACCTTAAATTCCTGTGCTAAGAAGATTATCAGAAATCGAGTACCACTTGGACAAGATTTTCACCAGATTTGGTGCCTTCAATGCACCGTCCTGCCCGATTTGATTGATGGAGTGTATAAGAGGATGCCTAAGTTAGGGAAAATTGTATTCTGCATTTCTTTAAGATTTTCGAGTGAACCCATGACAACAGAATGAGAGCTTGATGATTTAGTAAGAGAATTCGAGCAAGAGGGTCTGATAAGTTGCTCTAATCGGCCGCCTGCCTCTGTTCCCTGTGAAGCAGCTCACCCAGCACCACCACGGCCGATGTAGACATGATCTGCCCGGAAAAAGTCTAGAACTGAAGTTTTCTCCAAGCGAAACCAAGACCGGCAGAGGCAAACAGGGAAAACGCCAGCAGATTATCCTATGGACCCCCCCAGTTCAGCACAGGTCCCGACCGGGGATACGGAGAACATTACCCCACCGCGGCCACCGTATCTACAACCTGTTAGATTAGGCGCTAAGCTACCCCATCAAACAAAGCAGTTCATGTTAATCACACCCTCGCTACCACAAGGAGTTCAGCTGATCGGAAGCATGACAGGGAATATAGATCAGCTTAAGTACAGCGATCACGACACAAATGACCATGGAAATTTTCCACAGTTTGCACCAGCAAAATACTTGCACCGCATCAAATACCTAGATAATAATGTGACACTACTGGAAATACAACATTGGGCTGCGGGCCTGGACAAAGCTGGCCTACTCAAGCTGCTTGATATTCCGCATTTCGGTCGTGGCATACATGTGACCGTAGTGGCCAAATAGTTGCTAGCGTTAGTACATAATGGCTACTTATGGATAGGGGACCAGAAAATTCCTATTGAAGCCGCACTCATTCATAAGATCACAAGTTTACCAATGGCAGGAACTGATCCGAGAACTGAATTTCCCTCCAAACATGAGGATACAAAGCTCGCACAAACTATGAAAGAGCGGTTTGGCCTGACAAAGGGGAAACGGGGGTATCACACTTCCGCAATTCATGAACAGAACATTCGTGTTGCAGCTGAACTCTTAGCCTGCAAACTCATATGAAAATGCAGGCCAACTGAAGTACCTGCTCCGGTTATCCAAATTGCTATGAACTGCGCTGAGGGGTACACTTACAATTGGGCTGCATACCTGGCGAAGGAATTCTTGGAGGATGCTTGTGACGCACATGAAAAAGGTAGACCTTTTCATTATTCCTGGCTATTAATACTTATTGCATTAGTAGGGTGGAAAGAACCCACCGAAGCTCAGTTTGTAGAATTAAACCCAAGAACGCTGGGGGCTATGAGGTACGCCTCCCTATGGATATCCTCAGATAAGGTATCTCAACAGATGACGAACACTATGTTTGTATTTTATGCCATGAGTATCCACTATGAGATTCTGCGAACACCAAGGCTTACCAATGAGTTTTTTTCCAAATATGAGGGCGCCGCAAACTTCAAGGCCGATATACATCATGTTTTCATTCAAGCCCATGCAGATATGTGACATCAATGGTTTAAATTACCATATGTAGTTACCGAACCAGATATCAGGGGTATAGTTCAGCAATGGCCGGCTAACTGGTTGAAAGATATAGGAAAAAAACCTTCTATTCCAGTTTCCCTAGCTACCAATATTGGCGCAGGTACCAGTCAGGTGCAACAACAAAACCCATTAGAAGATAGTGAAGACCTAAGTGATTCGCAGCTGGATGGCGATGGCCAGGGCGGAGATAGCGGACAGGACGAGCAGGACGAGGAGTCGATCAAGACCATATCAGATCTTAACCCGTCAACCAAGCGCAAGTCACCAGAAGCAGCAGAGGTAAACAAGCCGCAATCCCGTAAAAAGTCAAAAGCGTCAAAGGACAAAAATATTGAAGAAGAAGCCACTATAACGCTGGATAGGGTGGAGCAAGCTCTAGAAAAATCTATGGGAATGCTTACTAAAAAATGGTCAGAGTTTGCGGAACTGCATCTTGCTGGGCTTACAGGTATAGTAAACAGGGTTTCGGAGCTAAAAGAATTAGCATCAAATTCAGCGACCAGTACTGCGACAAGTAGCACTACAGTACCCGCGCAGCAGGATAGTAGGCAATGGCCACCCAGAGACCACTGAGGCCAAGTATCAAGCGCAGCCCTGATACTGACCAACGCAGATTCCTGGTCCCAGATGAGTATGACCGTAGGGATCGATTATACAAAGATGTCCATGTCAGAATTGTACCTCTGCCAGCTCGATATTACAAAGGAGATCCATGCACGAGACCAATTGTCCCAAACCCAATTGGAAGACACCATCAAACAAAACAAGATCTTCGCAGCCCAACTAGAAGAAGTAGTGCAAAAGAAGAATGATGCTGAACATAAATTAACTACACTGATGCAAGCACTGGACGAGGCATGTCAGAACCTTTCTGACTACGACATAGAAGGAGAAGAGGAACCAGAACAAAGAATCGCTAAGCTGAGAGACTATGCCCAGCAGTCTCGCAGCGAGATTGAAAGGTTGAAGACAGAACACCTGCACCAGATCGCAGAACGTCAACTACGCATCCCTCCCGAGACTCCACCAGAGACCCAAGAACAACGCCATAGGGACATCAAGGCTTCAGCAGGAAAGATATCAGATAATGTGGCTAGTGCCACAAAACTGATGGAAGACAACATCGAAGCATGGGTGAACCTACAGGACCATCCAGATGTAGGTAAGATCCAGGAAACCATCAAGTTGCGCCAGGCCAAATTAGATGCAGTCAGAGTAGAAATCAAGACGCTGCCACCTATGTAGAAGATGGCTAAAGTGAAGCGCAACAAGGAACTTCAACAGGAAATTGAGTCCTGCAGGACGAAGGTAACGCTGCTGGAGAACTCGCTACAGCCACTGGTTGATGATGCATTGGAATTGAGTAATACTGCAGAGAGTCAGCTCAAACTTTTGAAGACCTACAACATTTTTGCACAAGAACAGGCTAACACAGAATCATCCTCAGTATTACAAGAGTTGGTGGAAAAGAGAAAGCAGCTGGCGACATAATATACAACCTCACCAGTTGCTTCCAGACCCTCGCGTAGAAGATTCTCCCCCCAAAGACGTCGCAGAGTGTCCCGGGAGGGGCCACTAGTGAGTCTTAGGGGCCTGTTGGGGCGCGTGCTCTAAGGATCGTAGTTTTGGTAACTCCGCGGTTGTTGGGGAAGTTTGTAAGCGGAGTTACGGGTCAAAATAGTCTTAGGGGTGTTGGGGTAAGTCAAAACCCCTTTTTGTAATAAACCCATGGTTTAATCCAGTGTTTAGGGTTGGGTGCCCATGGTTTTGAATCCATGTTTTTGTAAATAGTGCGATATAAATAAGCACTTGTGTAAATAAGAAAGGTTAGGTTTTATGATGTAAGAAAGATTAAGGCGAGGCTAAGGATGATTTTGTAAGGAAATGTTAAGTCCCAGCTGTGTGCATGGACGACCTCTGCAACTGTGTGCGTAGAGGGTTTTGTAAGAAGGTTAAGGAAAAATATGTAGCTGTGTGCGTAGAGGCCTCCTGCTGTGCGCGCGGCTCTTAAGGACTGAAGGGATCTGCAACTGAGTGTGCAGATCAAACTATGGTTTTGTAGCAAGTTGAATAAACACAGTTTGGTGGACGTAGCCCCTACACTAGGGGTGAACCACGTTATATCTCGTGTTGTGGTTTCTTGTGTTGTTTCTATTTCTGTTGTCTTTTATGCATTAATAACTGTATACATCTGATAAATTAGATCACTGCTAATAACAAGCTTCACTGTGAATTCCCTGTAGTGGGTTAAGCAAGTCACGATTGTCTATCTATCTGTGAAGTTGTATATGAATGAATGATAGAGCTTTGTAATTATTGAGTAATAAGATTATTAAAGGCTAAGGTACAGTAATACCCCTCTCTGCTTGCAGAAACTTGTTTCTGTGGCACCCCATAGTTGTTTCGGGTGAGACTGCAACCTGCGCGCAGGTTGTTGCCGAAAGGGCCAACACTGTGGGTCTTTTGTTGGTGCGACATAAAAGGATTAAACCCGGGTCTGCCCTATTGCCCAACAACTTCATCTCTGCAAATATATTTGATGGCTAATGAACTACGATGAACATGTTGAATTCCTGAATGTAGGTTTGCTTCCACTGTTTATGTGAATGATTATGCATCTTAGCATGTTTTATGTTTTAAAAACTTTATTTCATCATTTTATGTATGTTCATGTTCATGGGGCTAGTTTCCCGGAGGTTTTTGATGGTTTGGTAGCATCCTCTTCGCCGGTGGGAGGGTCGGGGACGTTACATGGGGTAGATTCCATTTTACGTTGTTTTTTAACTCATGACGAGGCTGAGGTCATGCTTAATGATTTCCATGGAGGGGAATGTGGTGGTCATTTATCTGGGATTTATATAGCCCAAAAAATCTTAAGAGCGGGCTATTTTTGGTCATCCATATTTAAGGATTGTGTTAATGCAGTCAAGAAGTGTCACCCTTTCCAGGTGTTTGCACATAATATAAGCTCGCGTCCCACCCCTTTGCAACCTATTGTAACCTTCGGTCCCTTCACCAAGTGGGGTTTGATTTTATGGATTACAACCTAGCTTCAGTTGGGGGGAACCATCATATTATTGTATCTTTCAATTACTTCATGAAATGGGAAGAGGATATGCCCAAAGTTAAATCCAATGGTGAAACAACCATGCATTTTGTATTTAACCAGATTATCACCCAGTTTGGCATTTCGATAGAGCTTGTCACTGACCATGGCAGGCACTTTCAAAACAAAATGATGGAAGAGTTGGATTCTGAGTTAGCAGATAAGCAAGATCACTCCTCTTCTTATTACCCTCAAGCTAATGGATAGGTTGAAGCAATGAACATTTCACTTAAGTTCATTCTCCAACAAACCATCACACGGAGCAAGAATAATTGGCATAGCATGTTATATCCTACTTTATGGGCCTATAGAAACACAATCAAGACTGCCACCGGTTTTTATCCCTATCAACTTGTGCATGGGGTGGAGTCACTATTACCAGTTGAATGCGAAATCCCTTCTTTGAAGCTAGCTGTGGATATTTTAACAGAGACTTCCACATTGGAAGAATGTTTGGTCCACTTAGAGTGGCTTGATGAATAGTGTCGAGATGCCTTAGTGACCCTTGAGGTTAACAAGCATCGCATTAAGGTCCATTATGATAATTCTATCCTTCCTAGGAGGTTTAGTGTGGAGAACCTCCTACAATAATCAATGAGAATGAACAGTATAATAGAAATTATAGATCACAGAACATATTTTATTATTCACAGGCCACCTCAAGGGGGAAACCTCCATTGAGCAAGCTCAATACAAAAAACTCTTCGATGATTTCATTGGCCTCAACACTTATTTATATACTAATTTTAATCTAAACAACTATTACTGCCCATGAATTTGGGATAACACAACATACTAACTGGATGACTTAACATCAACTATTAATCCCCATGAATGTGGGATAATACAACATACTAATAAGATGAATTACAAAGCATATGCATCCAATAAAATATACTAACAAAATAAAGAGGCGGGTTGACATAGGTTCTTAACATCCCCTCCCTCTTAGAAAAGCTTTGTCCTCAAAGCTTAAGATGTGGAAACTGTTGCTGAATCTGAAGGAGTGGTTCCCATGTACCATCCTCTGGTTGCATGCTAGTCCACTAAATTGAAGAACTTTTTGATGGACCAAGAGAGAAGATGACAAGTGTTCTTATTGAGGATGGCCTCCGACTTCAAAATGATGGATCCTTCATTACCCCATTCTGGTACAACAATTTGTGTGTTAATTTTGGTTCCAATCACTTGTTGAATGTGAGAAGGAGAAAGTGCCAATTCATAAGCAACATACCAATTATGTTGAAGAACTATATATGGGCCAGAGATCTTTGGACTTGTTACCACCTAAGTTGTACTTAGTGGTTTTCTATCAAGTGAGCCTGGTGAACCGGACATGGTTAACTTGTTCGGACTTCAGAGAACTTTCAATCTTGCCTCCGGGAAGCTTTGTTGTATCATATCACATGTTCATACCCCATGGGGGAGTTGTCATAAATGTTCTAGCATGATAGTGTCTGTAAAAGACTTGGTCTCTTAGACTTCATTTGTCAATCCGATCAGCCCAGGGTGTTTTTTCCCTTGGTTATTATTGGTTGTTGAATAAAAGATTGATAATTTCTAAGCTTTTCACTCCATACCTCTAAAGTTGGGGTGGTCGGCTTGGCATTTAGGCCTATTGAGGTTATTAGAGTCTATGTGTCAATGTATAGACATGCTAGACATCATTTTTGAGTCATATGAACATGTCTAAGTCCCCCTAGGTGTTTTTCAATTTTTCAATTTTTTAGTTTTTTCAGTGTTTTTTATTAAAATTTTAATTTTTCCAAAACTTAGGCTATTTTTTAATAGTTTAATTAGAAAAATTGAGTCTGTAATAAAAGTCGGCCAAATAATCAGTTTCAGTCATGTAAGTGCTCATTTTAAAGCTAAGAGCACCATGTAAACCCATGGATCCACTATTTCCTAGTTTTGAGTGATTTTCCATCACTCAGGTCAGAAAGCCCCAAAAATCAATTATTGATTATTTTAATTAATAAATTGATGAATAATGGAGCAAATCCAAAATCAATAAATCAGTGGATTCTCAGCCGATTTGATTGAAATCAGTCAGATCTAAAGCAGATTGACTAGATCTGACAAATCCTTGATTGAAGGAGGTGATGAAATCAGATCCAGAGTTGATCTTGAGCATACTTTATGCGGAATTTCACCCTCCCTCTCTCCTCAACATGTTTTGGCTCATCTGGATGAGTTTTGGGCTGATGTGTCAGTGTATGGGTTGATGTGTCAGCCAGATCAGGCCCTCGGTCGACAAGTAGGCTCAGTCGAGCTTCAGTTGTGCATTGATGAACTCTCCATCAGTTGATTTCACTTGATTCCATGAGGAATTTCCCCCTCCCTGGGCTAGATGGCCTGCAAATTGTATATATCCAAGCACAACCTCCTCTTCCAAGCTAGTTATAACTGCGATTGAGGTGTTGTTGCTCTTGTACTGTATTTCTTTTTCATTCTGGAATAAAAAAGCTTTGGAGGCAAGATCTATGGTGTAATGCTCTTCATGTGTGGATGTTGATTGTCAAATGCTTATGAGGTATAATCTGCTTTTGTTTATCATTGATTTGTTGGTTAACTGTTGTCCTTGAAGGAGAGAGCTCCCTCCTGTTAGGGTAAGAGTTTATTCTAGTTTTATTTATGCTCTTACTGCTGCTTGTTCCAGATCTATTGGATTTGTATGTATTTTAAGTTTAATTGCATGCTTTCCAATCATCTCTTTCGGCAGCACCTATGTTTTAACCATCTCTTTGTGCAAGGATTTTTAAGTTGCATGTGATCTCGCTGGTTTGAATCTTCTTCATCTTCAGTATATTATGAATGACATAGTCCCTCGGTGTTCCACCAAAGAAGAATCCAAAGCCCAACATTCCCAGGCTTCAAACACTCTTTCTCTCTCTTCCTCCTTTAAAAATTATTAAACTTTCCTCAAACTGGTTACATTAAGGTTTCTTTTTAAATATGATCTATCTCATCAAGAAAAGAATACATAGATCTAATTATCAAGATCCCTTGAAATTTCTATATCTTAGTTCCATTTTGCACATAAAGTTCAAATTCAAGAGATCTAGATAAAATTGCCTTAGTTTCGCAAGTATTTTAGTGAAAAATTAATACCTTGTTGTTAACGTAGTTTCTTTTGCTGTACGATAAATTCAATATTCTGCAATATCAGTGATTTTTAATTGGCTGCACAAACAGAAAGTCAAGATCCCAAGGAAAGCTTGCTTTCCTTGGTTCCTTTTTGTCGATTTAGCTAGTTTAATTTCATCATTGTTTGAGATAAAGTAGTATGACCCAAAGGTACTCTTAAAGTGCTTTTGGGAATTTTTTATTCTAAATTTCTTGCTGTCATTTATCAGGTCTGATAGATAAGAAAGGAATCTTCTGTCCAAAGTGGTTTTTAGAGCGCTCAAATCCCCCCAAGGGTCCCACTTTTGTCATAAAATTTGTAAAACTTTTGTATAACTGTAAAGATCTTGGTTTCAGCCGGTATAAGGACCAAGAAGGTTCTGATTTATTAGTCCTTTGATATTGTAACTGCTGTAATAAAATCACTCTTTGAATTGGCTCTTTCGAGCCCATTCCCCATCCCCCCTGGGGGGATTCGCGTCGATGCCATTTTTCATCTTTTTGTTGCTTATCTCTTTTCCACTAGAATTGATCTAACTTGAAGGGTAGTATACTTGATATTTTTTTCAATTCCATATTCCATATCTTATACTTTCAAAGTAATCATAACACTTACCCCACGATTTCCCAAGTGACCCGAAAGGGAAAAGAGATTCGTGGTAGGATTAATCAGAAAACCAGATTTGTGTAATTGTTTTATTTTTTCATATTTTGTTTATCATAAAATTTTAAAATTAACCCCTCCTTGATTCCCTGATTGAGATCCACTTGGATTGAAAAAGGTTTTTGGAGGCTTTTCTTTTAAACAAGAACACACTGCTTAAAACTCATTAAAATTTACAAGACTCCATTGTGTATGCTCTGCACTTGGCTGCGGTTCGTTCGATCAGTCAAGCTGTATCAAAAGCACTTGGGTGACTAGCATAATTAGGACTCACCTTCCCCAATTGACAAACCATCAGGTGGAAATCCAACACCTCGATCAAACCTTTACGGTGGCAAAATACCCAAAGGAAGCAGGAACTTCTGAAAAGTGACCTCAGGGCGCCGATCTCTGTCACACCCTAATGGGTGTGTTACGAACAATAGCCCCAAAGACTCTATTTCATCCCACATATTCCTTGCGGGTAGCCGTGAAGGTTTTGTTTTGGACATACTTCAAGTACTCTCGGGTATATCTGTAGTCCCCCCTTAGCCTAATTTAAACAACTCATACTCCAATTTTAACTTAAAACATACCAAGATGCAATCGCAAAACATTTATTCCAGACACATGCAAGCACGCTGATCTTTTTTGACTCCATTTTTAAGGCACTGGTCTTTTCTGCTTCATATATATATTGTGTATCAACTTTGTGCTTTCGTGTGTATCTTCGTATCTTGTCATCTTGATTGCTTATAGTTAAAATATTCAAACTCCTAAATAACTGATTCAGTACAACATCATTACACTAAGAAATCATCCTTAGTAACTTAATAGGGTCTACCCCACTTGGCTTCGCTAGGAGTTGAGCCTAAACAGAGGAGTCAAGAACAAGGTGACACCCTTGACTCGAGACTTTCCCCCAAGGACACACCGAGTGGCTTGAAGATTTCTGCCACGTGACCCAGGTGTGTGAAAGGTGGCAACACTTTTTGGCATCGTTGCCGGGGATAAATCTTTTTATTCCTGAGTATGACTTTTGTTTTCTTCCTTTTTTGTTTTTTCTTTGTTTGATGAATGCTTAGAGTAGATCTTTAATTTTCATCTGGCGACTCCACTGACTTTTTTCCAGTTTTATTTTTACAAAGAAAAGCAAAAAATAATTTTTGTGAAAAGATTTATAAATCCTTATTTTTCTTTTTCACATGGCGACTCCATTGAAGGGATAAAACCCTGTTTTCTCATAAACTTGTGAAGTTTTGTTGTGTGTAGATGAGCCCATGCAACATGTTAAAACCTTTAAAGCTCATCACTTGACAGCTCCACCTTGTCAGTACAAGGTTTAATCATTATATCAAATGGATACTATTTTGGATGAATTAAAGGAGAAATATGGTGCCTAGTTAGCCTTAAGGTTTCAACCTATCGATTTCTCAAACATCCTGGGTTTTCCTAACTGTTGTGATAGTTCGACGGATGTGTATAACTGGCTTCCAACTTTTTATGGAGATTATGGTGACTCAGCCATCTGGCATGTCAAATCTTTCCTTCTGTTGATTGTTGACTTCAATATTTTCCATGAAGACGATATGATGCAAATGTTTGCTAGTACTTTTGGGGGTGAGGCTTGTTATTGGTTCTATTAAGGCCTTCCTGATAAATGTATAACTTCTTTTCCAAGCTTCCTTTGGATGTTTTTAGAGCAGTGGCATGATGGTAGGGGTAGTATGAATGGTTTAAAAAGGCTCCTTGAAAAGATCTGTACCTTCTACCTATCTGGGACAGAGTATCGCACAGAAACATATGATGGACCTTTTTCCATGATACAAAGTATTGAAGACTTGGAATCACTTCTTGAACATTTAAGTAAAGAGGAAGTCCATGATACTCCCATAAAAAAGAATCCTAGAGGTTATTTAAGAAATGAAGAAATCAAGCGTCTTCTTAAAGAAAATGAGGTATCTCCCAATACACAGCAAGATTCCAAGGAAGGGAAAATCCAATATGATCATATTGAAAAGCTCCAGGAGGAGCCCAGGATGGAACACATTGTTGAAGACTCTCCTCATGTCACCATAGCTGAAGACATTGAAGATTTGGTGTATTCTCAAGTGTGTTGCAATGCTGATACCTTTCCAGAAAACCCTCTAGAGAAATCCACTTAGCAACACATACCAAGTGATCCCATTGAATATGTCCAAAAAATTTCCTTGATTGAAGATAAGATTGAAGATCCTCTTCATGATATCATAACAGAAGCCTATAAAGAAACCTATGATAAGATCACTACAGTGTGTGGTGACACTAGACCTTGTTCTCCTCATGTTGATGAAGGTTTGGAAAGTTTATTTCCTTGTAACATTTTATCTAAAGAAGATTGCTATGAATACAAGGAAGACATAGATAGGCAAGAGCATGATGCCATGGATGAAGAGTCCCCCACATATGACATGGATGGGAGTGATGACTATTGGAATTTCATAGATAATTCAACTTGTGAAAATTTTATGGAGAATCCCATCCATGATATGCCCAAAAATGGGAGTGTTTATTCAAAAATTTGTGGAAGTCCAATCTACGATACATCCATAGAGGGAAGCACAGATCTGGATGCCTGGGAAAACCTTAGTATGGAAGAGGAGCATTCATAATTTTCATGTGATCATTCAAAATCATACCATGTAGAGCCGCACAAGGGTATCAGCAATGAAGACATTGAGAAACAGTATTGTGAAAAGTCAGATGTAATGCAGTCAGTGGAATATCAGTCTCAGCCATCTTTTTCACATATAGAGGTTCCTTATGATTTGGAGCTACTTGGGGCTTGTGTAACAAGTTATCATTTGATCAGCCTCAATGATTAGTATGATGATGTAGTCAATCTGCCTCATCATTCTGATTGGTATATCAATCCTATCTAGTCATGGATAGAAGCAGCCTGCATGAGCACATACAAGTTGGGGAAATTTTTTTATAACATTATTCATGCCTATGATCTCCCATCCATCCCGCCCATCCTGAATCATCACGCAGGTTTGCATTTTCTGAATAAGGTATCCTTACTTTGGTTGGTAACCAAAGACAAGGAATTTTTTTTTTATGTCAATAAAATGCTTAGGTGGTTACATTGGATTTCTGATTACACTTAACCCTTTTTTGATCATGCTTAGAGTAGGAAAATAAGCTCCTTCAAAGAGAGCATTTACTTTTTGCATTTCTATTTTTAGCTATAATAAAAATTTTCTTCTTTTAGTTAGTTACATTTATGTTGTTTAAATAAATCAACTTAATGGTTCATTTGGTTTTTTATAAAACTTGTGCTACTGAGGTTTTTCTTGTCAAGTTGAGATGTTTTTACAGGCTATATAAACCAAAGATTCTAGTGTTCTCGTATCCTCTCCTTGATTTAAAGACCAGATCGAACACACGTCCCACAGTTGGAGCCAGAATGTTACCACCTAAGTTGTACTTGTTGGTTTTTTATCAAGTGAGCCTGGTGAACCGGACATGGTTAACTTGTTTGGACTTCAAAGGACCTTTGGAAGTACTTCTGGGAAGTGCTTGTTGTATCATATCACATGTTCATACCCCATGGGGGAATTGTAATAAATGTTCTAGCATGATAGTGTCTGTAAAAGACTCGGTCTCTTAGACTTTATTTGTCAATCCGATCAGCCCAGGGTGTTTTTTCCCTTGGTTATTATCGGTTGTTGAATAAACGACTGATAATTTCTGAGTTTTTCACTCCATACCTCCAAAGTTGGGGTGGTCGGCTTGGAATTAGGGCCTATTGAGGTTATTAGAGTCTATGTGTCAATGTATAAGCATGCTAGACATCATTTTTGAGTCATATGAACATGTCTAAGTCCCCCTAGGTGTTTTTCAATTTTTCAATTTTTCAATTTTTTCAGTGTTTTTTATTAAAATTTAATTTTTCCAAAACTTTGGCTATTTTTTAATAGTTTAATTGGAAAAATTTATTTTGAAATAAAAGTGGGCCAAATAATCAGTTTCAATCATGTAGGTGCTCATTTTCAAGCTAAGAGCACCATGTAAACCCATGGACCCAATATTTCCTAGTTTTGAGTGATTTTCCATCACTCGAGTTAGAAAGCCCCAAAAATCAATTATTGATTATTTTAATTAATAAATTGATGAATAATGGAGCAAATCTAAAATCAATAAATCAGTGGATTCTCAGCCGATTTGATTGAAATCAGTCAGATCTGAAGCAGATTGATTGGATCTGACAAATCCTTGACTGAAGGAGGTGATCAAATCAGATCCAGAGTTGATCTTGAGCATCCTTTATGGGGAATTTTTCCCTCCCTCTCTCCTCAACATGTTTTGGCTCATCTGGATGAGTTTTGGGCCAATGTGTCAGTGTATGGGTTGATGTGTCAGCCAGAACAGGCCCCCAGTTGACAAGTAGGCTTAGTTCAGCCTCAGTTCTGCATTGATGAACTCTCCATCAGTTGATTTCACTTGATTCCATGAGGAATTGCGACCCCCATGGGCTAGATGGCCTGCAAATTGTATATATCCCGCTTGAGGCTCCCTCTTCCAAGCTAGTTAGAGCTGGACTGAAGGGATTGCCATTGTAACTCTGTATTTGATCATTATTTCTGAATAAAGAAGCTTTGGAGGCTATACTGTGTAGTGCTTTTGATTGTGTGGATGCTCAGTGTTATGCTACTGATGTGGTAGCTGCAACTTCTTGCCAAATCCTGTGTT
>LPNX010466630.1:0-44314 GCA_001517045.1 Pseudotsuga menziesii | reverse complement strand
TTTTTGCATGAATTTAAAAGAAAACTTTTAGATCACGTGCATTAGATTTCCTTTCACTGTTATAAATTGTAATATTCTGCAATATCAGTGCATTTTTATTGCCTGCACAAACAGAAATCCAAGATTCCAAGGAAAGCTTGCTTTCCTTGGTTCCTTTTTCGTTGGTTTAGCTAGTTTAACTGCATTATTATTGAGATAAAGTAGGCTGATCCAAAGGTACTCTTAAATTACCTTTGGGAATATGTTATTCTAACTTGATCTCTTTCCTTTAGAAGGTATGACAGAAATCAAAGGAAGCTGGTGTCCGAAGTGGTCTCAGGAGCGTTCAAATCCCCCCAGGGGTCTCCCTTTTCGCTAAAAAAGTCTTAATTGTTTTGCAAAATTGTAAAAACTTGGTTTCAACCTGTATAAGGAACAAGAAAGTTATGATTTATCATTTCTTTTATATTTTAACCACTTTAATAAAATCATTCTTTGAATAGGCTCTTTCGAGCCCATTCCCCATCCCCCCTGGGGGGATTCGCGTCGGTGCCATTTTTGTCATTTTCTGCTTATTTATTTTTCACTAGAATTGATGTGATTTGCAGGGTAGTATACTTGATCTTGTTATTAATTCCATCCTCCATATCTTACATTTCAAAGTAGTCATGATACTTACCCCACGATTTCTCGAGTGACCCGAAAGGGGAAAGAGATTCATGGTAGGATTAATCAGAAAACCAGATTTGTGTAGTTGTTTTATTTTTCATATTTTTTAATCAGCATTTTTAAAATTAACCCCTCCTCGATTCCCCGATTGATATCCACTTGGATCGAAAGAGGTTTCTTGGAGGCTTTTCTTTTAAACAAGAACACACAGCTTAAAACTTATTAAAATTTACAAGGCTCCAATGTGTATGCACTGCAATTGGCTGCGGTTCGTCCGATTAGTCAAGCTGTATCAAAAGCACTTGGGTGACTAGCATAATTAGGACTCACCTTCCCCAATTGACAAACCATCAGGTGGAAATCCAACACCTCGATCAAACCTTTACGGTGGAAAAATACCCAAAGGAAGCGGGAACTTCTGAAAAGTGACCTCAAGGCGCCGATCTCTGTCACACCCTAATGGGTGCGTTACAAAAAATAGCCCCAGAGACTCCATTTCAGCCCACATATTCCTTGCGGGTAGCCGTGAAGGTTTTGTTTTGGACATACTCCAAGTACTCTCGGGTATATCTGGAGTCCCCCCTTAGCCTAATTTAAACAAGTCATACTTCAATTTTAACTTAAAACATACCAAGATGCAATCACAAAACATTCACTCCAAGCACATGCAAGCATATTGATGTTTTGATTTGACTCCATGTTAAGGCACTGGTCATTTTTGCTTTATATATATATATTGTGTATCGGCTTTGTGCTTTCGTTTGTTTATCTTCGTATCTTGTCATCTTTAACTGTTTATAGTTAAAATATTCAAACTCCTAAATAACTGATTCAGTTTAACATCACCACACTAAGAAATCATCCTTACTAACTTAATAGGGTCTACCCCCCTTGGCTTCGTTAGGAGTTGAGCCTAAACGGAGGAGTCAAGAACAAGGTGACAACCTTGACTCGAGACTTGCCCCCAAGGACACACCAAGTGGCTTGAAGATTTCTACCACGTGACCCAGGTGTGTGAAAGGCAGCAACACTAGCCAATCAAGATTTCTAGAATACTATCTCATTATGGTCTTATCGAACTTTTGATCCAAGAATTGTTGAAGACGAGGAATATGGCATGGCAATATTTCTTATTTTGGAATGGATTTGGAACAGGCCTTTAGCCAAAAGAAAAGGGGAACTCTCCTGTTAAAAATTTCAGCACACCAAGAAGTTGGAAAAGGAAGAGAAGGGATATATCCCCAATAGCAACAGAAAAGTCTCCTTCCTCTTCCAAATCTAAGAAGGTCAAAAGAAACTTGGATTTCAGTGAGAAGGATTAGGAAGTTACAACACACAGTGAGAACATTTTGAACATGCCCTACTCAGATTCAGAAGAGGAACAAGAGGAAGGTGCAAACCTAGCTTTGTAGGTTGTGGCAGAGACTGAAAGACTACCATCACCTACACCAAAAGATCAAGATGAACCAACAAGGAAGGCTTCCTCTAGCAAGCCCAAGACTCAAAGGATAAATCAGTTGCTGAGACAAGGGTATGAGATGAATATTTTGGAAAGGGAGATAAAAAAAAATAATGCTGCATTGACCAGTAGGAACAAGCTGCTGCATAAATTTTACCTAGAGTAGAGAGAAAGGTATATTTTCCTAAAGAGACTAAATAAAAGGTACTTTAAATACAACACAAGATTGTATAGGATGATTAGGCTTCAGAGACTACAGCTAAAGGAGGCCAAGCAAAACCCTAGCATGCACCTCACATTGGAAACCCTAGCTGAATATGCAATAAGTCTTCAACCTCCAGAAGCAAGCCAGGCTATTGTTAACCTTCTTAACATAGAGCCTGCTGAATGAGAAAGACAAGTAGACAAACTTGACAGAATAGTTTTGGAGGTGGCCTAAGAATGTTTGAAGAACAATGCTTTTGGTGGTTAGGTAGACGTTGAGGTAGTTCATTAGCCACCGAAAGCCCTACTTTCGGTAGCTAGTTGTTCCGATATTTTGGGCTCTTAAGCATCGAAAGTAGACAGAGGAGTAATATCAAATTTTGACATGCAGGACCAGTTTTGGGCGAACATAGATGTCTCAGGGACAAAGTATGAAGATGAAGGACGCTGAAGAAAACAACATGGAAGGTATGCTTTAGTTTTGCTAAGACATAAAGGAAGAAAAGGTCATGAATACTTAGCTGTCAAAATGAAGTAGTGACTTAACCAGTAGAGGACCAGTGGTAGTGATTTCCAATACTTGCTTTAGTTATCAAAAGTTTCAAACAGTGAATGAATTCTACAGTTACTTAGACTAGTAGTTAATTAGGGTTTTTAACCTAATTATGTAAAAATAGTTATTTTTTCTATTTTTAGTAAACCAGATCCAATTTTTCAGTATCTAAGTATTTTTGTAAAGGATATAAATCCTAAGACTTATTTTATTAAAAGTGTTCCACTTCGGGGACTTGTAGACCATTGCTATTGTCAAGCTTCTCATTTTGCTCATGACCTAATACAAGCTCTTCTGTTATCATATGTTCAACTTCCATTTTCTGTCTATTCTATGCTTATGCTTGAATGTGTTATTCGGGTTTTATTCTATTTAATTGATGTCCTATAGCTGTCATCCTATTGAAATATTGATTATTTGAATTATAAGTGCTTTCCTTATCATGATTTAGCCATTTCTATGTATCTGTTTTATGTATGAATCTGCCAGCATGATAATTTCTCCATCCCTGTACCATATTGTCAACCTCTGAATAGTGGTAATTAGAAGCCTTGTACTTGATTGATTTTCATGCATGTCTTGAGAGTGGGAGGTCTTATAGGTCATCTGACTTGATCCATTTTAGAAAACCCTAAAAACATTTAAGTTACTAGGCATCCTCAAGCTGCAACCTAGAGGAGTTTCCTGGAGTGATACCAAATTGGCGTCGTTGCTTGCGAGAGGGGATTGAAGCTCAGATTCCCTAGGAGACGACATAGATCCTTGCGTTGATGATAGACAAAGCTTGGACACTATTTTGGTTGTAATCATATATCTAGTGACTCCAATGAAATAAGGTGGCTCTAAGAAGACCAAGTACTAGAGAAAACCCTCAAGGACCATCAGGAACACATGTTTAAGATCCAGAAGAGATTTTGAGAAGAGCTAGGGTTTCACTAAGGCAGACCAGCAGTACTACAAAGGAAGCTACATCAGGTATTTCAAAGAATATTTCTGCTATTATTTTTTCTGTTGAAACACTTAATTCTGAGGAATTTATAAATACATCAAAATTTTTTAGGGTTTTGGAATCTCCAAGCACTACTGCTTGTGAAGATCCAATCCTTGGTGACTCCACTAGGATAAGTTTACCACCATCACCTTTTTAGCTACTACCTACATTAGTACTACCTTCCTCCACCCTTTCCACACCCATTTCCAATATGGCTGCCCCTCAAATGACCAAAATGGAAAGGATACTGGTAGCTAGGTATGCCCCCCTAAATTTGCCTAACCCTCTCTCGGCCATGCCCATTGGAGACTACCTCAAGTACATGCCTAAGTTCATAGGAGAGGGAGATTTAATAGTTGAAGAACATCTAGAGGAATTTTACAGTTGTGCTGAGAACATTACTATAGAACAGGAAGATACATGGATTAGGGTTTTTGTGCAAAAACTAGATGGTCAGGCTAGGAAATGGTTCAAAGAACTGCCCATTGGATCAATAGTAGGAATTGAAGCCCTAGATGACATCTTTCTAAAGCATTGGGGAGAGAAGAGAGACCATCTCTATTATATCATAGAGTTCAATAACTTGAAAAGAGAGAATGGGGATTCTGTCTCCAACTTCACCAAGAGGTTCAACAATATGTACAGCAAGATCCCCATTGAAATCAAGCAAACTAATACCTCAACTAGGATAACTTATGCAAATGCCTTTGACTCTGATTTCTGCCAGCTTCTCAGAGAAAGGAGCTTTGCCTCCTTATCACTCATGCAGGATGCTACCCTAGAGGTAGAATCTAACATTGTGGCATCTCAGAAGGTCAAAGGAAATATAGACAAGAAGAAGCAGCCAATAGACCCTCTTGGGGCTTCTTCATCCAAGAACAAGATTGAAAAAATGACCAAACTGTTAGATAACTTGACTGCTGAAATGTCTAAACTAAAGGAATGAGGATAGATACCTGTGAGAGGTAAAGGGCCAAGTGATTTTGTTCCTCTAAAATGTAATTTTGTCCCTTACAAAAGAGGAAACCCCCCAGTTCAAATCCTTAGAAGGGAAAGGAATCAAGGGGAAGATTAGAGAATCAGAGCTCCTTTTCAGAATGCTATGCTAGAAGAAGAGCCATAATTCATTGAGGAAGAAGGAGAGGCTGAAGAAAACATCCACTGAATGGAATATGAAGTTGACTATTATTTTTTGACACAGGAAGAATATGAGGAAGCCCTAATTGATGAGCAGATCAATGAAGAAGCAGTATATCAGGCTGATGATCAAGGAGGGTATAATCTGAGGTCTAGTTTGGTTACTCCCCTTAAGAAGAATGTTGTTCCTGTCAAACAACCTACTGCCCTAGCTAAAAAGGCTACTATTTTACCAAAGAAAATGGCTGTCATTTCCAAACCATTGAAAAAACTAGCACCTTCATCAAGCCCTGACCATGTCCAACTCAAAGCTCCAGTACATGAGGTAAGGTTTCCTGATAAACTGCATTATTCTTTCAACCTTGAGTCAGGGATTCATAAATTGAAGATCCCTTTCCCATTAATCGAGCTAATGAAAAATGATGCATTCAAATCTTCCATACTGAATTCTCTTCGGCCAAAGATGCATATTAATACTGACTTTGTCAATCTGCAAGATGATAAACCTGTTGTAACCCTAAGCCCTATGATCGAAGACTTAAAGGATTCATGCCCACCTTTCTACATATCCTTGAATATCCATGATAAAGTCCTTCATAACTATCTATTGTACTCAGGATCTTCCCATAACCTAATGCCAAAAGCTGTGATGGATGAGCTTGGTATCAACATTACAAAGCCCTACCATGATTTATTCTCCTTTGACTATAGAAAGGTCAAGTGCTTGGGCCTCACCAAATACCTTGTTGTGGACCTAGCTCAACTACCTTCAAAAAGCATCATGATGGACATTGTAGTGGCTGATATCCGTTCCAAATTTGGTCTCTTGTTGTCTTGATCATGGAGTAAAAGGCTAGGTGGAACCCTTCAGATGGAACTTGCATATGCCATAATCCTCATGTTTGGAGGGGAGAACAAGAGGTTTTACAGAGAGAATCAGCTTGCCTACATCATAATCAATGAAAGGAATTCAGTAAACCACCCCATCTATACAGTAGAAACTAATTTTGGGTCATGCATTTGATAAATAGATGATTCTCAGCAAACATTAGTCTAGCTTACCAAGCCGACCTATCAACAGCCTGAAGAAGTGACCACAGCAGCCTGGAACATGTATTTTTATGGGGCTAACACTCAAAGCTCACCAGGTGCAGGTGTAGTATTTATCTCTCCATCCAAGGAGAATATTCATCTATCTTATAAGCTTGATTTTAAAACCACTAACAATATAGAAAAATATGAAGCCTTGCTGCTAGGAGTTAAAGCTGCCAAGGAAATGGGATCATCTACATGAGAATCTTTGGAGTTGCAGACCTTATTATACAGTAGGTCAACAACACTTTTAAAGAAAAAAATGTCAAACTAAAAGCCTACAGGGATGAGGTATGGAAACTCAGAGAATCCTTTATGTTTTTTGAATTGTCATATATACCTAGGGCTTTGAATCACTTGGCTGATTCCCTGGCTGTCTCTGCAAGTCTGTTTATTCCTCCTTTACCTCCTAAGCTCAGCTATGGTGTTCAGGTCAAGTACAGACCTTCCTTGCTAGATAATGTAAAATTTTGGAAGGTGTTTGAGAATGATGACGAGCTTAGTAAATTACTTCAGCTAGTAGATGAATTCTTTGATATACATATAGATAAGGAAAACCTAAACATGGAGGAATCCCAACAGCTCAAGTTGAAAGATAAAGTACCTAATCAGAATATTGTCCAATTACCCAAGAATTATATACCTTAGGGTCTAGTACCTCTGGAAGAGATTTTTTATCACAATGACATCCCTTTCAATCCTACAAAAAAGAAGCAAGACCCTGCCATACAGGAGAAAAACATAGGTAGCCACATGGGGGTTTCACTTATTGATCAATATCCTATCACGTTAGTTCATATTGTGGGTTTTAAAATTGTAGAAAATCGAACCAATATATTGGAGGTATTGGGGGGATGAGGGGTTTAAGGTGGGGGTGAGTAGGGTGGTTTTATAAGGATTGAGGTATAAAAGGGGGTGGGGAGGATGTTTTAAGTATTGGGAGGGGGTTTCAACAAAAAGAGTTTGGGTCAATATCTTTCGAAATTAAGGGTATTCTTTAATATCCCACGATTGCACGTGCTATGTGAGAGGTTCACTAAGTGAAGTCCCCGTGGGTAGCCAAAGCCATCCAAAGCTGATAAATCTATCCACTAAGTTGAATGTTGATTAGAGGTCCAAATTTTGTAGCCTGATAAAAGAATTTGTTGATATCTTTTCCTAGGAGTACAGTGACCTGAAAACCTATGACACCAATATCATCTAGCACATGATTCCTTTGGAGAAGGACACCATCCCTTCCAAGCAGAAGTTGAGATCCATCAGTCCTCTCCTACTCCCTGTAATTGAAAAAGAAATCCATAAGCTCCTCAGAGCCAAAATCATAATCCCCCTCAGGTATTCCAAGTGTATTGCAAACTTAGTGGTGGTAAGGAAGAAGAACGGAGAAATCATGTTGTGTGTGGATTTTAGAAACCTGAACAAATGTTCCAAAAAAGACAACTATCCACTGCCCAAGATGGAGCACATGTTGCAAAGAGTCTCAGGGGCTAGTGTCATGTCATTCCTAGATGGATTTTATGGATACAACCAAGTGGTTGTGCACCTTGATGTCCAAGAGAAGACTGCTTTTACCACCCCCTGGGGAACTTTCATGTATACTAAAATTCCATTTGGGATGATGAATGTCAGGGCTACTTTTCAGAGAGCCATGGACTTAGCTTTTTTAGCATTGAGAGATAAATTTGTGCTTATATAATTTGATGACCTAACTATTTACTCTCATAGCGATCATGATCATTTGCAACAATTGAGGAGGGTATTTATGAAGTGCAGGAATTTTGGGATATCACTAAACCCTAAGAAGTCCCAATTTGCACTCAGTGAGGGAAAATTCCTAGGTCACATAGTCTCTGTTGAAGGTGTAAAGATTGATTTGGTGAGGGTGGAAGCAATCTAGAGGATGTCCATACCTAGGTCAAAAATGGATATTTAGTCCTTTTTGGGTAAGATAAACTTTGTTAGGAGGTTCATCCCTAATTTCTCTCAGTTGGTAAAGCACATAATAGCCATGCTGAAAAAGGATGCAGAAATAAAATGGATTGATTAGGCAAGAAGCTCTTTCAAAGACATCAAGAAGGCTATCATGGAAGCCCCAACCTTGATTAGTATAGACTATACCAAGCGTTTTTATATCTTCTCCTTTGCATCGTATGACATAGTGGCAGCTGTGCTGTTACAAAAAGATGATTTGTCTCGACCATCCAATTGTATTATTCAGAAAAACCTTGAGAGATGCTGAGCTGAAGTATGATCCAATTGAGAAACAGGATTATGCTCTCATAAAGTCATTGAAGACCTTCAGGATTTACATTCTCCATGCAAAATTTCTTGCCTATGTCCCTTCAGCTGCTATGAAGGATGTTTTGACTCAGCCTGAAATTGATGGAAAGAGAGCTAAGTGGATTTCCAAGCTCATTGAGTTTGATATAGAGGTGAAGCCCACTAAGCTAGTAAAAGGACTATGTTTGGCCAAACTCATGGCTAAAGAAAACTATGAACTTATGGAGATAAAATTCACTTGTGTCAATTCAGCAAAATTACAAACTGTAGTAGTAGTAGAAGTAGTTCAGGATCAGAACAACATTCAATCAGTGGCTGAAAACTTGTCTTCATGTGAGTGGTACTCAGGTATTATTTATTTTATGTAGAAATTAGAAGTTCCTCCTATTCTCACTCCTAATCAAGAACGATCTCGTAAACTAAATTCTATTCAATTCTGCATAGTTGATAAACTGTTGTACTGGAAAGATTTGTCTGGGGTTTTGTTGAGATGTCTAGATAAAGAAGAATCAGATCAGGTCATGCATCACTTTCATTGTAGCACATGTGGGAGGCATCATTATTGGAAGACCACATCCCACAAGATCTTGAGGGCAGGGTACTATTGGCTAGTCCTTTTTGCTGATGTATGTACTTTTGTAAGGTCCTGTGACCAGTGCCAAAGATTTATAGGGAAGCAGCAGCTCAAATCCTTGCCCCTTAGGCCTATTGTAGTGAATGGTCCTTTCCAGTAATGGGGTTTGGATTTCATAGGTGAAATAAATCCATATTCTAGCGGGAAGCATAAATGGATCCTAGTAGCCACATACTACTTTACCAAGTGGATAGAGGTAGTACCCACCAGGAATGCCACTCATCAGGTCATCATGAAGTTTTTATATGAGAATATATTTAGCAGGTTTGGCTGCCCAGTAAGGTTAGTAACTGATAATGCACCAGATTTCAAAGCTGGGGCATTGGTAAAAATGTGTGAGTCAATGGGCATTAAGCTGGTGCATTCCACATCCTATTATCCTCAAGGAAATGGTCTAGCTGAGTCATCCAACAAAAGCCTAGTCAGGATCATCAGAAAACTATTGGAGATCAATCAGAAAAGCTGGGATTATAAGCTAAATTTTTCTTTATGGGATGATAGGGTAACAAACAAAAGATCTATAGGGACTTCTTCATTCAAATTAGTTTATGGTACTGAGGCCATTTTTCCCATTCAGCACATTCTCCCAGTGGCAAAATTCTTTCAGGAAGAGGAAGATTAACCAAATGACATGGTCAGGAGGATGATGGATTTGGTGGAGTTGCAGCAAGTCAGGGAACAAGTGATAGGAAAATCAGAAGCACATCAACAAAGGATAAAGGTCATGTTTGACAAAAGGGAAAAGGTAGACAACTTTCAGGTTGGAGTTTGGGTCCTCAAGTGGGATGCTGTTAGGTAGGACAAGGGAAAACATGAAAAGTTTGATTCTTTTTGGATTGGCCCTTTTGTGATAGCTCAGGTATAGAAGAATAACACCTTCAAATTACAGAATCTGGAAGGGGAAGAGGTGTTTGATGGCCCAGTGAATGGGCTTTTTCTGAAACTTTACTTTATTTGAGGCTCTGAGGCCTTGTTATTGTAAATTAGTAGTTAGTAGGTTGTTTTTGCTTACAAAATAAATTCCATGCCCAATTGAATAGTAAATGATAGTGTTAATTTTTTAGTTATTTTCAAGGATAGGAATTTTGGTCTAGGGTCCTTGGGTCCTCACAGAGAGGTTCCCATCCCCAAGTAGGAGCCATATGTTATCTCCCAAAATAAATTTATTTTGATAGTATGAAGAATTTGAGTCATGTCACGAAAGATTTAAAGATGAATAACAAATTGAAAGTCTCTTTTTGTGTTATGGTTGAAGAAATTGAAAGTTTTAGCTTTCGGTGGCTTAGGAGGGGTTCTTAGTAGCTCATTAGCCACCGAAAGGATTTGTTTTTGCAACTAGCATTTTAATGCACGATGAAGGCTAACCATCGAAAGCGAGCCTGATCAAGTAAATGGTAAAAACACTTTCGATGGCTTAGGTGAGACTTCAAATGATTCATTAGCCACCGAAAAGTGTTGCTTTCGGCAGCTTAGTGAATAGTCCAAGAAGTGTGTTAACCGTCGAAAGCAGACAAAAAGTGACATTGGTAAAGGCACTTTCGATGGCTTAGGAGAGACTTTAGACATCTCATTAGCCACCGAAAAGTGTTGCTTTCGGTAGATTAGTAAATAGTTCAAGAAGGTTGTTAACCGCTGAAAGCAGGAAAAAAGGTGTTGGGGAAAAATTGATTTCGGTGGCTTAGGTGAAAGCTCTAACATTTCATTAGCCACTGAAAGGACGTTTTTTTGGTGGTTAAAAGGGATTTTTAGGGATACCACTATCCACTGAAAGCTGAGTTTCACCATGAAATGGGGAAAATGGTTTCAGTGGCTTGGGATAAAGGGTTAGCATTTCATTAGCCACCGAAAGCCATGTTTTCGGTGGCTAGCAGACAAATTCCCGAAGACTGTTAACCACTGAAAAGGAAAAGAGAGAAACGGTTAGAAATCTGTCAAATCAGACCCTACCAGCTAAGCAACGATCATTAAAGGGCGTGATAAACCACCAAAGGACAGGAGGCTGCATAAATACGTGTGGAAATGAGTAAGGAGGTTGTTATTGAAGGTAATAAGGAATGATGTGATGAAACCCTCTCCATCTGTTCACATAACTGCAGAAAATCCCACCTCATATCCAGGTTGATTTTGACATGATTGTTGGGCAAGGGGTCTTGAAAAG
Organism: Pseudotsuga menziesii; assembly: GCA_001517045.1. NCBI lineage: Eukaryota > Viridiplantae > Streptophyta > Pinopsida > Pinales > Pinaceae > Pseudotsuga > Pseudotsuga menziesii. The sequence continues at coordinate 33,158 of LPNX010466630.1, read as the reverse complement.
ATAAAATGGAGCCATCACCCTCTGACCTAAGCATCAATCATACAACTAAAATCCCTCATAATCAGTTCCCATCCTTCAATACACTCCACCTTTGAATTGAGCATTTATCTCCACTAGAAAACCATCTTTGAGAGGCAGCCTGCTAAAAGACACTATTCCACGGAGCTTTATTTTATTATTGTAGGTACACAAGAGTATCATTCAGCAAGATGAAGAAGGGAGGACCTGATCTTAGGCAGGAGTTAGGAGATATCAGCTACCTGGAGGCACATCAAGAAGTCTGTCAATCTTTGAAGGATGTTGGATGCTATAGGTTTTGTGAGAAGATTCAAGGTTCACATTAGCAGGTGGCTAAGGCATTTTCCATCTCTTTCGATGGATCCAAGGAAGTCATAGGAAAAGAATAATTCCTGATAGATGAAACCCTAATTACTTAAGTGACTGAACTGCCTAGCACAGGAGAGAAGTTGTTTAAGACTACCATACCAAAATATGTAGAGTTCAGATCTTACCGTAAGCCTGAACATAGGGAGGTGGTGTGGAAGAAAAGTGTACCATGCTCCTGGCTAGAAGAAATATGGCACACCAGGTGAAGGCCTAGCCAACCAAGATTGCTGGAAGATTATCTCATCATGGTGTTATCAAAATTTTGATCCAAGAATTGATAAAGAGGAGGAATATGGCATGGACTTATTTCTTATTTTGGAATGGATTTGAAACAAGCCTTCAACTAGAATAAAAGGGGAAGTCTCCTGCTAAAAAGTCCAGCACACCAAGAAGTGGGAAAAGGAAGAGAAGGGCTATATCCCTAGCAACAACAGAATATCCTCCTTCCTCTTCCAAAGCTAAGAAGGTCAAAAGAAACTTGGATTTTAGTGAGAAGGCCTAGGAAGTTACAACACATAGTGAGAACATTTTGAACCTGCCCTACTCAGATTCAGAAGAGTAACAAGAGGAAGGTGTAGACCTAGCTTTGTAGGTTGTAGCAGAGACTGAAGAACTACCATCACCTACACCAAAAAGAGCAAGATGAACCAATAGAGAAGGCTTCCTCTAGCAAGCCCAAGACTCAAAGGATAAATCAGTTGCTGAGACAAGTGTATGAGATGGAGATTTTGGAAAGGGAGATAAAGAAAAATAATGTTGTATTGACTAGTAGGAACAAGGTGCTGCATAAATCTTACGTAGAAGAGAGAGAAAGGTATATTTTCCTAAAGAAACTAAATAAAAGGTACCTGAAAGACAACACAAGATTGTATAGGATGATTAGGCTTCAAAGATTGCAGCTAAAGGAGGCCAAGCAAAACCATAGCACCCACCTCACATTGGAGGCCCTAGTTGAAGCTGCAGTAAGCCTTCAGCCTCCAGAAGTAAGCCAGGTTGCTGTTAATCTTCTTAACACAGAGCCTGCTGAATGAGAAAGACAAGTAGACAAACTTGATAGAACAGTTTTGGAGGTGGCCTAAGAATTTTTGAAGAATAGGGCTTTTGGTGGCTTAGGCAGACACTGAGGCAGTTCATTAGCCATTGAAATCCCTGCTTTCAGCATCTAACCATTCAGATATTTGGCCTCTTAACCACCGAAAGCAGACAGAGGCATAATATCATATTTTGACATGTAAGACCAGTTTTGGGTGAACATGGATGGCTCAGGAACAAAGTATAAAGATGAAGGACGTTGAAGAAAACAACATGGAAGGTATGCTTCAGTTTTTCTAAGACATAAAGGAAGAAAAGGTCACCAACACTTACCTATCAAAATGAAGTAGTGACTTAACCAGCATAGGACCAGTGGCAGTGATTTCCAGTACTTTCTTTAGTTATCATAAGTTTCAAACAATGAATGAATTCTATAGTTAGTTAGACTAGTAGTTAATTAGGGTTTTTTGACCTAATTATGCAAAAACAATTATTTTGTCTATTTTTAGTAAACCAGATCCAATTTTTTAGGATCTGAGTATTTTTGTAAAGGCTATAAAGCCTAAGACTTATTTTATTGAAAGGGATCGACTTTGGGGACTTGTAGACCATTTCTATTGTCAATCTTCTCATTTTGATCATGACCTAATATAAGCTCTTTTGTTATCATATATTCAGCTTCCATTTTTTGTCTATTTTGTGCTTATGCTTGAATGTGTTATTCGGGTTTTATTCAGTTTAATTGATGTACTATAGATTTCATCCTATTGGCATATTGATTATTTGAATTATAAGTGATTTCCTTGTCATGATTTAGCCATTTATATGTATCTATTTTATGTATGAATCTGCTAGCATGATAATTTCTCCATCCCTACACCATATTGTCAACCTCTGAACAGTGGTAATTAGAAGCCTTGTACCTGATTGAGTTTCATGCATGTATTGAGAGTGGGAGGTCTTATAGGTCATATGACTTGATCCATTTTAGAAAACCCTAAAAACATTTAAGTTACCAGGCATCCTCGAGCTGCAACCTAGAGGAGTTTCCTGGAGTGATAATAGGTATAGAATAAATCTCTTATGCAGTTGGAAGGATCCAAATGGAGGCCAAAGACCAGAGCTACAAATAAACTTAGATTAAATATGAAAATAATTTTAAACCCTAAAATGAAAATGAGAAGATTACAGTCTTTCAAGATTCTTCAAGTGAGGAAGATAATGAAAGTGAAGAGAAATTGAGCCCACAACAAAATTACATTCAAGAAGACCATTTCATATCCCTAGAACCGATTCAAGAAAATTGGGAAGTCTTAGAAGAGCAGGTTACTCCTATTATAGAACAGGGTATGAGTTCAAGAGCTTCATATGTAGAGGAAGCAATGAAGGATAAACATGAAGAAGATTTAATTTCTAAAAATCTTAATATTCCTTGGTTGTCAAAACAGAATTCAACATTGCCTGGAGAGGTATGTATGGATTCAAAAGTTGAAAATCTTAGGAAAAATCTACAACAACATAAATCACATATTTCTTTTCTTAACGAAACTAATGACAGGTTGGTAATAACAAATATAATATTAAGAGAAGACCTGGAAGACATTAATACCCATTACCAAGAATTGATAGCAGTGTCAAAAGAAGAATTGAAGAGGAAAAGAGAAATATAGAATCAAGCTGAAGATTTAACCAAGCAGATTTAGAATCTAAGCAAGAAGAATGAAATGTTATCAAATAGAGTCAAAATTCTAGAGACAGATCAGGAATGAGCTAAGAAGTAGTCTCATGCATTGGAAGGAATTTCAATTATTCTTATCCCTGGGTCACAGAAAGAGGTAAGAATTTTTCTTGGTCATGCTGGTTATTATAGGATATTCAAATAAGTTTTTTCCATGTTGGAATTTCCCCTATTTAATTTACTAATGAAAGATTCCCAATTTGTGTGGATAGTTGCATTCCAGGCACCATTTTCAGAACTAAAGAAGAGGCTAGAAACAACACCCATCTTGAGGGGGACTAATTGGGCCTTGAATTTTCATATCCTTCGATGCTTCAGGCACATCCATTGGAATAGTTTTGGGACAACAAGAAGGTCACAACCCATATGCTATCTATTACATTAGTAAGAATCTGTCTCTTGTTGAACTGAACTACACGGTAACAGAGAAGGAATTCCTTGCTATCATTTATTCCATCAATAAATTTAGAAATTACATTATTGGATACCCTACATTTATACATAATGACCACACATCAATTAGATATTTGATGAACAAACCCGTTACTAATGCTAGAGTGACAAGGTGGTTGTTGTTATTATGGGAATTTGACATCACTATTATTGTCAGATCGGGGAAGGAGAATGCAGTTGTATATTTTCTATCTCGGATTACTAATAACAATGATGATACACTAGTCAAAGATTCTTTCCTTGATGAACATTTATTTGCATTCTCATCCTTTTCCCCATGGTAAGTTGACATTTCCAATTATTTGGTTGCAGGTAGACTTCCATCACAGTTGCCTAAACGTGAAAATAGAATAATTATATAGCAAAGTGTGAGGTACTGCTAGATTGAAGGACACCTCTTTTACACAGGACCTAATTTGGAAATTAGGCGATGTGTGAGAGATGATTAAATCCACAGTATTTTGAAAGACTGCCATGATGAGCCTTGTGGGGAGGATTTTGCTGATAAGAGGACATGCCATGAAGCGTTGAAGATGGCCTATTTCTGTTGAACTATATTTCAGAATGAAAGAAAATATGTTCAGGCATGTGAAAACTTCTAGAGAATGTTCCAGCCAAACAGATTAGATGAGATTCCATTTCATCCACAATTCATGGTTGAACCCTTTGATAGATGGGCCCTAGATTTAGTAGGCCCTATCAACCCTGCATGAAGACATAAATATCACATTCTAGTTTGCACCAATTATATGACCAATTCGGTAGAAGATGTGGCCTTGGTAAAGGCCAATGATCAGGTTGTAATGGAATTTTTATATGTAGAGATCTTCACTCTCTTTGGAGTACCTAGGGAAATTGTGACAGACGAAGGACTGCAGTTTATGTCCCGAAAGATGGAGGCCCTATTTTTGAAGTATCACATTCAGCACCGAATCACCTCTCTATATCATCCACGGTCCAATGGGCAGGTGGAAAGCATGAACAAGGTGATCGAGTCAATCCTCACAAAACCAATGAATAGTCATTGCAAGGATTAGACCGATAGGATTTCAGAAGCATTATGTGCCTTCTGTAAAACATGGAACAACACTACATGATTCTCCCCATACGAACTCATGTATGGTAAGAGTGTTATTTTTCCTATTGAAATTGAAATTAAAAATTTGAGAACAACCATGGAGGCAAACCTGGATTTAATGGAGGCTCAGAAAAATCGGCTATATCAACTTAATGAACTAGATAAAAAGCGCACCACTGCTGTTGTTATAAAATAAATCTACTCGATTGGAGTCAACCCAAATCTCCCTAGTCTAAGTGGATCTAGAACAAATAAAATATAGAATACAATCTACTTTCCTATAACAAACAGAAATGCAAAGAAACGGATAGATCACCTACCTAAAATATGCAGATCCTCTTCTCTCTTTCTTGATCCAAGCTCCAAAGTCTTCAGATCTTCAGCTACAAAACCCTATCAAGCAAGTGGAAACAAGCAAATAGTATATGTGTATCTGAACATATAATTGATATACACTAACAGTTGAGGAATAAAGCTATAAACATTATTAACATAATAACATTTATGGAAAGAGATTTGTATTAATTTAATCAAGGAGATACATAGAATTACATAGGATAGAACATCACAACCTAGCCTTAACGTTGCAATATTCCATTCAACAATCCAAGCCAAATCTAAGCCTCCAAAGAATGATAGGTATCACCAACAAATTCTACTAGCATAATAGTACCATATTCCTTCCTCCCTTCCAAATGGAGAGAGGGTTTAATTTATAAGGCTAAAGGGATAGAGTAGGTTGAGGATTAGGAGGAGGGGTCAAAGGGATCTTCCCTATAGGTTAGGAACCAAATTCCACCTCACCTAAATTATAGGGATAGACATCCACCTCATCCACCTTCGAGAAGGGTCTCGAAGCTCTATTTTTTTCCCTCGAAAAAGCATTGGCGCACTTTCCAAAAAGGGAAAAAGAACCGTCGGTGCACCTAGCAGTGGGAGATAGAGAGCCGACATCAGTGCACCTAGCATGAAGGGAAAAATATCCTTTAGCGCACCTAGAATGAAGGATAAGAGCATTGACCTTCCTAGGGAGGGAAAAAAGGAAGGAAAAAACTCAATCTCAATCCAGTTTAGCAGAGAGAAATTTGGGGATTAGGAAAAGGGTTAACACATGGATCAAGAGTGCAAGATTTCAGTGTAACAGAATTGCCCCCAAAGCATGAAGTTAGAGGAATGCGATAGGTGAATGCTTTGCAAAGTGAAGAAATCTAAGGCAAGGATGTTGGCTGGAAGTTACTGCAGTACCATTGACTCAAATCTCAAATGTCTCATAATGTGGCTGCTGACCAATACAATGCATATCCATGGTAGTAGATACCGACTGAGCACAATCATGGCTACTAGACACAAGCATAGATCCATGATGAGATGATAACACAACCATGACCAATACAATGTGGATCCATGTAAAATGTATAAAAAAAAACTCCATCGCAACCTGGGCGAAGATATCTGACAACCCAAGGTGTTCAATATGAACCCTCAACAATATGAATCTAACCATTTGATTACAATGTCTTGATGTCAAACATGGTAGAAACCACTTGATTACCAGTTAATGATGTAAATTGTTAACAAGTGTGAGGGAAATCACCATTGATGTCAATGATTCCCAAGGAATCTCAGTACATTCCATGGAATGTGAATAAAGGACTTGGATTTGAACACTCAATGAGATCTTTCAATCAAGATCCAATGATGTAAAATCATGCTGAAAGCGAGGTAACCTGCCATTAAGGCATGCAAGCCCCAGGTACTTGAGTTGGTTTCTAAGTCTAATTCCTGGATAAGGAGTTAAAGTCGATAGGAATAGACCCGTCAAAAGAGGGCCATGATGAATCCCCCATCATCAACATGAAACACAATCAAAGATGTTTTGAAGTAAACCAGACAGGAGAGTGATGTACAAAACTAACTCAGGGATGACCAACATGATAGAAGGTAAACTGACTGCACACAATGAACAGATGACCAAACTTCTCTTGAACATGGGCATGGCATGACTTGGCAGTATTGACACGAGAATGATACCAATCCCTCAATGCAACTAACAGTGAGAGTATTATGGGACAACTCAAAGGAGTAAGAAGACTCTAGGAATTATCAGGACTCGAAGACAAATAGATTATCCAAGTGCTGAAATGCATATGCAAGTGATTTCCATGTTCAAGAGTGACTGTGTACTGCCATAAAAAAATACAAACTCTTTCCTTTATTTCCCCACCATGATTGATGAGTACCTCTTTGCTTTTTAATGTGCTAGAAAAGGGTAACAAACACTCAATATAGCTCATCCTTCGGACGAGCCCAATCTCATATGTTTTACAAACTTGAGAAATGAATATGGGTTCATTCCCAAAAAAGGGTCATTCATCATTTGATTTTATGAGCCCAATGAAAGAAAATTCATTTGTAGTTTCATGTTTAGAGAGTCTGAAATGACTAAGAAGACTCCAAAAGGTCCTTTTTCATAAATAGGCCTAATCGGTTTGAAAAATAGATAACCTACCATTGACTAGTCGATCATTCTAATACTTTTACAAGCATGAACGTAACAAGTTCGCTTGGCAATCTTTTTGTGTTTTAAGGAGACTAAAAAGAGCTTAAATATAACTCCGGAACGAGTTCTTTTTTCATAATCCAATTTTAACGAGTCTGAAAAATAGTAAAAGTATACTCGATACCTCTTCACTAGGTTTTTAACGAGCATGACAAAGGTATAAAAGGCACTCAGAACCTTTTTCATGTTTGAATCCAGAGCATGAAAAAGTGATAAAGTAAGCTCAAACCAGTTTTCATGTTTTAACCAGAGCATGAAAAATGAAAAGTAAGCTCAACACCATATTACTGTTTTTAATGAGCTCGAAGATCAATTCAAAGAATGCTCAAGGTATCTGCTTCATTTTTTAATGATCTTGAAACAGAATAAAAACTATTCTCAAAACATGGTTTCATTTTTATGCAAGGTTGATACCAAAAGCTAAAATATGCTTAAGGAAACCTACTTCATTTTTCAATGAGATTTAAATAGAAAATTAACTATACTCAAAAGGGTTGTTTCATGGTTTAGCGATCTTGAAACTAAAGAAAGTATGCTCAAAATGACTACCATTGACGGGTGATTTCCCAACATGATATCCAGTGGTTGGCACTTTCCCCTAGTATAACTGTCAAGTAAATTAACACTAATAAAGAGATAGGGTACATGCCCCCCCAGCTTCATTGAGTCTTGACACAATGGAAGAATCTGTTTCATTTTTTAACGAGCTTGACACGAAAAAGGAACTTTGCTCAAGGTTAGTTTTATTTTTTAATGAGCTTGAAACCAAGAATAAACATTGCTCAAGGTGGCCTGTTTCTTTTTTACACAATCTTGAAATATAAAGGAACTATGCTTGAGGGAACCTATTTCATTTTTACACAAGCTTGAAAGATAAATTAAGTATGCTTTACGAAACCTGTTTCATTTTTACACAAGCTTGAAATAGAAAGTAACTATGCTTGGGGACATCCATTTTATTTTTTAATGATCTTGAAATAGAATAAGAACCATGCTCACTAACCTGTTTCATTTTTTAATGAGCTTGACACAAAAAGGGAACTATGCTCACAATGTTTGTTTGATTTTTTAATGAGCTTGACACAAAAAATGAACTATGCTCACATGCATCTATTTCATTTTTTAACGATCTTGAAATAGAATGGGAATTATGCTCACAATGTCTGTTTCATTTTTTAACAAGCTTGACACAGAAAAGGAACTATGCTCGCAATGTCTGTTTCATTTTTTAACGAGCTCGACACAAAAAAGGAACTATGCTCGCCAACAGTTCTATTTCTAAGCCAACATGATGTCCATAGGTTGGTGGGTTGTCCCCTTACATAATAAGACAATGAATACAATCCAGTATGATTTCCAGAGACTGGAGCCATGCCCCCCATTTTACCTATGATGGGAAGAAGCTAACTAGAAGGGGAAGGAACCACAAGAACATGCATGACATTTAGCAAAGTCTGATGACTATGAGTCATACGATGATCGATTTTAACAAAGGAAATCTGATCAACAGTCACAATATTCCCATCATGGGGAAAATACATCACTCAAAAGAGTGTGGACACTACATCTTTCATGGAATAAACATAATCACACCCAAGGAGAAGATTAAAATCTAAGGGACATTGGACTACCATAACATCGATACAGAAATTTTTTCCTTCCAAAGTAATAGGTAACCGAGAAAGGATCCCTAATGGCATAGTAGGTCTTTGATTAAAATACAGAATTTGATCGGTAGCTGGAACAAGCAGAGGAGAACCTATGGCTTGCCAAGCAGGAGAGCATAGAATTCTAACATAATCCCCTTCGATAATGATAGTGTGGAGTACACTCTTAGAATTAACTCTCACACCTATCTGGAAAGGAACACTTGAATGAAGATGAGATTCTATTAGGTTACTCTAGTCAAAAGAAATAACCTAACTACTCGTAGAGGGTTTTGTATAAAGAGAAAAAACTTCTTCTTGCATAGAACAATCATAACTAACTATGAAAACTTAAGCAGGATGATTTTCACTCTCGATTAGAAGAGAGGTACAAGATGAAGACTGTGTCAAAGGGACTACTTTAGTCTCAAGAATATCTAACGAAAGAGTGGGATCGGGTGGAGATGACATCGAATCAACCACTTTAAATTCACTCTCCAAGGAAAGAGTGGGATCATCCAAGGATGGACTTGGATTGAATACTTCAACTTCACTCTTCAACAAAAGAGTGGGATCAACCAAGGATGAACTTAGTGTTATCCACCTGAATGGCACCTCTCCGTCCAAGTGTCGACATCCCTCATGTTGGCACACAAAAGGACATCTATGGATTGAGGTTTGCCCAAAACACTATAGATGGGCTTATTATAAACTACATTCATCATCCATACAGTTGGTTACTTTGACTTTTTAGCTATGTCAAGTCATATATGCGACCCTCTATATATGCAACTCGGGGATCATATGCGAGTGTCGGTTGTTGCAGGTCACGTATGGATGTATACGCAGGTTGCTCTTATAGAAACTCATGGATCATACATGAGTTTTCATTCTTAATTCCCACAGATATGTCCCTTTAACATTAAAAATAAAAACTCACTTTTATCTGAGATTATTTAAGCCATTTACCTTAATCTCCTTAACTGTCTCAACCTCCTCAACCTTCGAAACTGCCTTATTTCATCCATATAAATACAGGCCTTGGGGAGGGTGTTGGGTACATAAAATTGGAGAGCAAAGTTATGCTGGTGGAGTTTATACAGAATTATTTGGAGCAGTGGAACTCAGAATCCTTTGGATGGAGAGGAGTCCTTGTCTCAGGCGTTAGTTTGTACTCTGAACTCTTTCATTATTGCTAATAAAAAGAATCCTTATTCCATATGTGTCTCATGTATTTTGGTTTGATAAATGTTTATGTTTCTACATTTTATATATGATTTATCTAACCTGCTTATATATATATGAATCATCTTGTATTTGGAATATTGACTCTTGATAGGTGAAGGAGAAGCAACCTTGAAGACTTTGGAGGAGAAGCAGAGTGGAAGAGGACAAGCAAGGATCAACCGTCGTGTAACGGGTAAGTCTTTCCTATCCTCCTATTTCTTTACTGCATTCTGGAGTCGAATGCCTGCAAGTTTATTGATTATGTTGGTAACCCTAGACCTTCGTTTATAAGGTGTTTATTCCTGTACAACAGAACTGGCGACTCCGCTGGGGAGCCCAGACTGCTGTAGGTTGTTTCTGTCACCCCTGACCAGTCTTTGCTTTGAAGTCTGTGTGTGGTCTTTTACCCTGGTTCATACTTGGCTTAGTATTTGAAATTCTTGTGAATTTTTCTTGTTTCTTGAGAAAAATTTTATACCTATCCACGGGTTTCTCTTCTGCACAGTCGCGTATATAGTCCTGCATACGCGGTTTGCTTTACTGGACAGTCACGTATGATACGCGGGTTTCCCTTCTATACAGTCGCGTATATGCCTGGAAGTAGGGATTTTTGTAAATTAAGGTTGCTTGTTCCTTTCTTTTCGTAATCCCTATTTGTCGGTTGATTTTCTTTATGAATACTGTGCTGATTGTCTGAATACATTTGGTGATCACACTTTGTGCCTTTTCGAAATCCCTTGAGTCTCTTTTGCTTGGATTATTTTCTGCTTACATGCTGAAGTAGTTTGGCCTGTTTGGGTTGCAGGTTAAAGTGTCTCTGTCCAGATCAGTGATCAAGGTCTTGGGCTCTGTTTTTCCAGTCTGTCTTTTGACAGTGGCTGGTTGTCACTTGCCTTTATAAGTCTACAGTGATTTTTGTCATTGTGTGCACCCAAGCTAGGGTTCCTAGCCTTCTTTTGTTGGTTGTCTTTTGGTTCTATCCACTTGTTTGCTTCAGTTTGTTGCTTTTATACAGTTTATTTGATTCAAGTTTGCTCAAGTATAATGCATTTTAGGTGCATGGTAGAATTTTGAGTATTTTTAAAACTGAAAAGAAAACATTGTTAAGCTTTTGCATTTTGTTTTTGCATAAGTAGTGTTTATTTCAGCTTAAAAATATAATCTCAAAAGCTACAAAAAATATAGGCTTAGTTTATTTTATCGCTGCTTTCAATTCATCAATATATATTTGCAGAAAAGAAAATAATTTTGCTTTTATAGTAGTAGTTTGCTTTGAAAAATACACATTTATTTTCATTTATTTCTTATTGAGTCAAAAACACCACAAGTACACCACTCCATTTCCTTCTGAGTAAGAAACAACCCTTTAAAATAAACGCATAAATTAAAATTTACTAGTAAGTTTTGTTTTTAGGGGCCTTTCACCTACTAGCTTAGGCTAGACTTGTGGGCTAGGAAGTGTAAACTTCCCACAAGTTATAAAACTCAGACGTAGTGGACCTTTCTTTAGGTAAATCCTTGACTTTATCGACTGTATCTGGGAAGCTCCTCTCAAACAGGAGCTAAAGCACGAGGCCGCGTGGAGGCTTGGACAGAGGAGATAACCCTCTGAATCCTTGTCAAAGCGTAGATCAGGACTTTTACGCATCTGGGGATTCTGTCCTAGACAGAGTTTCGGGCTTAGCTACCCTACCCATGCATATGAGTCCGTTTTGCGACTGTCCCCCAGAATGTTGGTATAGCCAAGGTAGCCTTTAGTCTCTTGTCTTTTAGGGTTCATACCTAGGTAAACCGGAAGGTTATTTCTGGTTCACCTTGAACGGGCTTGGAAGGTAACCCTTGTTGAAAGTGGAGGAGGGTGGCTGGGTGATTCCTTCGCTTGTGCCTAAGAACCACTTCAAGGATGCCAAGTAATCGTTCATCAGCTTTCTTCGGGAAAGTATATCTTTTACCCTTGTTTGATTGCTTGAGGCTTTAGGATTTTTATAGTGTATGCTCTGTGGTTTTTCCTGTGTTTAGTTGGCCTTAGGGTGTGATTTGTCAAATTTTCAATCGTGGAGGACCAACCTCCTAGAAGGTCAATAAGGTTGAGAAACCTTCCTTCTATCACCACATTGGAGCCTCCACCTCTACCCCAAAGGCAGAGATTAGACACTGACGATTCATTTGAACCAGTAGGGATAAGTGAAGTTCTTGGTGAACCAGAAATGATAGCTAACCGTTTTGATCTTGATACGGTTGAGATAGAAGAATTGCAAACTAACAAGTTTGTAATAAACTTTAACACACCCTTGACTAATTTAAAAGATCCTATGATCGTTCAGGTTAGACCTTTTGATTCACCTGTATTAGGTGTCCCTATGGGTAGGATCATGTCTTCTGTGTAAGAAATTACTTTTGTGTTCACCTCAACCCTTCCGGTTGAAGGGGTACTACCTCCCCCGGTAAGTGCCCCTAGATCTAGTTTACCTTCTACACCTTTGAATCCAGCGAGCCGGGTGGTTCAACCACCGGTTCACTCAAATTTAGTAGGTACTTCTAGTGACATGGTTATTGGGATCCCTAGTATACCTACCATTCCTTCGTCCTTTCCATATACTACCCAGAGTGGTCCAGTAGGATCCTTGGCCTTTGTCCAAGGATTTCCTTGGAATGGGGGGCACATTCCCCCATCCAGTCCATATGTAGTTCCATCACCTTCCTATGTAGGAGTGCAGTTTGGGAGCAACACCTCTTATGGGCAAAGTTTCCAAACTCCTATTTCGGTCCCATTCACGAGCTCTCCCTTTTCGTTGTTTAGCAGAGGGATACCGGCTCCTATCTTTCAAACCCCTCCTTCTATGGGGACAGCCCGAAATTCTTACACTGCACCTCCCACACATAATCCCGTGGCTTACAGATGGAATCCATTTCAGAGCAACCTTCCCACTTCGCAACCGGCGGTAGGGGGAAACCCCACTTTTACCCATGGGCATTTGGGGGCAGGTCCCTCTAATCCCCAAGCTGGCACATTTAGTACCTCGGTTCAACCCAAAATTCCATTCCTGGCAACCTTAAACTTGCCAGATTTGTCAAAATTGATGAATGAACCGGTGAGGCATGACCCCTCGTGGCCACCTGTTCCCACCAAATTACCGTCGGACATCCCTAAGTTCGAAGGCAAACTGGTGAAGATCCTGGGGCTCATGCCATTACATTCCATTTATGGCGTTCTTCAAATTCGCTGAATGAAGATTCAGTGAGGTTGAGGCTGTTCTAGCGAACCTTGATAGGTACGGCAGCAAAATGGTATATTGAACTGCCTTCTGCTGCTTTCAATAGTTTCGAGGACTTGACAAGTGCATTTCTTAGTCACTTTCAGCTTCCGGTCCGATATGACTTCAGAACGGACTTGTTGTCTACTTTTAGACAAAACAAGGCTACCCACATCTTGAATCACATCCAAGAGTGGAGGAGGAAAAAGAGCCTTATAAAAGCCACTATCCCTCCTGAGTTCCTTTTAGAGTGGTTCCTTAAATCACTGTTACCCTACATATCTAAGGACGTATCCACCTCAGGAGTGACGAATGAAGAAGAAGCCATTCTTAGGGCCCAACAACTAGATTTGATTTATTCACAATCTGGGATCTTATATGAGATCATCCCTAAGGCACCGAGGCCTTCGCACGAGGCAGAGAAGCCTAAGCCTGGACCCCATGCCGATGGTGTGGTTGGATCTGTTAGTTCTCCCACCGTAGAGTCTTTGACTAAACAAATTCACCAATTGTCTGTCAAACAGTCTACGGTGAAGGCAGAAAAGACTGCCCCCTCCCCCCAGAGTGCAAATGTTTTTGCACAAACCTCTCAGAAAGGCAATTAGCATCCCAACGGGAAGAAAAAGAAAGGTAAGAAGGGAGAGGGAAACCAAAATAAGCAAAAGCCCGTGAACAATGCTGATGGGGGCAAGAAAGAGGACCACCTTACTCACCTTTGTACCCTTATGGATCAAGCCCAGAAGCTACTTAAAGCTCAACAACCGGCTGTCCTCAAGGATCCTTTTCCCCAAGGGTAGAACTCTGCTTCAGCTTCTAATGTAGCAGGGGGCACTCAAACTACCCTTGACCCAAACTATATCAACATGGTTCGATCTTTGACTTTGTTGCAGACAAGGAACACAAATTATGAGAAAGAGACTCCTGAGAAGGGTAAAGTTGCAGGTGAAACTTCTAACCCTCTCATAATAGAGAAACCTGTTGAAATAATGCTGAAGATACCGAAAGGTGTCTTCAAGAAGACCTTGCATAACCCTAACACTAGGGCTGCTTCAAACTACTTCGTGGTTGAAGACTTAGCTCAAACCCTGTGTGCAATGTCAGCTTTGGAGGTGTTACAGATTTGTCCCGCTCAGCGGGATGCCCTCTTAGTAGCTTTAGGCAGGATGGACTCTTCAAGTCTCATGGAGAAATTTCATTTATTTGATGTTAAAATTCACCAGCCTTACCATGTAGCCCTATCAATAGATGTTGTACATGGTGGTAAGACCATTGGAAGGGCAGTTGTTGATGAGGGGGCCTCTACATGTGTTATGTCCTTGACCTATTGGAAAGCTCTTGGATCCCCAGAGCTGGTCCCATCAAACACTTTGCTTACTACTTTTGATGGAAGATCCTTCCATTCGCATGGTATCCTGCCGGATTTTGAGATTAAGTTGGCAGGAAAAGCAGTGTCTGTTGAAGTAGAAGTGATTGATGCTCCTTTGGACTACAATTTGCTTCTGGGAAGGAATTGGACTTATGCGATGTCCATTATTGCATCGACCATTTTTTGTGTCGTGGTCTTTCCACATGAGGGCAAGTTGGTTACTGTTGACCAACTTGATTTTACCTGAAAAGGTCGTTTAGAGTCTAATGAGTCCACTGTGCCATTGGTTGATCAGGACAAACCTGCTGCATAGAGCTTGGGGGCTGGAATGTACACATCTTTGATGGGCACATTTGATCTTCCAGCCCCGGTTAATTATATTGGTTCTACTCTTGTGGGGAAGTCCATCGCTACGGTTGTCGATAGGATTGATCCTTGGCTCCTTCCAACTCCCCATGAACCGCAAGTGCCCTTATCAGCAGTGGAGGTGGCCTATCAAGCTATCACTCAAGCCACTGTTGATCCCATTCTAGATCCTCTAACAGTCTCGGAAGATCTGGAAGAAGTCTATTTTCCTGCATGGGCGGAAAACTCTTCGCATTCTATAGATTGTTTAGAAATGGTTTTACCTTCTGATGAAGCTATTCTGGAATCCATGAGTGGACATGATAATATTTGTGAGGATCTTCATCATCGATCATATTTTCTTCTAGAACTAAGTAGAATAGAAAACCAAGAGTTTCATGTGAGACTGTCAGAAGATGTTAATATACCTATCAATCCCTTGCCTAGGGAAGGAATATTTGCCGAGGGGAATATGGAAAATATTTCCCCCACTATACCTATTAACATATCTATGAACCCTGATGTCGTGGAAAATATATATATAGGTGAAAACTACTCTCCTGAGGAGATTGCCATCTATACTGCCCTTTTTAAGGAATTCTGCGATGTCTTTGCTTGGTCATATGAGGAGATGCCAGGCATAGATCCATCAATTGTTGAACATGAAATTCGAACATATCTGGATGCCAAGCCGGTTTGACAAAAATTAAGACTCGTGAACCTGCGCAAAGCGGCGGTTGTGAAGGCAGAAGTTGAAAATTTGTTGAAAACTAGTTTTATATATCCCATAGCTTTGACTGAATGGGTTTCCAACCCTGTTCTTGTTGATAAAAAGAAAGGGACTATTTGCGTTTGTATAGACTTTAGAGACCTCAATAAATCTTGTCCTAAGGACAACTATCCCACACCATTTATAGACCAGATTATAGATTCCTGTGCGGGAAGTGAGGTGTTCTCATTTATGGATGGTTTCTCCGTATACAATCAAATTCAAATAAAACTAAAAGACCAACATAAAACTACTTTCATCTGCCCTTGGGGTACATTTGCGTATAATAAAATTCCCTTTGGATTGAAAAATTTTGGGGCAACCTTTCAACGGGCTATGAACTTTGCTTTCCATGACATTAAAGCCATTGTCGAACCATACCTTGCTGATCTACTCGCACATTCTCGTATGAGGATCCAACATCCAGATCATTTACGGCTGATATTTGAGAGATGCAGACATTATACAATCCGCTTGAATCCCCACAAGTGTGTATTCTGTGTCGATTCGGGAATATTGCTCGGGTTCATTGTCTCTAGTAGAGGCATCCAGGTGGATCCATTGAAAGTTGAGGCCATTGTAAATCTGCCTCCTCCTCGTTCTCTTAGGCAACTTCAAAGCCTGCAAGGAAAGTCTAATTTTCTTCGACATTTTATTGTTAATTATGCCAAGATCACTAAAGGTTTCATGCGCTTGCTCAAATAGGACACCCCATTTGTATGGGATGAAACCACACAACTTACATTCGAGGCATTGAAAAAAGCTTTGCTGTTGGCACCCTTATTACGTCCACCAGATTATTCTAGGGATTTTATATTATATCTGGCCGCATCGGAGTCGACTATCGGGGTAGTACTAGTCCAGGAGGATGATAATATTATTGAGCATGTCGTTTATTATCTTAGCCGTGCTTTGGCCGGACCTAAACTTAGATAATCCCACATTGCGAAATTAGCCTTAGCAGCTGTTTATGCTGTGCATAGGTTACGTCACTACATTTTACTGAGGACCACCACAGTAGTAGCGGATGTGAATCCTTTCCAATATGTTATATCCTGATGGATTGTTGGGGGAAAATTTAACAAATTGATAGTCATTCTCCAAGAGTTTGACTTGGTTTTTCAATCCGCTAAGTCTAAGAAGTCCTTAGTTTTTGCTGAGCTTATAGCAGAATTTCCTACTGAACAAGATGTAGTGGTCGAAGATGACTCATTCCCAGATGAGCACATCTTCCTGATATCCACCTTTGATCCTTGGTATGGAGATATTCTTATATATCTCCAAACTTTGAAGTATCCTGTAGCTTCCTCAAGAGAGGAACGACGTAAATTACGCCTTCATGCCAAGAACTACCTCATTATAGGAGATACATTATATCAATGAGGGGTAGATTCCGTGTTGCATCGTTGCCTTACTTATGAAGAAGCGGATATTGTCCTAAATGATTCCCATAGTGGAGCATGTGGGGGTCATTTATCTAGGTTAGCAACGGCCCAGAAGATACTACGTGCCGGTTATTTTTGGCCCACAATCTTTAAAGATTGTGTGGAAGCAGTGAAGCACTGTCATCCATGTCAGCTTTACACCAGGAAAATGTAGTCACACCCAGCTCCATTATTTCCCATTGTCTCGGTAGTCCCCTTCATGAAATGGGGGATAAATTACGTGACATGCAACCCAGCCTCGGCTGGGGGGCATAAACACATCATTGTCACTGTTTACTATTTTACAAAATGGGCAGAGGCAATGCCTACTTTCAAAGCCGATGGGGAAACAACATCTTTTTTTGAATTCAATCATATTATTGCAAGGTTTGGTATTCCCAAAGTGATTGTCACTGACCATGGCAGTCATTTTCAAAATGACATGATGACGGAACTGACTACGTGGCTATCTAGTCAGGCAACCCATGTATATAATGCGTATCCACGAGTTTCCATATCAGCAACCCGCGGATGCGCCCTGCTACAGTTTAGGATGCTTTTAAAATATTGAATTCACACTTAAACTTAACATTTGCTTGGATAAAATTGAATATCTTAGGGTGTAGTCTTACCTGCAGTTGGCGGATTTCAATTTTGTCGGTCCAATTGTCCACAATGATCGATCAAAGGTAGAGGGTAAAACTTGCTTTTTATGGCTCAAATGTTCAAATGGTGATTTTGTTTTAATTTTCAAACTATTTATAGAAATTATATTTCATAAAGTGGGTCTTTTTATATAGTTTGAAATGTCAATCAACTAATACCATACTCTTTGTGTCTTGGAAAAGGTTTATCACTTTTTACAAAGTGTTGTTGCTCCAATAGGGTGGTTTTGTTATTTCCAATACATGTTGGCATCTTTTCACTCCACATTAACCTGAGCATTCAACATTTTGCCACGGACTATGGTATTCTAAGCCATTAGTCCCTTGTCTTTACCATTGTTCTTCTGTGGCTAAGACCCTTCTTTCATGAGTATCCTTCTTATATGCCTTTGTCATCCTTTGGTACTCATGCCGCCACTATTTTAGGTTCAGGGGTATCCTCTTAGCTATTTTTCATGCCAAATAGAGCTTCTTTTGAATCTCTTTTTACAAGCTATCCCTTTATAGGACTCCCCGCCCTTATGGAGTTTCTTTAGGCCCAGTTCTGACTCCTTCAAAATAGACTTGACTACCGAGTTATCTCGTCCGTTCAAGCTCATTAAGAATATGTGAATGGGCATCTGCATTGGAGGTAGGTTATCTCTTTCTCGGACCATGCAAAATAATACGAGAAAGGATCACTCTCTTTTCTTTTGAATTGAGAATAGTATTCTCAAGTATAGGTTTATCACTTTTCCGGACCCGAGGGACTAAATTTACGGAAAAGGAACACCCGGTTTGAGCTTAGTTTTCTCTTTTTCGTGCTCTGGACCCAAACATGAAAAAGATTTTGAGTGTACTTTGTGTCTTTGTCATGATTGTTAAACACTTAAGAACAAAGCAATGAGTTTATTGTTGTAAGCCCCATTTCTCGTAACCAAATGGATCTTTCCGAGTAATCTTGCTTTGCTTCACACTCGTAAAACTCAAGATATTTTATGCTATTCTGGAAGGAGCGTTGGGTAGGTGGTAATTTAACCTTTTTCGGACCTCCCTAACTAAGTACGAAAAAGGTTCACCTTTTCTTCTTCGGAAATTAAGAGATTTCTTCTGTGGCTTGTTTTATACTTTTTCGGCCTTAGGAGACTAAATTGGATGAAAAAGGACCCCCCTGGAGTCTTCTTTGGAGTTTTCAGACTCTCTAAATGTGAAAACACCGACTGAGCATATACTAGTTTGGGCTCATTAAATCCACGAATCAGTGACACTATCAAGCATTATTTTCCCATCTCTTCAAGCTTGTTAAAAAATGAAAAGGGAACCAAGTTGACTTTCCTGGACTCGTTAAAATTTAACAGGGAAGGCAAGGAAGAAGTTTTCTCTTGTTTTCAGTAATGGAAGCATGTCATCCTTGAACTTAGCACTCTTTGTTTTCCGATATCCATGTTTCAGTGTCCACTTTTGTTCAACTATTACTTTGATTTTCTTACTCCTCCTCTTGTCCATTATACCTAAGGAATCTGATCATGTCTCCTACATGACAGATAAGTCTAGTTGTTCTATCTATAAGTTATACGCTACCTTGGGTCATCTCTGTGTTGTGCTCGTTGTTCAAGAACTCTTCCCACTATCTGATATATAGCCTAATCCCATCATTGTTATCTCTGTTATCTATTTGTGTCTCCCTTCTTTTTTCCAGTTCCTAGTCACTCTTATGATTCGTTGGAGGATCTGTTTCCTTCCTTATCACAGCACGGTTCCGTTTCAACACTTCCTGATGACGAAGACCTAGAGTTTTGACGATAGTACCTCAGGATTCACTTTCATCATTAGTGAATTCCTTTGCTTCAGTTGTCAATTATCATATATTGATTGACAAACTGTTGAATCCTTTCCATGTTCGACTTCATCTTACCCTTATTCACATGGCTTGGATTGTATTGGTTCTTTGGGATCCTTTATGAAGACCTTAGTTCCTCACTTATGGACTAAGTTGTGCAAGACTATGTTCTATTCCTATATAAAACTTCCAGATCTTTGAAGACTCATCATTATTGTATATTGTGGCTTTGATCCACCCTTGTAATATACGTGGTTTTATACCCGTATCATATGATGTACTCAAATATTGTAAAGGAGCTAGTGTTCCAGTAAATTGAACATAGAATCCTCAGATGTAACTTTGTATATGACATTACTATGTATTTGTTTCAGGTACTCTCTCTACTCCATTGGATTTCTGAGTTCTCCAAACATAAAGATTATAATGTATTCCAGCCATCGCTTCGCTCTAACCTCACACATTAGGTGACATCTATTATCCATCCGAGTGTCAACATCCCTCATGTTGGCACACAAAAAGACATCTATGGATTGAGGTTTGCCCAAAACACTATAGATGGGATTATTATAAACTACATTCATCATCCATACATCTAGTTACTTTGACTTTTTAGCTATGTCAAGTCATATACACGACCCTATATATATGCAACTCGCGGATCATACACGAGTGTCGGTTGTTGCAGGTCGCATATGGATGTATACGCAGTTTGCTCTTATAGCAACTCGCGGATCATACACGAGTTGTCATTCTTGATACCCGTGGATATGTCCCTTTGACATTAAAAATAAAAATTCATGTTTATCTGAGATTAGTTAAGCCATTTACCTTAATCTCCTTAACTATCTCAACCTCCTCAACCTTCGAAACTGCCTTATTTCATCCATATAAATACAAGCCTTGGGGAGAGTGTTGGGTACATACACTTGGAGAGAAAATTTATGCTGGTGGAGTTTATACAGAAGTCTTTGGAGTAGTGGAACTTAGAATCCTTTGGCTGCAGAGGAATCCTTGTCTCAGGCGTTGGGTTGTACTCTGAACTCTTTCATTATTGCCAATAAAGAGAATCCTTCTTCCATATGTGTCTCATGTATTTTGGTTTGATAAATGTTTATGTTTATGAATTTTATATATGATTTATATAACCTACTTATATATATATGAATCATCTTGTATCTGGAAGATTGACTCTTGACAGGTGAAGGAGAAGCAACCTTGAAGACTTTGGAGGAGAAGCAGAGCAGAAGAGGACAAGCAACGATCAACCGTCGTGTAACAGGTAAGTCTTTCCTATCCTCCTATTTCCTTTACTGCATTCTGGAGTCGATTGCCTACAAGTTTATTGAGTATGTTGGTAACCCCAGACCTTCAGTTATAAGGTGTTTATTCCTATAAAACACTTAGATTGACCACTTGAGAAACCAATGGATTGTCAAGGGACAACTTATGATAACCGGTTGGAAGATGTTGCGAAGGAACAGTAAGATCTTCAAATAAATTTGAATATTCATCCATGCGGGGAAAAAGGTAAGTTCGGTGTATATCCTTACAAATAAAGCAAGGATACCTAACCTTTCCTTTTTGAATCTTAACCAAAGAGACACTGGTTGATGGGGTATCATCAGCATGATTATCAGAGACTAATGACACAAGATGTTTAGACCACACTTCTGACACAAGGTAGAGACCAGGACTATCCTTAATAAGGTGATCACCCTTGAAAATTCTACAAGGGAACTTAATTTTGGGAGTGCCAGAAATAGGTACATTAATACCCCCAACATGATGACCAATGGCTAGTGGGATTCCAACATGAATGTAAAAGGTTGGAGAGATGACCTTCTTCTTAGTGTTCATATTCTTAGCCTTCCTTTTTATCATCTTCTTACCCGCCCATTTAATAACATTAGAGTTTTCAACAGGTTAAGAGGAAGAAATGGAGGTTGATTTAACATCTGAGGAAGAAGACGAAGGGTTAACATGAGGTTGATGCTCATGCGATAAAGGACTAGGATCCAACACAAAGGGTGCATTTGGTATGACATGATTGGATAATAACCATACAGGTAATCCTATAGTCAATCCGGGAAGGTTCAAAGTGGTCATGAAGGGAGGACCAACATCTCCACAAGGGGGAGAAACAAAATACATACCTTGAAAAGGGTTCTCTTGACTGGTGGTCCCAGAAGAGTCTCCCATATATGAAATCTATAAGAATATTTGAAATACCACACAAGATCAAACACTACTCAAGTGTAAAAGCCACAAGAAAATTGTGTGAATAGGAGTGGATCAAAAGTCAGGAACCTCACAGGACAAGCCAAAAGGATAACTCAGATGGTTTGAGGATTCCTAAAGGGGTCTTCCGATATACACTAGGTACATGGGAGCTCAAATTGGAAGTAGTGTTTTCTAATGCAAAATTGTCCATAAGGGGCCTTTCGATATACAATCGAGTATGTGAAGTACCTTTCTATATACTTTAAGGGTACATGAAAGGTCATTCGATATACTGAGAATACGTGGAAGAACCGCACTAATCCCAAGTTCTAGTGTAGACAAATTAACGACAGCTGCTACGTTTTACAACGGCCAAACATGTCACTAACTTACACATAGTTACTAAATTATTTTAAACCTAAGCTAGCGTTAATTTTATCTTGAGCGGTTAAGTGGATGCATGATGTATAGGCAGGAAATGTAAAAAGAATGCAAATTGTAGCTACATTACAATGCACATTTCTCTTTCAATGAAAACTACCTAAGGTAGGGAAAGAGTTTTATGTTAAAACAAGACAGAAATCAGAGATATAAGAAAACTAAGTTCTATTCAAACAAAACTATGAAGCTTTTAAAGATCAACATAAAATACAATTATTGAAAATCCCTGTGAATTCATACACGAGCAAGGGGGTGCTTGAACAATAAAGAAAAGGATAATTCTCTTCTCAGGTCTACAAACAAAAAAAGAGAGAACACCTACAACACTCCATTCATTCATAAATCAAAAGGAATATGAAAAGCACCCAAACAACTCCAAAAAAATCAAGAATTGCTCCAAAACAACCAAAATGAAACCAAAACACTCAATGACTAAGAGGAGGAAGAGATAATGCTAGGTCTATGGGGTGTATGACTACCATATATAGCCTACAAACCACAATTCGCCAAACCAAAACCCAAAAATGAAGGAAAATCAAGCTAAAAATTGAGTTTGAAAGGGTCGACGCACATACAACACTGCACCAGAGCGCTGTCGACGCACATACCACATTGTGCTAGAGCGTTGTCGGTGCACATACCACACTGTGCTAGAGCGCTGTCGGTGCACCTACTACACAACACAAGAGCATTGTCGGTGCAAATACTAGATAGCAAAAGAGCACTGTCGACGCATCTACTACACAGTAGAAGAGCGCTATTGGTGCCCCTACTATAATGCACAAAAGCATCGTCAATGCACTATCTCTCAAGGAAAAGAGCGTTGGTAGATACAAAACTTATGAAACTATAAAAAAATACCAACGATGCTCTATCTACACAGGCTAGGTGTGCCGGTGGAGAAACAAAGGGTAAAAGCCATTTTTCCTATGGGATAAGGGCAGAAGGTCTAAAAGTGATCCAAAGAGAATCAATAGGATGCAAGAAACTCTTCAAAGGTGAAATCCAAAAGAGGCAAGGTCTCTAGAGGCTAGAAAAAAGATTGATAAACATATATGAAATCAAATCTATGTACGTCCCCAGCAGATTCGCCAAATTTGTTATCGGATAAATCTAATCAATTGGAATCAAGCCATATCTCCCTAGTCCAATTGTATCTAGAACAAATCAAATAAAGAATAAAATTTACTTTCCTAGATCAAACAGAAATGCAAAGAAACAGATAGATTACCTACCTGAAATATGTAGATCCTCTTCTCCCTTTGTTGATCCAAGCTCCAGAGTCTTCAGATCTTCAGCTACAAAACCATGTCAAGAAAGTGGAAACAAGAAAACACTATATGCGTATCCAAACATATAATTTATATAAGCGAACAATTAAGGAAGAAATATCTAAACATTATTAACCCGATAACATTTATATTAACCCGATAACATTTATGGAAAGAGATTTGTATTAATGTAATCAAGGAGATACATAGAATCACATAGGAGAGAACATCACAACCTTGCCTTAACGCTGAAATCTTTCATCCAACAATCCAAGACAAAGCCATTAGAGGAAATTTCAACTCAAAATGGGCCTCTTAAAAAAAACTAATAAAATAATAAAATAATATTTATTACTTTTGGAGGAAGAAAAGAAAAAAACTACTTTTTTGTTTGTATTTTCGACATATCTCCCTGTGTTTTTACTCAAATTTCGATCGGGAGAGCTCTTTGGATGTGAAATTAAATTACACATCGAATGAGTACCCACTTGGCATACTTTTGACAGATGCTTCTACCCGAAAAACAAGAAATACCTGAAAAAATGTGATGAATTTAATTCCACATCCAGCGAGCTCTCCCAATCGAAATTTGAGTAAAAACAAGGGGAGATATGTTGAAAATACAAACAAAAAAAGTAGTTTGTTTTATTACACCTATCCCAAAATTTATATTAAAAAAGTGTATAAGACCTATACGGTATTTCAAATTTAAATCAATTTCATTGGCTAACATATGATGACATGGAATTTGAGTTAGAGTTAAAAGGCCCATTTTGAGTTGAAATTTCCTATAATGCAAGCCTCCAAAGAATGATAGGTATCACCTAGAAATTACACTAGCATAATAGTACCATAGTCCTTCCTCCCTTCCAAATGGAGAGAAGTTTTAATTTATAAGGCTAAAGGAATAGAGTAGGTTGAGGATTAGGAGGAGGGATCAAAGGGATCTTCCCTATAGGTTAGGAACCAAATTCCACCTCACCTAGATGATAGGGATAGACATCCACCTCATCCACCTTTGAGAAGGGTCTCAAAGCTCCATTCTTTTCCCTCAAAACATCATCAAAACACTTTCCAAAAAGGGATAAAGCACCATCGACACACCTAGCAGTGGGAGACAAAGCGCCAACATTGATGCACCTAGCATGAAGGAAAAAAACGCCTTCGGTGCACCTAGAATGAAGGATAAGAGCAATGACCTTCCTAGGGAGGGAAAAATGGTAGGAAAAACCTCAATCTGAATCCATTTTAGCAGAGAGAAATTTTTGTATTAGACAAAGGGTTAACACATGGATCAAGAGTGCAAGATTTCAGTGTAATAGTTGTACATCATACAACTTTAATTTAACAGCAGCGCTCCAAATGGAACGATAGATTTATCAAGAAGAAGACATATTGTGAAGAATATTGGGCTTTACTATGTGATTCATGGATGAAAAGGGACTTTAAAGGCAAGATACACACGATATGGTTGGGACATTACAAGATAGATCAAGTATTTGACAATTGGACCATTCTGTTGACCACCATTTATGAAAATAAGACCCCTTTGTTTTCCAATGGTTATCGATTACGGATTTATCATAAATTGATCTCAAAGGATGCATTTATTTCATATGTCACAGCTGATCTAGACTGTCAATTGGTATGGAGCAGGGTTCTTCCCCTGTTTCTAAATTTTTTAAGTTTGCTGCAAATTCCACAAAATATATATATAATTGTTTAATTTTTGCTATGCACTTTTCTTTTCTTTTCACTACGATCGGGTGTGTTTTTCTGAGATTGTGAATGTGTATTCATGAGAAGGTTTGGGAAAGAATAACAGTAGTAATAGGCCAAGCAATTGCAGAACCATGGACAATCATTCTTCACTGATACAACCCCTTGAAAGAATGTGTGGATAAGATTGCATATCTTAAATGGGAAATTTATTTTTACTGAGCCTTGTCAATTTTTTTTAAGCAAAAACTCTGTTAAAGTGCTTAATCCACTGCAAATCCACTATTTTTCACTAAACCCCGCTGCAAATTCGCTATTCTTGGATAAATTCCATTGTAACACCACTAATTTATCCTGAATTTTTTGCCAAAATCTGCAGCAACACCGCTAATTTTTTCTCCATTTTGGCGAAATTCCATTGCAACACCGCAAATTTTTTCGTTGTTTTTGGTTGATTTTCGCGACAACACCACTAATTTTTCCGCCATTTTTGGCCAAACTCCACTAATTTTCCATCCGTTTTTTTCCAAAATTCATTGCAACACTGCTAATTTTTTCGTCGTTTTTTTCTAAAATCCACTACAACACCGCTAATGTTTTCTTCTGTTTTTGGATGAATTCCACTGTAACTCTGGTAGTATTGTGCTGAAATTATTACTACAATTATGCCACATCTCGGACATATTTTCAATCAAATCTTATTGTGTCATAATGAGATCCATTACAGTCCCTCCATGCGATCAAGAAATCAATGCTGACACAAATGTGCTTCAACGATTTGACATTTGACGACCATTTTGTTTTGAAATTGTACATGTGTAATTATGTACCTCGTGATTACTTGAAGTCAAAAGGAAATTATACCAAGGAAATTTTGACAGCTTGGGTGACAATAAACATGTATGAATTCTGATTACAATTATAATCAATTGAGGAATGATTTAGCAGTAACAATTATACCTTTTCCACTCCTAACAGTTGTCTGTAACTAGTCAATTTCCTTTTCAAAATCATTCTGCTAGCACTTCTTAAAAATCGTCAACCTTTCTATGATAATCTGTAAAACATCCTATTTATAAATCTCTCCAAAGCTTCAACACACCCATATGAAGCTTTTCTATCTGATTCATTGTTTGATTGCTTCAACTTGAATGACTAATTCTGCTAGCGACTATGTCACAACCAGTAAGGAGACATGCCATGGGTCTTGGAGTCAGGTATACACCTAGAAATCTAGACTCTCTATATGTAAACATAGAGGTCTTGGAAGTATTCTGTGAAGCTATATGGCTTGACTATTTTCAAATACTAGATGGTTTCCATTAGGAAACAACACTCTAGTTTTCCATGAACTTGATTGGATAATATTCAGTGATCAAAGGGTTGTGAATAAATGCATCAGAATAGGTTGTGGTAGAAGCCATAGTACTGCCTCGAATTGGGAAACATTGGTTCTTCTGGAAGAGGAAAAATTTGAGAGCAATCAAAGAATTTCTAGCATCAGGAGAGAAAGTGCAACAAAGGGATAAATGAGTGGCATTGGAGACATTTCCAAGACCCTAGGACTAGTTTGTTGTCTTCCTAAAATGGTACATTACATGTGAAGGAAGATATAAGGTTATTTATATCTATAATTTTTTCCTATTGTCTCATTTACACCATAGAAGACTTATAAACATGCCATTTTATCTTTCACTCATTCTGCTAAACATGGTGTATTATGTTAGAAACTCCATACACCCACTCTCTTCTATCACAAATCATGGGTTGATTAAATTGTTGGTGCAAATATCTCTTGTATGGAATAACTTAACATGGGAATAGTTTGTTGGAGCTGGGGTGCATAGGGAACCTCCAGTAGCACATATTCGGGATAGAGCGGTCAAACAGAGCTCCTCAAGTTGAGATGGGGGGAGGGAATTAGAGTCATAAGAGTGAAAATAATTTGAACATGAACAAGAGGAAAGTTTAGGAAGAGCTACAACAACAGAAAATACGATGGAGAAAATGGGTGGAGCAACACTAGTAATAGATTAAGTTGTTCCATTAGCAATAGAGGGAGCATCAGTAGGAGAAATAGAAGAGGGAACAGCTACAAAAGAAATGACTATGGAAGTTGGAGCCGTGGATGTGGTAGTAGAAGAAGGAGAAGTATTTTCCTTTCTTATGCCATTAAGGAAGATTAAAATATTGAGGATTATGGGAGAATCATCCAAAAAAAGAAGAACAAGAGCTCCCTGGACAACAGAAGTGGTAAGCACTGGAATTCCTATTTCACCCACTAAAACAAAAGAACTAGCAGAAAATTCACTAATAGAAGCCACTAAAACACAAGAACTAGTGGGAAGTTCACCAATGAAAGCCGCTGAAACACAAGAACCAATGGGAAAGTTACTAATGAATCTGCTGAAACATAAGAACTAGTAGGTGGTTTATCAAGGGGAACCGATGTTACACAAGAACCTACTGAAGCACAGGGAGAATGACAAAGAAATATAGGAAAAACTATTGGGGTACTCTAATCACGAGTAATGGGTTTTTGCAACTAGAGGAGGAACTAGAGCTTTCATTCAACCTCACTAATTTTCATAGGAGGAGTCTTGAGTCTAATTCAGACTTAGACTAGTTCAATTTGTTTCCTGGGGACATGTAATAGGATAGCTAGGGGGAGATGTGTATTTACCCTTTTTTTCCATACTCAGTTCCATCCTTTTCCCTATGTTCACCCCTATTTTGAAGCAAAATCCTTATCCTTCTCATACAAACAAGAATAAACATCTCAGGTATAAATCATTATATATTATTTCTTTTTATGCTTGGTTTTATTATCATGGATTTTACCTCTCGTTCTACTGATATGTCCATGCTTTGAAAGAAATATTCATAATCACAAGAGGTGCAATATCAACAGTTTGTCATATCCAGGTGGCGCAACTACAACAACTCATAATATCTAGAAGTTAGTCCCACTTGGCATCAACTACCTTCTCAACCGATGTGGTGAACCTTAAATTTAGAAGGAATCTTGGATATGCTTCCACGATTGCAACTGAAACTCGTCAAGAATATTCCACAATTTGTTGGGCATGCCAGTTCACGAAAAAACTTGAAGTAAAAGATCATTTATTCCTGATATGATTTTGTGCAAGGATTGTTACCTATAACTATCTCGATGATTTGACATCCTGGAGATCAAAGATCTTCATGGCTGATCGAAATTGATGTAACATATTAGCTTTGTTCTTGTATAAATATATGCATGCAGGGAGAGCCAAGGGTTGGGTTCATTTGCAAGTTGTAAGAGATACAAAAGAGTTACTATGACTATAATTGCAATTTTTTATATTAATAAAAAAGTGACAATTCTCATTATTTATATGTTGTAGACTTTGTGAGTTTTCAACAACATCTCTGTTTGAAGGCTAGGGCTTGCCTTCTAATAGAGTTGTTGGTAGTTTAGATGATGTAGTTTATTTTATTTATGTTTATGTGTGGAATTTCAGTTGATATATTTTCATGGTTAGCTGCAACTACATTTTTTTAGTGATCGCATCTATTGTTATTCCTTTGGTTTGTTGTAGGTGATTTGGTGTGACAGTCGACTGTGTAGTCAGTCTTTGCATTTATGCAAAAGTTTGCAGTAGTTGTTACGGACTTTCTCAGCCCTTGTGTGTGTGCACTATTTATCTTTCTAGAGTTTTCCTAATTAGATAAGTCCTTTGCTTTGATGAATTTGTTGTTTGATTAATTAGTAGAGAGCGTTCTGATTTGGTAGATCAGACTTTCATTTCCTGCAAAAGTAATTCTAGGTGGATTTCTCTTTATATCATAAACCTTTAGATTAGTATGATAGGAAGTAGAAGTTTTTTTCAATTCCTAGATGGGTAATGTTACTTTGATTTATTACAGGGAGATGAGTTGGATGAACAGTAATTAGAACTGAGTGACTTTCTTTTACTTATCAACTATTGAACATGTCTATGCATATGCTTTGCTAATTTCCTTTGAAATAACAGACTTCCTATTGGGTCCCGAAATTGTCTTTTATAATGGTATTATTTACATTAATTTCTGACCTATTTACCATAATTTGATACATCTGTGTTCAATAAGGTTGTCTTTTACTTTGTTTTATCAATTAAAATCTTGTAAATGTAAAATAAGAAAAATGTGTTATTTTTATGTATTAAATGTAGTATTTTGCAAATAATAGACGTTTTGCACTCCATTCAGCCCTTTCTTTTGGTCCTAAGTTTTGCACTAGGTTTGATGACATGTTTTCTTTTATTAGGTTCTTGGTTTGGTTTACTATTGTCTTCTATTTTATCACTTTCCCTATTGATCCTGTATATGAAAATCAAACCAAGGACTAATGATAAGTTTCATGGAAATACTTTAAATAAAACTTAATGGAATATCAAAGAGGGATTATTATTAATCCTTTTAAGATAAAATTTGTTTAAAATATAAAGTAAAAGGAAATTAATATAAAAAAAATGTGGAAACACATAAAATAAAATATGCGGAAAAAGGTTTAAAGTGGGAATGTGTTAAAGTATGATAATTACATGTTAATAATCCATAATATATTTCGATTTCTTAAAACACATAAAACATATATGGATTTCCTTTTATGTTTTATAACCATTTCATTGACTTCCCACTTAAACAAATATAATAATATGATTCCCTTTCATGTTTTAAATCTTATTGCCATGGTTTAATTCTTATGTATCGTTATGTGCAGGTTGAAAAACTCATGAGGAGGAGGGAGGAGGGCATGCAGCATGAGGATGAAAAGGATGGAGAATCGCATGATGCAACAATAGAATCTAGCCACGATATGAATCTAGAGCCATACCATCAATATGGACAATAAACTAGTAGAAAATATGCTCAGAATCCAGATTTATGATCAAATTTTAGTTACAGGTCATCCGAACGTTCATCCAGATGCCCATGTAGACCACATGTTTTTAATGGATAGTTGATTTTCGGGGGAAAAAAAGTGAAATCGAAAATTATAGCACATGGATTTTGTGCATAATAGTCCAATTTCAATCATCGCAAGGAATTTTATCAAAATACAAAGCCATTTGGGAGAACATTATGGTTCTCTGAAACCAACTTTTCCATAAATTATGGTTGGTCGTTTTCTAAATTTGTTTGTATTTTGATGGGTAGTTGTTATAGCAGTAATGAACCTCAATTTTTAGCAAGAGATGGTCGACCTTATATCCATTGTAAT
Source organism: Pseudotsuga menziesii (assembly GCA_001517045.1). NCBI lineage: Eukaryota > Viridiplantae > Streptophyta > Pinopsida > Pinales > Pinaceae > Pseudotsuga > Pseudotsuga menziesii. Next base: position 2,493 of record LPNX010466630.1, on the reverse strand, counting down.
CATCATATAAATACCTCTTTGGTTTTTGAAAGGAGGGGAGAAAAACGCTTTGTAAACATTGCTTTAGTTTAATAAAAAGTCTCTATTTCAGCTGTTGATGATCATTCTCATGTTTTGTTAATGGTTGGTGACTAAGAAGCTTAGGAGATAAACCCCTGCTTACTGGGAAGGGCCCCTCAACAAATAGAGGTTACATTTGTGTATATTCAGCAATTTATTTTTATATTTGTAGCTAAGTCATTTCGTTTCTGCAAGCAAGTAGTTCATTTTCCTATAGGTGACACTTTGTTTTTTTATAACATTTAATTTCATACATTTTTATGTAATTTATGCCCTTAGAATCCATACAGATGTCCATTCGTCCCTTTGTTTAGATTGTCTTTCAGAACTCAATTCTCGCCTTCACTCAGACTGTTTTTCAGCATTTCATTCGCACCTTAATGTAAATAGTCATTCAACATTTAATTCACACTTAGACAAAGTTTTAATTCATTTCCAGAATTTTTAGTATTTTGTTTTTGCAGAAATATTTAGTTAAGGTAGAGGTTAATTTTCCAGCATTCCACCGTGTTATGTAGCTAGTTGGAATTTGAATTCACCTCCATCAATTCATATTTAGTACTATATTAACACATAGATTAATGATTTTCATTTTAATGATGATGAAATCCATTTACATTCAACATATATTTTACTGTTCAAATGAGAAATAGTTTTGGTTTGAATAGAAGCAACATAGTTTTATTTTTGTTGATGATTTAGGTAGTTTATGAGTTACTTTCATTCGTTTCCATGCCTAAAACCTAGATTAGCTTAATCTTTTTTTAAATGATGTCATGGACTTTATTGAATATCAGTTTGTCTCATTTCTGAAATAGGTTTGACATTCCATTTTTAGTTCTCATTTGAGTTCATAATCAGTCTTTCATTTTCAATTACACATCATTTTATTGTCTTAGGATTTTGCTTTGTTAGTTTCACTTTTTCAATTTATTTCATTTTAGTAGATGTAAAAGATTAAAACTCAGCTTCAAATTCAAGATTAATAGGTTCATTTAGATTTTAAATATGCATTGGTTTTCAGTACTTTAAATTTTGTTAATAAAAGTTTACATAACCTACTTTAGTGTAAGTTTAATTTTCAAGTTGTAAATCAGTTGCCTGATCTTTTTATGATTCGTTAAGATTTCTTAGTTTTAGGTATAGTTTGCTGAAGTGCTAGAGTAGAATTATTTTGTTTTTCTGTTATATGTTTTCTTACAGATTGAATATATTTCCAGTTATTGTTTTGTACTTAGTTTTAGATTTGATTATAAATCTCCAAGTTTAGTTTTCTTTGATTAGTTTACTGTTTTGCAATGCATTTATTTACGCTTGGTCTTTAGAATAATATTTGCTTTACTTTCTACGAATCCACAGTTACTTGTTTTGATTTCTACAAATTTGCAATCAAATAGTTCATTGCTTTCCATAAATCAGTTGCACTTGTATTCTTATATAGGAATTTACTTATGCATACATGAAATATTCTCCAATTTATAATATAGATCAGATAATTTGCTACAAGTAGTTAGTTTTGCTCTCATTAGTTAAATCTCTTTCAGACCAAGCAACTACTTTTTAGATTAGTATTTGCAATTCCCTTCCATAGAATAGATTAGCATATCATTTATACTAGTTTGAATCTCAGTTATTAATTAATTTCCTTCCTTTATAGAATAGATTAATATAACATAATATTAGATTTGAATTTATATCTACTTTTCAAGTTCTTAGTTAGTTTCTTGTTTTCATTGATAGATTGAATTCTTGCATTTGAATTATGAAAGTCATGCATGTAGATTAAAATCATATAGTCCCATGTTAGCGCATTTGCATCTTTAGTTATCTTAGGTTAGTTCAAGCTTTCAATCTTGCACATATAGTGTTTACATCTCAAAGCTACCTTCCCAGGTTGACAATTAAGTGTTGAATTAGATATCATATATTTTACCCAACATTTTGGTGCCATTGCTGGGGTGGTGCTAAAGGGATTGGAGTCTAGGTAGATAAGGATATATAGGTTGCATTTACATTACACAACAAGGGGGAGGGGAGAATGGTAAGATGAGAGGTAAGAACCCACACATCCATTATAGTGGGGTGCCCCAAAGCCTTATTGTTCATTTTTCACACAAGTGTGTTTACTTCACACAAAGTTTGATTTACTTCTCTTAAGTGTACTTTTTGCAAACATAGGTAGTTTACTTTTCCATAGTTAAATGTACTTTTTCTTTCGCAAACATAGATAAATTACTTTTCCATAGTTTAATTTCATGTACATGTGTCTTTCAAATTTAGGTAGTTTACTTTCCTTCCATTTACTCTTATGAAAGTGTGTGATCTCTTTAGCAAGATTAGGTGTTGCATTCAGATCTGTTATGTCCGGTTCATTTTTTTTAGGTGTGTTTACATTTGTCATAAGGTATTTTCTTTTCAAATGTGTGATATATT
>LPNX010466620.1:17517-66862 GCA_001517045.1 Pseudotsuga menziesii | reverse complement strand
ATAGTCAAGGAGGCTAACTGGAGCACTCCAGGGGTGATCTGTGTGACATTAATGCACCTAATTGCTAACTGGTTGTTACTTTCAGTTCAACAAGTCAGTTGTAGTCAGTTAAGGTGCCTCCATTCATTAAATATATTATTTAATGATTATTTTATTATTATTTAATGAACTGGAGTTAACAAGGTGCCTTCACCAACTTCTGATGGTCAGTTCAGCTTCAGTTAACCTCATCAGGGTTTATTGGAGTCATGCAGTACTAGCACTTGATGATTGGATTGCTATGACATGTGTTTGATCTCCTTCAGTTGAGATTCAGTCATTTATTACACTCCAACTTCAATTAGGGTTTGGTGAGTCAATTAGGGTTTTGGTCAAGTGGTTAACTAAGTGATATTGCATGGCAAAGAGTGAGTTAAGCTAGACTCACTCACTGAATTCGAATTGTCCCTTAGGTATTCGAATTCTTCATGGATTTAAGCTATTTCTATGCATGGAAATTGTAATCCTTTATTGTTTATATAATATAGAGAGAGGAAACCTATTTGGTATTCCAGTTATTTCCAATTCATGAGTATTTGTTAATTATTCTTTGATGATTTTGATTCCTAGTTCCTAGATCATGTGCAAGAATTAATATGGTATCAGAGCATGCGGTGGGACGAATATCAATCTCTCAAGAACAAGCTTTTTGACAGATTTTTCCATGAAATTTGAGCAATAGCTCAAAATTCCAACACTGCACCAGAAGGCAAGGCTTACCACTCAATATCCCAAGTAAAGAACTTGTTGATCAAGCTTGCTTGATTGACTATGTTGGGTGTGATGAAAGCCAAAATGTGCAGGCTGTCCGACCTTACGGTGCCTTTTTTGTTTTGATTTGCAGGTTTTATCAGGTACAACTTCAAATGGACTCATCAATCCCTCCTCTCACCCCATTCACAAGCTATTCAGAATGGAAGTTGAAGATGATTGCATATCTCAAGAGACGAGGTCTCTATGAGGTGTCTATCGGAATTGGAAGAGAGAATTATGAGAATGAGAATGACTGGCAAAATGACACTGACAGAGCTTTTGGATCAATAGCTCTCGCCCTTGATGATAGCTTGTACTACCTTATTTGTTCTGCTAAATACCCAAAGGAAATCTGGACAATATTGGACAAAACCTTTGGCAAGCACAATGAGGATCATAATAGTACTTTGGAGATCATAGCCAGCACCACAAGAGTTCTTCACTCAAAATTCCCAGCCTCTACTCTCTCTGATGAAGTTGTTCAAGATGAAGATGAAGCAGAATCTTCTACACATTCAATTCGAATTGAAGAAGGTCTCCATGAGGTGACTCCTTCTCCTGATGCTCTGGAAGTTCATGAGATCTTTGATATCTCATCTTCTCATACTGCTGACATGGAAGAAGACATTCAAATCTCTGATATTTAAGAAAAACACTGCTGCACTTCCATGCAAACATTCACTGGTGATTTTCCTTTGAATTCTGTGCAAAATTTACCAGTAATTGCTTCTGAAAATGAAGAGAAATTTGATTTTTCTCCCTCTAATGATTACTTCTGAAAATGAAGAGAAATTTGATTTTTCTCCCTCTAATGTTGCTGCTGGTGTGAAAATATGTAAAAAATTGGATATTTTGGAAGAAATATCAGATTATAAGAGTGACACATTCGCTCCCCATGATATAGATCTTCCAGCAAATTCCTGCAGGATTGCATGCACCAAAATTCAGAATTTTGAAGAAAAAGACAACTATGCATCCACCGTCTCGATTGACCATAATTTTGGATCTGATATGAACCTTATTGGATATGATATGATATTATTTGGATCTGATATGATATTTCTTGGTTCAAAATTTCAGGTTCATAAACCTTCAGTACTGCTTGTAGCTGTTCTCATCAACGATGTGAATAAACAAGTACCGCAAGTCTCCTTCGAAACTCCTGCTGGGGATTTGATTTCATTTCATAGTTTTGGATATGTTGTGAACTTATTTAGATATGATTTACATTCTGATATGATATTATTTTTTTCATATTTTAAAATCCAAGAGCTTTGAGCCATGCTTGTAGCTACTCTCACCAATTCCGGTGTGAAAAATCAAGTACCGCAATTCTTCTTCAAATTTGCTTATGGGGATTTGGTGTTAGTTTCCTCTTATGAGGTTGCTGATATTTTATTTTGTGATTCATTAGCTATGTCAGAATCTATATCATATTATGGATCTCAATCATTCGCTCTCCAGAGTCCCAGGTATTCTCTACCTTTGGTCACAAGCTCATCTCCTCACAGAACTAGTAAAGAGGAAGACATTCTGCATCCACTTGGACACTTGCTCCTAACAATTGGGGCTGATTTTACCACTCATGGTTTGTTTTTTAGGGATGCAACATATAATTTTCTTGAGTCTTCCACACATGGTTCAAATCCTCAAGAACCTTTTCTCTCTCTTCAGATGATTTCAGTTGCTCTACATGGGTCCAATTTTCACCGTGCAACTGTTTATATTTCGGATTCAGTGGAGTGCATTGTTTTTCTTCCAAAGTGGAATATTCGTCCAGACATATTCATTTAGTTTGGATTCAGAGGTTCACATGCACAGTCTCAGGATGTTGCTGCATAGAAGAACCAATTCTTGATTTACTGCTTCGTTTGAGGGGGGGTATTTTTCCCATGAGGTTTTCTCCATTTCCTTGGTTATATTAAGCAGTTACTTTATTGTAAAGGGTGACCTATGGCCTTTGTTTCCATGTCCCTATCATTTTATGCATCTATGTCTTCTAACTCTTCCTGAGTATAGCTTAAGGGGGGGTGTTGGAGACATTTACCATCATACTCACTCTTTCGGTCAAATTGGCCTAGTTAAACCACTATCCTAAGTTTAATTGACATCAATGGAGCATTAATTACCATCATCCCAGTCACTCCCACACCTACCTACAGTCAAGGAGGCTAACTTAGCCTTCTCCTACAGTCAAGGAGGCTAACTGGAGCACTCGAGGGGTGCTCTGTGTGACATTAATGCACATAATTGCTAATTGGTTGTTACTTTCAGTTCAACAAGTCAGTTACAGTCAGTTAAGGCGCCTCGATTCATTAAATATATTATTTAATGATTATTTTATTATTATTTAATGAACTGGAGTTAACAAGGCGCCTTCACCAACTTTTGATGGTCAGTTCAGCTTCAGTTAACCTCATCAGGGTTTATTGGAGTCATGCAGTACTAGCACTTGATGATTGGATTCTATGACATGTGTTTAATCTCCTTCAGTTGAGATTTAGTCATTTATTGCACTCCAACTTCAGTTAGGGTTTGGTGATTCAATTAGGGTTTTGGTCAAGTGGTTAACTGAGTGAGATTGCATGGCAAAGAGTGAGTTAAGCTAGACTCACTCACTGAATTCGAATTGTCCCTTAGCTATTCAAATTATTCATGGAGTTAAGCTATTGCTATGCATGGAAATTGTAATCCTTTATTATTTATATAATATACAGAGAGGAAACCTATTTGGTATTCGAGTTATTTCCAATTCATGAGTATTTGTTAATTATTCTTTGATGATTTTGATTCCTAGTTCCTAGATCATGTGCAAGAATTAATAATGATCCCTAAACATATGACACTTTTCTTTTAGCTTAGTCACTTTATTTAATAAGGACTTCATGTAGGGGTTAGGTTAACTAGGTTAGGGAACTCTAAACCTGCTTGCATGTTGGATTCCCTCGTATAACATGGTAGTTCTTCAGTACTTGATGAGATAGAAAAATTTGAAATTTCATTTAATCACTTAAAAATAAGTAAGATGCAATCAATGTTTTATCACATTCATTTTCACTGAACATATTAATTCTTTTTAGTAACTCCTAGTGCTTATCGAGAGACCATACTCAACGGTAAAAACAGGGAATTACAAACTTAGTGCAATTCGATAGCTCATCGCTCAACACTAATGTTAGGATGTACTTTCGGGATATACCTAGGGATACAATGACCAAGGAACCAATGTTCGAGAGATTATGCTCAACATCAAATTGCAAGGCTCCATGTCTTATGCTCGACACTTCCAGTTTTTTCTTTTCATGTGGTTCATAGCTTCATGCTCAACACAAATATTTCATAACTCATGTGTTCCATAGATTCTCGCTCAACACTATTATAAATAATCATGTGATCCAGAGATTATCGCTCAACACAAAACATCAAACACCCATGTGCTCGAGATCTCCTTTCTCAACAAAAAACATCTCATCAATTATGTGCTTCAAGGTCCACACCCAACACATGAAATCACATATATAAAACATATGCAATTGGTTTATGCCCCATATATCAAGAAAATCATCATCTTCATATGGAGTTGGGTATTAGACCCCATATACCAAATAAAATATTAAAGTAACATCATAAGAAATGGGGCTTATTCCCATAAGTGTTAGGTCAAAATTTGGGATATTGCTTCCCTATACGCTTGGAACAACCCCTTCCCTAGTTTTCTAAGGGATTCGTATGAAATCATGAACAAAGGTGATGTAAGCCTTTCTCATGGTGGGTTCATCCTCCCAAGTAGGCCTCGTCGGCCTTGAAGTGCCTCCATTGCAGTTTCAACTAGAATATGGTGCGCTTCTTGAGTTTCACCTCTCTATTGTCCAGTATATGAAGTGGTTTAGGTGAAAACTTACCTTCAAGTTCCACCTGTAATAAGGACCAATCAATCACATATTTAGTATCATAAACATATTTCTTTAATAAAGATGCGTGAAAAAAATTATGGACTCTTATGTGAGCGGGTAATGCTAGTTGATATGCCACTAGCCCTCTCTTAGCCAATATCTCAAAGGGTCCATAGAATCTAGGTGCTAACTTACAACACCTTCCTGAGATAAAAAATATTTGTTTTTCTTTTACTTTCAAGTAAACATGGTTGCCTAATTGATAATCATTATCTTTTCTTTTCTTATCCATATAACTTTTCTGGAGGTCTTGTGCTTCTTTAAGGTTCAACTAGACTTTGGTAACCAATTTTTCCAAATCCTTTAGTAATCCATGCCCTAACATGAGAAGATACAATGGGCTATCCCAAGTAACTAGTGTTCTATATGCAAAGGGACTCATCTTGGCAGAAGTCTAGTATCCATTGTTATATGCAAACTATGCAAGATGCACATAATCTTCCCACTTGGTGGTGTTGTTCATCGCATACATCCTAAGCATGTCCTCTACAATTCGGTTTATCTGTTCGGTCTCCCCAACTCTCTGTAGGTGATAATTAGTATAAAGTTCAACTAGATCTCTAATACGAAGAATAAGGATGTCCAAAAGTTCTCGGTAAACTTAGTATCTCAATCCGAGATGATTTCTGTAGGTATCTCGTGCAATATAAGTATCTCCTTCAAGAAGATATCGACAATGTATACTACCTTGTAGGTCAACTCCAATGGAATGAAGTGAGCTACTATTGACAATTTGTCAACTAATACAAAGATATAATAATTTTTCTTCTTACGCTTAGGGAGACACATGATAAAATCCATTCTAATGACCTCCCACTTCCATTCCAGAATGGGTAATGGCTGCAGCAACCAAAAAGTATGATGATGCTCATGTTTGACCAGCTCTCATTCTTGACATTTTGTGATAAACAATGTTATGTCGTCCTTTAACTTAATCTAGAAAAAGTGTTTCTTAATTGTGGACATCATCTTTTGATATGCGATAAACAATGCTATCTCGTTTTTTAACTTAGGCTAGAAAAAGTGTTTCTTAACTGCAGATATCATCTTTTGACATCTTGGATGCCCTAAGTAAGGTGTTCGATGAAATTCCATGAGAATTCTAGAACTAATGTCCCCTCCTTCTGGAATGTACAATCTCTCCTTGGACCATAGCAGTCCTGTTTCATCTACCTTGTACTCTTTTTGTTGCTGAAACAACCTGTCCTCTTGGACCTTCTTGAGGATTTCAACATAGAAAGGGTCAAATATGTTGGTCTTTCTAATCCTCTCGTATAAATATGAATCAATTTGAACTAAAGTCACCTGATTTAACATATGATTTCATCCGCTGAAAGCTTCAAGAATCTTGTTCTGTTTTTCCTGAATGTGCTTTAGCTCGAGATGGTACTAACTGAGGAAAGGGAACCATCTGGCTTTCCTCACATTCAAATATGGTTGATCAAATAAATACATCAGACTCATATTGTCTTCCTTTAGAAGGAATTTATTTCCCATGAGGTAGTGCCTCCACATCGTTAAGGCATGGATGATGGCCCCTAACTCATGATCATGGGTAAGGTAGTTATGTTCATGTTTTTTTAACTTTCACAATTCATAAAAAATCACATAATAATTCCACAAGAAGAAACCTTTGAGCCCTTCCTTGCTTGCATTAGTGCAAAACATGAAATCCCCATCAAGATCTGCTATTCATAGTATTGGTGCGATCATCAAAAGATGCTTAAGCTTTTGAAAATTTTCATCACACTTTGATGTCCATAAGAACTTGTTTTATTTCTTGTGCAAAGAGGACTCGGGACAAGCTATCCTCGAGAAGTTCTCAATGAATTTCTGGTAATAACCGACTAATCCCAAAAAGCATCTAATTTCGCTTATAGTAGTAGGGGTAGGCCAATATTATATGGCTTAAGTATTTTCGAGGTACACAATTATCCTCATCTTGGAGATGATGTGATCGAAGTACTGTATTTGTGGTTTGTAAAAATCACATTTACTAAACTTGGCATAGAGATGGTGTTCCTGTAACACCTGTTGCACTATTAGGAGGTGTTCGGTGTGTTCCTCTTTACTCTTAGAGTAAAATAGGATGTTGTCTATAAAGACTAAAGCAAATTTAACCAATTATTTACTGAATATAATGTTCATCATACACATAAACTTCATGGGTGCATTGGTCAACCCGAATGACATCACTACAAAATCGTAGTAGTCGTACTTGGTATGAAAGGTGGTTTTATGAATATCCTTGTTGCGAATCCGTACCTAATAGTATCCATATTGCAGGTCAATCTTTCAAAAGATCTTGGCTCCTCCTACTTGATCGAACAATTCATCGATCCATGGGAGTGGATATCGGTTCTTGATAGTAATTTTTTTAAGATGATGGTATTTGATGTACATATACATCATACCATCCTTCTTCTTTACGAAAATTATTGGCTCTCCCCAAGGGGAATCGCTTAGTCGCATATATCCTTTCTCAATCAATTCTTGCAACTGTTGTTTGAGTTCCACCAATTTTGGTGCACTCATGTGGTAAGGGTCCTTTTAATCCATAACTGATTCTCGTGTGATTTCATGGAAAATTTTAAGTCTTGTTTTGGTGGTAATCCTGGAATTTCCTCACGAAATACATCCTTGAATTCTATGAGAACTAGAAATTTCTCGGTGTTTTGTTCTCTTTCAACTTCTATGTCCTGGATGTTCACTGCAAATAGTTTGCATCCTTTCCTAACACAATTCTTTGCTTGTAAGGCAGATATCTTCCTTACAAAAAATTTCTTTGGTATGCGTTGAATCTGTGACTTGATTCCCTTGGCTATCTGTACACAATATTAACTTGTGTAAGCAATCGAGCATGACATGGTGTTGTTCCAAACAGTCCATGCTGATAAGTATATTATAGGATCCTAAGGGTAGGATGTTAATGTTTTATCTAGTAGGAAAACCATTTATATTTACCTCATAGTATTTAACTATTTCCAAAACCTTTCATTTCATACATGTGCCTAATTGCACTAGCCAAGGTTTATCATGTTTAACTTTGCCTAGTTTACATATATCAACAACTTTAGGTGATAAATAGCTTCGACAAACACCGAGCTCAACAAGTATTGAAATATACGTGTTTAAGATATTAACTTCTATCCCAACCATGGTATCCTATTTCTGTGCATGTAGGCCATGCAAGGATGCATAAATCCACAGTGTTCCAACTATGTCCTCTATAGTTGGTTCTTCGTGTAAATTGTGCAAGACTCCATTGGTCTTGATCTTACAGTCTCGAAAATAATGAGGCCCTTATAGTTTCTCGTATTTGATTTGCAGCGGGGAAAAATCGGCTCCCCCATTCACTGCTGGGTTGTTACCATTTGGATCTTGTACATATGGCTTTGTACCTGTTTTGTTGAAGTTCTTATTGGCTAGAAAATTGTTGTTCTGTTTTCGGTAAGGTGGTGGGTTGAAACCCGGTTTGCGGTTGTGAGAGAATTTTTTAGACCTGTATCTGCTTTTGTTGATGTTCTCTTGCCTTAGCTTTCCATTCTCATAGAAAATACTAGCTTTCTGTAAGGTGGTGTCAAATGTTTTAGGCATGTCAAATTCAAATTTTTTTCAGAAGTTGGGAGGAGGACATCCTAAAAAATGTTGTATTTTTACTTTATCATCCTTGATATATGGCACATAATGCAACATATCCAAAAATCTATTAATAAATGCATCCATGGTCATGGAACCCATCCTCAACTCATGAAACTCTTTCATATTTTTGTTGAAGAACCTTTCCGACATGTATTTATCCTAAAACATCTTGTGGAAATTACTCCATCGTATTTCTCTTAACTCAACTTTCTTGGCATGCTTAAATTCTCTCCACCATCTAGCTGCTTTTTCATTTAAGTTATATATGGCTAGAAGGCCTTTTATTTCTCTTGAGTAGTTACGAACTCAGAAATATTTTCTCATACCTAGAAGCCATTCTTCAACTTTCTCCCTTGTGTTCATCTCTTCTTCATAGGTTGGAGATTTTATCTTTCAAAACTCCCCCTAGATATTGTCATCGTTTCTCAGTTTATTTCTGCATGAAGAAAGATACTTATCACTAGAAGGACTATGATAATCTCCTCCTTGAAATTCAGGGGTATGTTCTTCTTTTCTTTCTTCTCTTGGGCTACTGGCCCTTTTATGGTAAAACTCTTTTTTGAACTTGTTTGTTGAATGAGTGGATTTTCCCTGCGGGCTTCCTCGTGTCATGTTCCACAGCAATGCTTCATTAATTGCTTGTTGTTCGTTTCTTTCATTTAGATTGTCATCTTTGAAACTTGTAAGTCTTCTTGGAGACCTTGGATGGTTTTCAATATATCAGTAATTTAGTTCCACCACCAATTCTGCTTCCTGGGTGGGGGTATTCAAGTTTCTCTTATGCTGTTGTCCTCTTCAGTGTTCATGATCTGATTTGTTCTTTTAAATCCTACAATTGCAAATTTTTAATAATAGAAAATTTTTTTGTTAGTTAACAAAATTTAAAAACGTACTTTATTTTCTTGCAATGAATGTTTGGTATGCCCATTTGGTCCTTTAGTGTTGACACTCGGCTATGATACCACTTGTAATGTCCCCAAAATTTGAATTTTTTTATTATTTATTAGTCTAGTTAATTACTACATGAATTATACATTATCTAAGCTTATGCAGAATATGTTGAACTTTGTTCACTGAACTAAATTGTCGTAATATGTTACCTTCTTCTAGGTGTTTTCCCCTGTTCGGGTTTATAGGGTACTCCCAAAATACCAAACAGCTTCAGAAACTGCTTCACACAAATAGATCATAGATCAACACACCGATGTTTCTCACATGGTTAAAACCCTCGAGAGGGAAACAGTCCACGGCCCCACCCAAATAGCTACTTGGAGCAATTTATTATGAAAAAGAAAGAAAGTTACATATGAGCTTCTCATAATAGATCAACTAGCCGAGGACCCTCTATGCTGTTTAAATAGAGATCATAGACCAATCAGGTCTTAAGCCACGGATCAATGGTAGGTATGATCTGAGAGAAGTTGAATCATCGGATCACTCTATGTCTAGAACATATCATGACCATCGGATTAGAATATTTACAAATGCATACTAATGCATACTAAAGAAACAAACTTTTACCTAACATATATATTACACAAGTTGATCTTAACTAACTCCTAAGTGTCTAAATATCCTAACATTCCCCCTTAAGAACAACTTGGGATAGGATTGAAGGATTCACAAAAGTGACACTATTAGGAGAAGGAAGGAGGCATTTGAGCCTATCCCCCCTTAAGGACATAGTACTGAACTCCTAACATCGACTGAAGTTTATAAAACTTCGCTTCTGTAAGAGACTTGGTGAATATGTCTGCAACTTGATCATCTGTAGGGCAATAGAGAACTTCAATAACACTATCATGAACAAGATTTCTGATGTAGTGCATGTGTAGCTCAATGTGTTTGCTGCGCTAATGTGGAACTGGATCTTTGGCAAGCTTGATGGCACTTTGATTGTCACAGCAAAGTGGAGTAGGCTGCTGCTGCTCGAATTCAAACTCTAAAAGGATCTGTCGAAGCCATAAAGCTTCCTGACTAGCATTAACTACGGCTCGATATTTTGCTTTTGCTGAAGAAAGAGAAAGAGATTGTTGTTTCTTACAAGCCAAAGTGACAGGTCTAGATCCCATACTAAAAACATAACCTACAGTAGTCTTTCGATCATCAGGATCGTCGACCCAATCTGAATTAGTGAAACCAACCAACAAAGGTTCCCCCCCTTTACTGTAATGAATCCCAAACTGAATTGTACCTCAAATATATCAAAGTATTCTTTTTGCTGCTTTCTCGTGACTTTCATGAGGAGTTTGCATATAACGGGCAACATGACCAATGACAAAGGAAAGGTCAGGACGAGAATTAGTCAAGTGTAAAATAGTACCAACAAGATGACGATATAAGGTGGCATCTACTTCAGGGGAAGTACAAGTGGTAGAAAGTTTGACTCTAGATTGGAAGGGAGAAGGGGTTGGTTTACAATCTTCCATGTGGAAACGACAAAGAAGGTCATGAGCATACTTAGACTGGGAAAGAAAGATTCCTTCTTTGGTTTGCAAGACTTGGAGACCAAGAAAATAATGCAAATGTCTTAAGTCTGACATTTCAAAATTTTGCTTAGGACTAGATTTCACATGGGTTATAAGTTTAGGGTCACTACCAGTAAGGATAAGATCATCAACATAAAGAACAAGTATGATGAGATGGTTTCCTACTTTCTTGGTATAGACATTGGGGTCAAAATGGCATCTAGAAAAACTAGTGTCAAGGAGAAAGCTATTGATTTTGGCATACCAAGCTCTAAGAGCTTGCTTAAGTCCATATAAGGATTTCTTAAGGAGACAAACAAGTCTAGAGTTATCCTGAACATACCAGGAGGTTGCTCCATGTAAATTTCCTCATGTAAATCACCATGTAAGAAGGAAGACTTGACATCCATTTGATCATGGAATTCTTAGTTATGTAAGGATGCAAGGGAAAGAACAAGGTGGATGGAGTTCAATTTTGCTAGAGGCGAAAAGATTTCATTGTAGTCAATCCCTTCAACTTGGGAAAAACCTTTGGCAACTAACCTTGCCTTAATTCTTTCAACACTTCCATTTGATGCATACTTAGTTCTATAGACCCATTTACATTTGACAACTTTTCTTTCTTTCGGAAGAGGAACAAGATCCCAATATCATTCGCCATTAAGGAACGATATTCTTCATCCATAGATGCATCCCAATCTGGATTTCATGAAGCTTCTGCAAAAGTTTCTGGATCATGATTCTCGGAAAATTGAGCCAAAAGAGAAGAGGCTCACTGAAACTGAAAACATGTTCATCATTGATCTCTAGGATCACCAACAAGATCACCAGCTACTTCACATGTTGAACGGACCCATCGAGAAGTATTGGTGTTGGTGCAACTGGAGGAACGTGAGTAGGCGGAGGTGGATTTTCATCGTCACTATCATGATTAGAAACTGGATTTGGAAACTTGTCAAGGAAGCTGGAAGAAGAGGAAGGCACAATTGTCGAATCAGGCTCGTAGGCCAAAGATGGCACACCCACCAAGTTAGGCTCGCAGGCCAAGAGATTTTCATCAAATCTAACATCTCTTCTAATGATTATATTATTTGAATGGGGCTGAAGAATTCTATAACCTTTTACATCTTTAGAATATCCAAAAAATATGCACTTTTCACTTTTAGGCTGCAATGCTTTCCATTTTTCATCCAGAATGTGAGCCCATGCTTCACAACCAAACACGCGAAAGTGACTTACATCTGGTTTAATTTTACTCCATGCTTCTTCCGGTGTTATACCTTATAAAAATTTAATGGGTCTACGATTAACTATGTAATTTGCACAATTTATGGCCTCAACCCAATATTGAAGACTTAGTCCCTTAGGTTGGTTCATACAATTAGCCATTTCTTTTAAAGTGAGGTTCTTTCGTTCAGCTACACCATTTTGTTGTGGTGTATATGGAACAATGTGTTGTTGTTGGATTCCTTGTTTAGTGCAGAAAGTAGTGAACTTTTTGTTAACATATTCTCCTCCATTGTCAGATCTTAACTTAATAATTTGATGACCATATTGTTTTTCAACAAAGGCCTTGTAGGCCAAGAACATGTTAAATACTTTGCTCTTAAGTTTTAGGAAGTAAACCCAAGTGCATCTGGAGTAGTCATTAATGAAAGTTAAGAAATATTTGAAACCAGAAAAGGAAGCAGATGGAAGAGGGCCACACAATTCACTATGCACAAGCTCCAAGGGAACCGAGGCGTGCCAAGAGGTACGTTTCTCAAAACTGTCTCGATGATGTTTTCTGAGTACACAACCAGAACAAACACCATCCTTTCAAGATACAAACAGAAGACCAATCACCATATTGTCTTTTCATAGTTGTTGCAATGAGCGATAATTTAAGTGACCAAATCGCTCATGCCAAAGTTTGCTCAAGTTATCACTATGAGCAACAAAAACTGAAGGAAAAGGTGATGACCCAAAATAGTTAAATTTGTACAACGTGGTAATATCATCAACAGTTCCAATAGCAAGGATATTTTGAGGATTTTTAAAATCCTTGATTACAACTTGGTGAGGCATAAACGTCAGAGTTTTACCTTCACCTGAATGAGTAATTTGATAGACTGATAACAAATTGAAGGAAATTTTTGGAACACATAGTACATCACTAAAATGACTATTTTCTACTAGAACTGTTCCATATCCTACAACACTTAGAAATCTATCATCACCAACAAATATTTGTTTGGTGTTACATTCATGCATAGTAGAAAATATGGGTTTATCCTTAGCCATATGATAAGATGCTCCAGAATCAATGAGCTATTCAATTGAAGTAGAAGAAGAAGATGCAGTATAAGAGTAACCAGAAGCACAAAGTGCATGTCCATGAGAGGTATATTTTGAAGACGAATCTAGGCTAATGTGGTGCTTCTTCATTGCTGCCTCCAAGGCTGCCATCTTCTTAAAACACTTAGATTCATCACGATTATCTTTCCCACAAAAATTTCAATGACGCTCAGTCTTCTTTCCTTTTTGCTTGGATCCTTTGTCATTTTTTAAAGAAGGAGTTAATTGAGAAGGTTTGGGACCCTTTTGTTTTGCTTATTATTGCGAAAATTTTGTTTCTTGGAAGGATTGGACTTTTCTTTTTGTTGGGACAATAAGGATTTCCCAGAAGTATCTGCATTGTTAATTATTCCAAGATGAATCAGCTAATCTTGCTCTCTAATTAAGGAATCACGAAAGGATTCAAAGCTAGGCTCTTCATAACTAGCTATAATCAAGGATTCTTTCAGGGAGTAGAATGTAGATCCAAAAATATAATATGCAGGTTCAAGTTTTGAAAGAATATGATAAATACATTGTTTGTCTTCTTTCTTAATCTTGCATTCTACACATAATATTCTACGAGTTTTATACTTAGATAAATAGTCTTGAATGCATGAAAAATCATTTGGATTCAAGGAAAGAAACTTATTCTCAAGTTGATGACCTCGAATTTCATTGTGTTTACCAAACACAGATTCCAACTTTTCCCAAGTGAGATTAGGTTCATCAATTCCAGATATGTGGAATCCCAAATCAGTAGAGATTGAGATCCCAATCAATCCATGAGCTTCATCACATCTATTTACCCATTTAATTTTCTTATCATCATCCGTGGGTTCTATTTATTTCCTTGAGGTTATCCTAAAAAGTCCCCTTCTTCACGGAACATCCTCCATAGAAGATTTCCATGAGAAATAATTAGAACTTGTAAGTATAATATCACAAGGGGCAGTCGTGACTCTAAAATAATGACTAAAAGAATAGAAAATAACTATCTAGATACAAAGACCTCAGAAAAATATGTGGTTTAAAAAAAAACGGCACTTAAAACTAATTCTCAATGATGAAGTTATGCTTGATCAAAGAAAAAGTTGAAGATGTCCCAATAGTGACGTGACATATATTAACTTAATCAACTAAAAAAAGAAGCCCCCTCTTCCCAATATCAACATTTGAAAATAATTTTTACAATAAATTTGCTTTGAAGTGAATCACTTTTGTAGAATAAGTGATGTTCACTTTTACAATAATGTGACTTTTAAATAGTGCGGCAATAAATTAAAAGACTTAAGTGACTCACTTTTATTTTATTTTATTTATATCAGATGCACTTTTATAATAAAATAACTTGAAAATAGAAATTGCATGCACTAAAAAGTAGCTTAATAACACTTTAACTCAAGACCTATTAAGTAATAAAGCAACTTTGGACCAAGTGAGCTAAGTTTAAAAGGTACGTAAAATAATGGAAAGAGGAAGGGGCCTTTTTTTTTTTTTACTCTTCTCTTTTGTTCTCTGTGCTTGCTTTCTTTTCTTGCAAATCACAAAAAAAACGAAAAACAAAAACAAAAAAAACTTTTTTTACACAATGGGGTTAGATCTTGGTTAGCTTACCCGGAAAGTCTACGTTTTCAAGTTTTCTCGTTGTTTTTTATTTGCCGTGATCGCACAAGGTGCACGGAAAAGAGCATGCGTAACCGAGAAGACAAGAAAAAAACTTTGCCTTATTGTTTCTGATCCTTCGTGATGCGCAAGACTAAAACAGAAAATATCTAATAACAAACTGATAAAATATGAAAGATTTAAAAAAAACAAATCTGTCACTATAACATTACACCTTCAGTTTTTCCGAAATGAGTGTTTCTGGAAAAAATAGAAATGGTTTTTGGTGAAACAAAAACTATTTTCTAATGGAATTGGCACTCCAGATGCAATGGAATAGCTCCCATATGCCAAAAATGCATACAAAATCCAAAACTAGAAACCCTTTCAAAGTTTCGGCAACACCGGTTCTAGATCTAGATCAAAATCGAAAGCGGCTCTCCATAAATGCTCTGATACCATGTTCGGGTACACATGGTACAACCAAAAGGCCAAACACCTTCAAAAACCACTTCACAAAAATAAATCTGAGATCAACACACCGATGTTTGTCACGTGGTCAAAACCCTCGAAAGGGAAACAGTCCACAGCCCTAGCCAAATAGCTACTTGGAGCAATTTATTATGCAAAAGAAAGAAAGTTACATATGATCTTCTCATAATTGATCAACTAGCCAAGGACCCTCTATGCTCTTTAAATAGAGATCATAGACCAATCGGGTGTTAAGCAATGGATTAATGGTAGGTATTATCTAAGAGAAGTTGAACCGTCAGATCACTCTATGTCTAGAACATATCGTGACCGTCGAATTAGAATATTTACAAATGCATACTAATGCATACTAAAGAAACACACTTTTACCTAATAGATATATTCCACAAGTTGATCTTAACTAACTCCTAAGTGTTTAAATATCCTAACATCCCCAAAGTGGTTATTAATGTAATTCTATGTTGTTGTTATGTTACCTGAATCTGAGTTAGATGGTTATGTTGTTCATTAATTGCTTCTTCTCATGTATTTACATGTATCTATGTACATTCATTTGCTAACTTATTGTTTATAAGGTTTGGTTACTATTTTATGTACAATCCTGACTTAACTTGTATTGTGAAGGTGTGGAGTGGCGGGACTTCTATCCCTTGTAGAAACACCTAGAGAGGTAATTGGTTTTACTTTTCTCTATAGGGATTACTTAGTTCTTATAGAACTAATGCATCTCTTCCTTGTGCAGGTGCACGAGGTGACAGAAGACTTGTGATAACATTTTAAAAAAAATTCATACTACCTACATTGAACTTCTCTATTTCCATTGAAGACAACAGAAGCAATGTCATATCCTAGCATCTCTTATTACACTACTTAGCGTTTATCATTTCATGCAAGTCTAGGTTATTTATACCTACATCTATAATGGTTACCGTTATTTCGTATGGTCATAAGACCTCGATTTATCCTAAACCTATGCTTAACATTTATATGGTTCATTTCGTATTGTGTAAGGTATATGATATTAAATATTAACCCTATGTTAACTAACATTTTTGGATACACTGTTTCAAGGTATAATCTAATCCATTCATGGAATATTGCATATGCCATGAATTATGTATTTACCCTAAGTCCGTGACTCCATTGATGGGGTTTATGAAATGCATAGAAATCAATTGTCAAAATGTGTTTTTGAGTTTTATGAACTATAGAATTTGGGTTGGAAATCTACATAGTGATGGACAGGGTGGCGGAGTTAATGCGCCTTGGGAGTTGGGGTTCTCAATTCCTAAGATTGAAATTTCATGGAGGCATGGGTCATTTTTACTTTCATTAGGTGAGATCTATTCGAATCTCTAGTCTGTATCATGGCATGAGGACTGGTGTTCAGCTATGCACTGGAAGGTGTGTCCTTTGTTCTGGTTTTGCAACACTTGTTTATTTGTATTTCGGTCTAGAGGTTTGGCATACTCTTCATCCTTGATGTCATCTATTCGTAGGTTGTAGGGCATTAACTACATGGTCATGGGTCTTTCGAAGTGACCGACGCATTTCCCTCTACGGGTAAGCCCTGTTACAAACAATATTAAAACGTGTTCCTCTATGTGTGGGTGTTTTGGCAAAGATTTAAGCTCATTGTTTGGATGAATATATGGTTTAGTTTAAGAGTTGCGACTAGATATGGGTCTGCTTGTGAATGAAACACAACATCGAGATATGCGTATACAGTTTGCATTTTTTTTTGGGTTTGGCGCCTTCGGGCTGAGACTTGTGTGATTCGGCTTTAGAAATAAATAAATTATTGATAGCGTTAATATTGTGGCCATGGTGATTTATTATAGTCTCTATGTTTTGTTCATAATGTTGGGTTTTGATAAAGGGTGACAACACCATTGCTTTTAATGGTTCAATGGCTTGGAAATGTGACTGTGTATTTTATTATATATTTTATGGTGGTTAAATTTAATGCATTCGCTACTGCATATAAATCATGGTTATGATTCTTAGCTTGCCACTTTTTGACTCTATGTAAACTTTTGTTTTGTAATTAGATTCTTATTTGGATGATTTAAAAGTCTTTCTTAGCTTAGATCCATGCCATCACTTGCAATGGCATTCTTTCCATTTAGCTCGACGACTCTCTAAGAGATTAGCAAAATGTTTATTTATGGTTATTCATATTGTTTATTTCCTTACGTGTGTATTTACATGGAAATGGCCATGACTGTGGGGCTTAACCCTATGAAAGGAATGTAGTATTTTATGCTTATCATAGACATGGGTTTAAATTTAGTTGTAGTTTATGTTAATGGATTACTATTTTGTATAATGGCCATGAGCTGCGAAATGGATACAACGTATATATTGGGGTTTTGATACCAATGTGGAGGAATGTTAAATCTTTTACAGTGCATAAATTTTGTTGGTAAATGATGTGTTAAAATTTTGATAGGGAAATGATTTCGATCTCTGATTAACTCTTATGGAATCTGATTTTTATAACTTAAAGTGTGTAGAACGATATGAAATGTTACAGCGTTGAAAATGCTTCTAACTAATCCTAGAGGATTCAATGTTGGTGATGATTTTAAATGTATTTTTGGGTTTAATTCGTGAGCTTCGTAGGATTCGATCCTGGGCCATGTTGTTTGTAAAGGATAAGTGCGTGGATAGCTTTGCTTTGGCATGGATGCCCACAAGAATCAATCCTGAAAGCTTTTTGATTTATATCTTAAGTATTTTGTATTTAAACTATGGTTGATTCTATATGAGGTTGGTTGAAATATTAATATGGTTTATATTTAATTAAGTTATGCCTAGATACCTTTGGAGGTCTCAGTAGCTTATCTTCGCAATCGTAGTTTGTTGTTTTTGCTTATTAAGTGGAAATTTCTTTGTTTATAGTTATGGTTTATAATATTTGTTTTAAAGTATTAGCTATTTGTATTTATGTTATAATATTATGCTTAGAATTATTTCAATGTTATAGATAACAATTGGTTTATTTATATTCAATATAAGGCTGCTGGAAATATGAATTATTCTAGCAAAGACAAGACATAGGTTCTGTTTTTAATTAGTTCTGAAATTAATAGACAGGAATTAAATTGTGAAAATGAAATAGAAAAAAAACCTCCCATAGATAGCACTAATGGTGCTTAACTCATCAAGAATAAAATATATTTAAGATAACCTACTTAAAAGAAATAAAATATATCCTAACCTTCGATAAATAAATACATCTATAAATAAATAATGAGATTAGGAAGCAAAACCCTCCCATAGATAATCCTAACCCTTGGTAAAATATTTATATATGTTAGTACAGAATGAGTCCAACCTGCAAGTGTAAAAATTAGAAATGAAAACATGATAAGCAAGATTATACCAGACTGTTACTAGATAATTGATTAGAAGTCAATCTACTTCAGATAATAAGACTAGTACAATTTGCAAGGGAAAAATCAAGAACCTCATACCTGCAAGATGAAGTTGTTTCAATGGCTGAAAACATTCACACTCAAATACCTAGCATTCACAAATTCATAGAAATATCTAACCTTTGTTTAGATAACCAAATAACTTGGAACTACCATGTTCCACCAAGCCATAACCCAGAACTATTCCTAGTTTCAATCCAGATCCCCCATGAGCTGGTTCCAACATGCAAGTAGCTTATATATCCTAAGGTAAGGCTTCCCTATCTAGGATATCAAGTTCTTAATCAATTCTCCTTTTTCCTTTTAGGAACAATGTTCTCCAATAACTCTCTTGAGAATAATCATGTAGAATTATGGAATCCTCCAAAAAGATAGAAGATGCCCAAACCTCTCTTTGTCTTGGGGTTTTATAGGGAGACTTTTATGTCAAAGGGGCAGTTAAATCAAGAATCATTTCATTTCTTGACTTAACACTTTGTTTTTAATTTAGGTACTTTTAATATTTAACTTAGGAACGCTTAACTAGTTCGTATTTCGAGTCTTGTAGGTATTTTAATATTTAATAATCATTAGTAATAATAATATTATTATGGATCCTTTTTTTATTTCTTATATTTATTAGTATTATTACTATGCTTACTCTTTATACATAATATGTATATATATATATCATTTGTTAACATCTTGTCCTAAGGTATCATATAATCATGATCCATAAACATATGACACTTTCTTTAATAAGGCCTTCACGTAGGGGTTAGGTCAAGTAGGCTAGGCAACTCTAAACGTCCTTGCATGTTGGATTCCCTCGTATAAAATGGTCGTTCTTTAGTACTTAATGAGATACAAAAATTTGAAATTTTATTTAATCGCTTAAAAATAAGCGAGATGAGATCAATATTTTATTCGAGTCATTTTCAATAGACATATTAATTATTTTTAGTAACTCCTAGCGCTTATTGAGAGCTCATACTGAACCCTAAAAACAAGGAGTTACAAACTTAGTGCAATTCCAGAGATCCTCTCTCAACACTAATGATAGGATGTATTTGTAGGATACACCTCGGGATAGAATGGCCAAGGATCTGATGTTCCACAGTTTAAGATAAACATCAACTTGGAAGGCTCCACGACTAATTCTCAACACTTCCAATTTTATATTTTCATGTGCTTCAGAACTTCATGCTCAACACAAAAATTTTCATAACTCATGTGTTATAGAGCTTCTTTTTGATGTAATTGTAACTTCGGAATGTATTCACTTGTATTTCTTATGTATTATAGCTCGATGTTGATTCTGGGATGTGTCTATAATGTAATTGAGTCATGTCATGCCCTGATGTTCCGATCGGGAGTTTCTATAATGTAAACAAGTCATGTCAAGTCAAGGTGGATAACCCTCCTATTGTTCTGGGGTTATAGTCCCCGCAGTTTGGGGGAACTAGGGATGTTAGACTCACCTAGTGAAGTTGGCCATAATAGGGTTTAGTCAAGTCAAGAATTAGTATAAATAGAGAGCTAGTGTCTATATTTATCACACACTCATTCACACTCAATTGTAGCGCATAGCTGAGGAAGAAGAAGATATTGGGGCTATGAAGAAAGAAGGTTACTACTGTCGGGAGATCATCTTACTGTTTTGGGTTTTACTTTTAGTGTTGATTCTATCTGTGAGGAAGTTATGGGTTTTTCTCCATTTATGGTTTCCTTGAGGAAAAAACTATGTTCATTGTCTCTTGTGTTTTATTGTTGTTCTTATTATTCTCTCAGTTAAATATCCTAATATAATGCTAGGTTAATGTTAAAAATCTAACATGGTATTAGAGCTAATCTGAGAAGAAGACACTATGCAGCTGCGGGAACTAGGGCTTCCTACTTTGTGGATCTCTCTCCACATATTTTCAGCAAAAGAAGGTTGGAATAAATTTCCTCCCTAGGGCGCATCTTTCTGTCGAAGCAGAGTCCAATTCTGAGGTTTTTTCAGTCTTGGACCCGACACTACTACCGGAAATTAGGGCTTTTCATAGAAGTGGAAATTTTCAATGAGCCCAGGCTTGGATCGATATCCTCCCCAAAATTGAATTTTAGGGATCAAGATCAAATAATTTAGTTGGATAGAACTCCAAGAAAGAAAAACCCTAATCTGCTCCTAAACAAGCACTACAGAATTTCAGCTTCAAATCCAGATCCAACATCTTGACGTGGTAAGATCTAAATATTTTGGATTTCCATTTGAGGTTATTAGTTAAGATGTCTCATCATACCAATATTGGAATTATAGGATCTCCCTGGTCCTAGAAGTATAATATCTCCATGGTCCTCGAAGAAAATGAACTGGACTCCTACATCCATGAGGAGGTTCCAGTTCCAGACAGAGATGAGGCTAAGGCCTTACAAAAGAAGAAGTTGGTTATGGAAAAGAGGATCATTGCTGATTCAATCAAGGATCACCTCATACCATAGGTGTCCTCTGTCAATACACCTAAAGCCATGTTTGATGCCCTAACCAAACTATTTGAAGGGAAGAATATCAACCAGAAGATTACTCTAAGGAACTAGTTGAAGAATGTAAATATCCATAATCAGGAGACCTTCTAGTCATCCTTCACAAGGGTCTCCCATATGAAAGAAAAGATGGAAGTAGTAGATGAAGAAGTGGAGAATGTAGAAATTGTGATGACAACCTTGAATTGTCTCCCTAGGTCATGGGATTCTTTCATCCAAGGAATCTGTGCTAGGAAGAAGTTAGTCAAGTTCAGTAGACTATGGGAAGAATGCTCACAAGAAGAAGCTCGAATAGCAGCTCAAGAAAAAAATATGGGAAGTGAAGATCAAGCTCTCACAGTACACTCCAAGAAAAGAAGAAGGAAAAATCATCATCACTAAGGTAAGCATTCTCATCAGAAAAATAATCTTGTAACAAGGGATCCATCCAAACTCACATGTTACACATGCGATGAAATAGGACACTTTTCTAGAAATTGTCCCATGAATAAGAATGGATCCAAGAAGAAGAATAACTCCCAAATAAGACATCATGCTCACACTATTGAGGATGATGATCCTCCCAAGAATAAAGTAAAATAAGAAAGTGAAGACTCTTCAAGTGAAGAAGAATATGTTCTGATCTCCGCTCTCACAAAAAATGTCACTCATGAAAGAAAAGATTGGCTTATTGACATTAGGGATTCCAAACACATGACAGGTTTCAAGGAATATTTTGAGAAACTATCCGAACATAATTTACCCCATAAGGTGAAACTTGGGGATGACTACCAATATCCCATAAAAGGTAGTGGTGAATCCTCCTACAAGCTAGACTCTGGAAAGTCCAAGAAAATGAAGGATGTCTTGTTTGTATTAGGACTAAAGAAGAATATTCTATCCATATCGGTGCTAGATGCAAAAGGCATGAGGGTTGCATTTGTAGATGGCCAAGTCCCCATGTGGTCAAGAGGAAAGACTATTGACAATTCAATAGTAATTGGAGAACAAGAAGGAGGATTATAAAAATTGAAGGGCCATCCAAAACAAGATTTGGCCCATGACACAGTAGAGCCAAATGAACTTTGGCATAGAAGGATTTCACATGTGTACTACAAAGGACTACCACTTGCAAGCAAAGCTGTTGAAGGTCTTCCTAAAATTCAACCAAAACATGAAGGGGTCTGTAAAGGATGTGCGAAAGGAAAGAATACAAAGAAGACATTTCCAAGTAGCGAGAGCAAGGCAAAATGAATCTTGGAAATCATCCACTCCAATGTATGCAGATCAATGTCATCAAGTTCACTAAGCGGGTATCTATACTATGTTTCTTTCATTGATGATTATTCTAGGAAGACATGGAATTACTTCATGAAGAACAAAGATAAATTTCTTAGAAAGCTCAAGGAATTCAAAGCCTTGATCGAGAACCACATAGAAAAGAAGATCAAGACCTTTCGATCATATAATGGCAGAGAATTCACATCAAATGAATTCAAATACTTATGCAAAGAATCAGGGATTAAGAGGGAGTTATCCACTCAATATAATCCACAATAGAATGGCGTTGTTGAATGGAAGAATAGAACTATCATGGAAGCTGCAAGAGCAATGTTTCATGATCAATATCTTCCCATGCATCTATGGGAAAAAGCTTCCAGAATAGCGGTGTATGTACTGAACTATACTCCACATAGAGTACTCAAGAACAAGACACCTGAAGACTAGTTTTCCAGCAAGAAACCAGAAGTCAGCCATCTCAGAATATTCGGCTGTCTAGTGTACATACATGTTCCGAAATAAAAGAGGACAATATTAGATCCTTCAGGAAAGAAAGGTATATTTGTGGGATACTATGAAATATCGAAGGCTTACAAAATATATTTCCCAATATTCAAGAAGATCAACATCATCAGGGATGTAGCATTTGATGAAGACTCAGCTTACAACAAATCCAGAAAGAGACCTGTTGAAGAACCTGAAGAAGCAGAAGCACCTAGAATTCATGATACAACCATGAACGAAGAAACTCAATAAGAAGATCAAGAATTTGAAGAACCACAAGAACCTGTAGATCCACCTAAGGAGAAGAATACTCACAAGAGGAAACCTTCTTGGGTACGAGAAGCTATCCAAGGTGCAAAAAGATATGGGGCTCTAGAAGAGAATCACAGAGAAAGAAAGAGAACCAGATCCTGCTCTAGGTATGTAGCTTTACTATGTGACTTTATCAATAAAGCACCTTCCAATTATGAAGAAGTGGCAGAACAGAAAGAATGGAAGGATGCAATGATCGAAGAGTATCAATCGATCATGAAAAATGATGTTTAGGACATTGTCCTAAGAAAATAAGGACATTGTCAATTGTAACTTCCAAATGGATGTACACGATCAATCATGCTGCAAATGGAAGCATAGAGAAATATAAAGCAAGATTCGTGGCTTGTGGATTTTCACAGAAAGAAGGAATAGATTATGAAGAAACCTTTACACCTGTAGCTAGATACACTTCCATTAGATCAGTACTTGCTCTGGTTGTAGTAATTAAATGGAAGATACACCAAATGGATGTCAAGACTTCTTTCTTGAATGGCGTAGTGGAATAGGAAGTGTATGTAGAGCGGCCACTTTGTTTTGAGACACATGTTAGGGAGTCTCATGTGTGTAGATTGAAGAAAGCCCTGTATGGTTTGAAACATGCACCGAGGACATGGTACGGCAGAATTGATGGATTTCTATCTAGTTTGGGATTTACTAAGAGTAAAGCAGATTCCCTTTACTAGATGGTTGAATATTGCAACCCAGTGATTCTCCTACTGTATGTAAATGATCTAGTTGTAACAAGTATGGATGAGTTGATTGTCAATACGAAGCGAAAGTTTGCTATTGAGTTTGAAATGAAGGGCTTGGGTATGATGCACTATTATCTAGGCATGGAGGTGTGGCAGAATGCATATGGAATCTCCCTCGGACAAGGGAAGTATGCAATAGAGATCCTGAAGAGGTTCGGGATGATGGACTGCAAGGCCATGTCCACACCTATTGTCAAAAGCCTAAAATTTCTGAAAAATTTAAAATTTTGAAAATACAGATAATCTTCATTAATGTAGTCAACTAATTGTTTTAATTAGTTATATGTCAATGATTTCATAATCTGAATTATCTACTTGATTATATTTATTTTATAGAATAATTATTTTTCAGTTTAATGACTTGTTTTTTCTTTGCGACCACAAGGTGGAACTGTCTTGGTATTCTGGGCTTAGTTAGCTTTTTAGCTGATGCAGAAAGTTTACCTGCTCTTATAGATTTACAGGTAAGAAAGATTTGGTGCTGCTTGTCAATAATCATTACGCATACAGATATATGTTCGTTGCAAAAATAATAGCTCAGTAAAATAATATAAATTCTATTCAATTTCAAATGCTTTTATGAGGTAAAACCATTAAATCGTTATTCTTTTTAAAGACGCCATGGAAACGAGATTCAGTCCTATCAGTATTGGTGACAGTTTCCTTCTCTATAGTAGTTGAAATCTATAGTTTTTATTGCATACTAAACTCTTCGATGTTTACCATAGTCGTCGTGTGTGTAAAGGCCTTAAATCCTTATTTGCACGCAGACTAAGGTTGGCAGAGTTATTATGTTAAGGGTCTAACTTAAACTGTGAACAAATACCATTTATGTCATGATAGATTTGGTTACTCCTTGTGATATGAAAGTAATGCACATTGATAAATGAGTTTTTGTACCAATATTCCAACTTCGAAAGCTTTGAAGTTTAAAGGGATTATAACATTATTACATGTTGCTCTCAAAAAGGATTAAATTAGTGTTGATGCACTCAGTTCTTTTACACATAACTTATTCGGAAGATATGGTCTAGTTATGGTTATTAAATCATCAAAGGTTACCTATTGTCAAACCTGAAAGAAACTATAATGCTTAACATTTTTTTTTGTTTGCAAACTTAATAGTTTATATATATGTAAATACTCCAATGCATGACTAGAATAAATCTAGCAAGATGGGTATCTTATCATATGAAGGTTTCATGAACTCCTTTTATAAATATTAAAAGTCATAACCTTGATAGAGTTATAGTTGTTTGTTGAATGTATACCTTGCAATGTATAAATGATAGGTGCAATGTATAAATGAAAGGGGTCATAGAATAGACCGCTCCCACGATGAGTTTATGGTTTAACCTTTTGACATAAGTTATAATCATTTGATTGAATGTAAAACAATTTGTATAATGATGGGTCGTATTATTCCCCATGCGTTTGATGAGTTTTATGGCATAGTTTTTATAGTAATGATTCTTTTGTTTACCATGCGACGTGCATGCTAGGTTGACATTGGGAATAAAGATTATGGTGGAACTTCGAAACAACAAAAATGATTGGAATAAAATGTTCTCGATGATTACACACCGGGACTATAGAGATTTACCCACTGCATGCAAATAATTTGTGTGTGAACATGGCAACATCGTAGCCAAGTGTTGTATGGTTAAAAAGACTCTCTCGAACCCTAAAATTAATATTTTCCCCATTTTTTCGGCCTCCGGCCGCTCTGCTACTGTGTTAGCTTCCCGCCCTGTTT
Organism: Pseudotsuga menziesii; assembly: GCA_001517045.1. Taxonomy (NCBI): domain Eukaryota; kingdom Viridiplantae; phylum Streptophyta; class Pinopsida; order Pinales; family Pinaceae; genus Pseudotsuga; species Pseudotsuga menziesii. The sequence goes on along the minus strand of LPNX010466620.1, from coordinate 41,062 downwards.
CTCTACAACTTGTCATTGGCAGTCTCCCAGCTTGGCTTCTTTGTCTCCTGCACATTGTGGGCTCGCCCTGCACGTTCGATAGAGAAGAGTTGTAAACATTTAGAATGTTGTTTGAACTGGGTTAGTTGTTTTCCTCCAGGGTTTATCCTTTGCTGCTTGCTCCTTCCAGTAATATTTAGACTGTAATGACTTATTCACCCGCAGTCCAGTAGTGAGTGTCGTGGCTTCACCTCTTGAGATTTGTATGGTTTTAGGGTTTCACCACAGAGAGGGTTTTAGGGTTGAGAAAGTTGCGGCCCAAGTGTTTATTCCTGCTTGGCTTGTCGCTCCATCTTTCGGCCTTCGCTGGTCACTGCTGCGTGGGTTAACTCCATTTTTCCTGTGGCAGATGAGGGATTTTTTCCTCCTTCCGTTGGTTGCAGCATTACTGTTTGTGAGCAGTTACATTTCAGTGAAGTTTTGAGGTAAGAACATCTATTAACATTTTCGTTATCTTGCAGATTTGTTTCATTACACGATTGTTTATTTTAATACAAGGTATTAACATTATCGTTTTTCGTTGATACACAGGTGTGGACCTGTCCCCTTTTGCGTGGTTGGTGCAAGGCTGGGACAAGCGCTTGCTCACGGGTAAGCCTTGGATACCCCACAGCAGTTTGTCCTTGTTCAGTCCCTTATGGGACATTTAATGGTTGGTCGCTGTGACCTGCAAAACGCTCGTGGTTTTGGTTTACTTGGGTTTACTTGGTTCGTTGTTTCTGTTAAAGAAAATCCCTTGCTTTATGCGAGGCTTCCGGCTTAGGCCATGACTGTAAATTTTTATTTTTGGTTCTCGTTACTGTGTATGAAATGTATAAATGAAAGAAAGGCTGATAAAGCCATACTCTGTTGACTTTTAAAAGCTGAGAGGCATTTAGAAAATAGCTTCAACTATTTGGTTTTATGCCTCTGTTGTAAATTTTGATATAATAGGGTTTTTACCCTAACTCTGTGATGTAAAGATGAATATACTGTCTCTTTTTGAAATATCTTTGGTTTACAATATAATATTGAAAATTATTCATTTTACTTATATTGTATAAATGGTTATTTAAGCTCTGTGAATCGAGCATGTCTATGTTCTGTTAATTTGATTCCTGCAAGTTATTATATTTAATTTTACCCTGTAAATAATTTAGTATAACTGTATATTGTTTTTAGATGATCTTGCGTTAATTTACTCCATTATAATAAAGTTTAAATATTGTTTTATAATTGTTAACCTTTAGAATATAAGTAATTTCATGTTCTTAGAGTTGTACTTATGTGACTGATAGTTACATCTTTAAAGTACATTATTTACATTTACTTGATATTTATTTAATGGGATAAGAATGTTATTTTATTTACATACTAATACTGTTCCTATAATTATATATTACCTTTATACTTAGTCTATTTATATGTGTATAATGAGAAAGTATCTTATTGTTGTATTCTTCTGCTCTCTATACTAAATAATTTATAAGAAGTCCCTTATGTATTCTATGTTACCCTATTTATATTATATTAATAGTATTTATAAAAATAAATAAAAGAAATAACAAACTATCTATATTCTTTCCTATGAAATGTATTGTAGTGTTTGTATTAAAGTATAAAAGAGACAATTTAGTAGCTGTAGAACTTGTTCAAGTTGAGTTATATAAAAAAATGAAAGAATTATTTACATTACCAGCCATAAATAAAATCTTAAACCGATTAGTTTTATCTTTAGAAATAAATTTAGGTTTATCTATCCTTACTCATAGTTTGGTTGCTATAAATACAATAGTTATTTAACCTAAATAGGAAAAGAAATAAACTATAGAGTTGAAAAGCATTTTTATTTAACCTAACACTACACATTTTAACTATTATATTCTTTTCTTTTGGTTTCAAAATAATTATAAAGATTACTAAAATGAATGTTCTATAGAGAACTGTTTATCTACCAAAACATACTACTGTTAGTGTAATGATATAGCTTCTTTTCCATTTCTAATAATTTCACATTCACAGTCTAGGTCTAACACTACTCTATGTACAAAATAATATTTCTTCTCATAAGAGATAAAAGAAAACATTCTATTATTCAAGCTAACATCTTATTTTATATTTACATCATACTATCTTCATTTAAATAGACCACCTGTGCTAGAGTGCGATCTGGATTACTGAAGATGGGGAAAAACACAGGTAGGATTTGTTTCTCATTAAGAATAATTTCATTACTATACGAACTAAGATATTTTATCCTCTAAGTTTTTACATCATAAACTGCAAATGCATCATTCAATCACACATAGATAATAACACCGAAATTAATAAATAACAGAACCCGTTCTTAAAGTTTGGTTGACAACAACAATGGGAGGTCGTTCCTCCCAACCAACTCTTGGAGAGCACTCAAATAGCGACTCCTCAGGACCCCCGATCCTGCTCTTGTCTCCCTGTCTGGAACTAGGTGCAGCAAATAATCAAGTACTAGTCCTGAGACTCAATACCAGTCCTGAACTTGTTAGTCAAATCTCTCAGCTAGAAAGCTGTATCAGATCAAGTTACTGTAGTTTGTCTCTCAAAAACCTTCCTTACAGTTTCCCTTTTTCCCAATGAATTCCTTGAAGTGCATTCCACCTGAATGATTCTTCTCCTGGAAAATATCTGAGCAGCCTCACCTCTCTACATTGGGCACTTTTAAAAGATTGCCAAGGTATTTTTGGGTTAGTTGTCATTAATTGAGCCACCTGCAACATATGAAGTGTTTGAGGATGCTGCCACTTGTCCTTTTGCTCTCCACCTAGTTCCTTCCACCAGTTTGACCAATAACACTCTTATTAATAGCTCTCCCAAGCTGTTGTCTGCACTTTTTATTTATTAAAAATAAAATATTCAGAATTACATTCCACATCTTTTGACTCTGTTGAGTCATCAGTTTCAACTTAGCATTAAATTTAAAATAATGTCTTAGGAATCAATTTAAAGCAAAGAACATTATTTTACAAAATTGGGGTACGTGACACCTATGGCATTGAACCTGAAGCTATTGAGTGATGCTTCATCAAAAGCATTTGATGCTATGATGTATCATCAAATGATTGGGTCCTTGATGTACCTAACAAACATGAGACCAAATATTTTCTTTGCTGTGAACACCTTGAGCCAGTTTCTGATAGATTTGAGACATGTTCACTTGATTGCTACAAAGCATGTTTTGAGGTACCTGAGGGGTACAATTGATTATGGGCTCATGTATGAGGTGAATTAGAAGATTAACCTAGAGGGTTATGTTGATTTAGATTGGGCAGGAAGTTCCATCGATAGGAAGAGCACTTCAGGGTGTTTCTTCAGTATGGGATTAGGTGTGATCTCTTGGTTTAGAAAGAAGCAATCATGTGTGGCACTAAGTATAGCTAAAGCAGAGTATGTCATAGCTTGTTCATCTATTTGTGAGGAAGTATTCCTAAGGAAGCTACTATCTAATTTAGTTGATCTCCAGATGGATGCTACTTGTATACATTTGGACAACCAGAGTTGCATGAAGTTGTCGAAGAATCCAATGTTCCATGACAAGTCAAAGCATATCGAGATCAAGTATCATTATATCAGGGATATGGTGTAGAGGGGAGCAATGAAGCTCCAGTATGTTGCAACGGATGAACAGATAGTTGATGTGTTGACAAAGCCATTGCATAGGGTGAAGTTTGAGTACATCAGGGAGAAGCTTGGTTTCTCTAGATAGAGGTTCCCTCTAAGGGGAAATGATGAGACCTAGAGCCATTCTTACATGGTGAGAGGATTGGTTCCTTCCATGGTTAGATGTAAGGGCTAATCCATTCTTTCATGGTAAGAGGATTGGTTCCTTCCATGTTAGATGTGAGTTCTGAGCCATTCTGATGTTACTGTAGGATTGGTTCCTACATGATCATATATAAGCGTTGAATGCCATTGTTGGAATGGAGGCACCTGGTTAGTTACTAGGAAAGCTTAGTTTGGGACTGAGGGCCATTTTGATGTGACAGTAGGATTGGTTCCTACATGATCAAATGTGATTGTAGAACCCTTCTGACATTGGTTTTCATATGTAAGTGCAGAGCCCTTTTGGCATGAAGAATTGGTTCCTTGCATGGTCGAATATAAGTGCTAATCCTTTCTGACATTGGTTGTCAGATGTAAGTGCAGATCCTTTCAGCATGGAGGATTGGTTCCTCGCATGGCCAAGTGTAACTGCTGAGCCTTTCTGACATTGGTTGTCGGATGTGAGTGCTGGGCCTTTCTGACAAAGTTGTGGGATGTGTTTCCACATGGTCAGATGTGAGTGTTGGGCATGCCTTTCTGATATGATTATAGGATTGGTTCCTACATGATCAGATATAAGTGATGGGTGGGCCATTCTGACTTAGGGTTAGATATAAGTGATGGAAGAAGAACTACATGGAGGCTAGGCCTACAACTAGCATGAAAAAGGGTTGGATCTGTAGAAATTCCTGTTATGAGAAGAATCATGAGATAGCACCCGTGATGATACAGTGATGATGATCAAGTAGTGATGATATAGATCAAGGTATGATCCATATCTAGTGATGATGCTCTAGAGATGATCCAGATCAAGTGATGATCTAGATCGACTGATGATCTAGATTCAGATGAAGATGACTTGAATATGAATATGACGAGGACTCGAGGATGATCTAGATGATACAGAGAAGAAGACTTGTGCTGATAAATTGTGTTAAGAGAATACCTCCCTAGTTAAGAGGGAGTGTTGATGTAATTGTAACTTTGGAATGTGTTCACTTGTATTTCTTATGTATTATACCCCGATATTTATTTCAAGATGTGTATATAATGTAATTGAGTCATGTCATGCCCCAATGTTCTAATCAAGAGTTTCTATAATGTAAACAAGTCATGTCAAGTCAAGGTGGGTAACCCTCCTATTGTTCAAGGGTTAAATTCCCCGCATTTCTAGGGCACTAGGGTTGTTAGACTCACCTAGTGAAGTCGTTCCTAGTAGGGTTTAGTTAAGTCAGAAATTATTATAAATAGAGAGATAGCCTCTCTATTTATAATACACTCACTCACACTCTGTTGTAGTGCATAGCTGAGGAAGAAGAAGACACTGGGGCTAGGAAGAAATAAGGTTACTGCTGTCGGGAGAATCATCTTACTGTTTTGGGTTTTACTTTTGGTGTTGATTCTATCTCTGAGGAAGTTGTATGGTTTTCTCCATTTATGGTTTCACCGAGGAGAAAAAATGTGTTCATTGTCTCTTGTGTTTGATTGTTGTGCTTGTTATTGTCTTAGTTAAAGATCCTAATATAATGCTAGATTAAAGTTAAAAATCTAACACGTCTCACTCAAAAAAAAATATAAACACTCATGTGCTCCAGAGATTCTTGCTCAACACAGACATCATATACCCATGTGCTCTAGAGATCTTCGCTCAACAAAAAACCATATCATTAATCATGTGCTTCGCGGTCCACGCCCAACACATGAAATCATATATATATGCAATTGGATTACACCCAATATATCAAACAAATCATCATGTTCATATGTAGTGGGTTCTTAGACCCAATATATCAAATAAAACATCAAAGTAACATCATAATCTATGGGGCTTATGCCTACAAGTGTTATGTCAAAATTTTGGAAATTACAATTTCAATTACTAAGGTTTAAATGATTATGCTATGGATTGTTATTTTTTTTGTCCTTGGTTGACTTTGGCATTAAACTTGTGTTGATGTCTGGAAAATCACACATAACAATAGTTAGGGCTTCTCCCCAGTAAATGTTCCCAACTAGCCTGTTACTATTTGGTATGGGGAATCCATCTGGTTTATGGTCCGGCTACCGTAGGTCAAGTAAAAAAAGTAAAGGGTTTTACCGGTTGTGGCCCAGTCCACCATGTATGTTTTTAGTTTTTGAATTTAAGTATGGGATGCAAGTGCGTATCTAAAAATGCATATTGATAGAGAATACGAGGAGTGGTCACAATGTGATGCGTAGGTTATTACCTCTCATCTTAACTCTCTCACATCTAAACCACACACAACAAGAAAAACTAAAACTAACTATCTAACCTATCCCTAGGGAGCAAGATTATTATTCAACAATGAGTAATGTATTTTGCACATGCATTAAGAAAAATCACAGATAGTTGTTACTTATTTCAAAACACATGAACATTTATAGATATATGAACAACCAGATAGCTAATTGTTTATGAACCAAGGATGATTTTAAGGAGCCATACTTATTTAAAAGTGTATAAATGTTGGCGAATATTACCAATTATTAAAATTCCAACTATAAAATGATTGGCCATATTTTTCAGAAAATAATATTTTTTCCAAGGATTTTATATCGTTTATATAATAATTTGGCGATTTTTAGGGTGAATAAAAATTTACCCCGTCAAAACTGGGTGAAAGAGGGCTTCAAAAAATGTAAAATGGCAGATGTTTTTTGGGAGAAAAACATGGAAAAATAGCCCACTGGGATAAAATTCACCACTAAAATTATCCCTGTTGTGAACAACATTCATTACTCATAGTGGAAATTTCATAGAATAAACTAGAGTGGATTAATAACAAGAACATAGGTTCAAAGAGTTAGAACCATCTCACAGTTAATGGATAACAACTGAAAATGAAATAGTTCACATTCTACAAATCCATAGCATAGTATTTGAAACCTTCCACAAAGCTTTCTCCAACAGAAAACTTGTAATTTCTTTATGCAAAAGGAAATAGTTCTTCTTACATCAGACTCTCACAAATCTATCTGGGAAAAAATCCCTAACTACATCTAACTCTCCTATATAGTATACAAAAAATCAAAACTTTTGGGCTGCCCCCAAATGACTCTTAGGCTTCCCCAATGTTTGAATTCCCAAAATTCGTCCTGTAGTGAGTGCTCATACATTATACAATATATTACATTTAAAACAAAAATTTAATAGAGCACTTTATGAATAGGGCCCCGCTTGATCATTAACGAACTTTTTCCACGCTTGGGCCTGTGCTGCTATAATTCCGAAATTTGAATGTTCAAGCAAACGAATGTTGATCTCATATTTTGCAGCCTGATTCTTAATCACCTCAATTCTTTTTGGACTCAAACGTAACTGATATTCAAGTAAATGGATGTTGGCTGCTGAATGAGCTACTGCATTATTCAGGATCTGCTCATCTAAATCTTTGACTTGTTGTACCTTCTGTTCATCCTCCTTGTACCTGCTCTATAACTATTCTATGAACAACTCATGTTTAGGAAGTGCATCCAATCTTTGTTCTATAGCAACATGTCATCTGTTGTAGGTGACCAACCCCCTTATGCAGTATTCAGTACAGGATCCTCTCATTTTCTTCACATTCTTCTTGAATTCCTTCACAGTATTTATTGCAAATTCTAATAAGTCGTAGTCTTGCTTCAAACTATGTCGATCCTTAGCTCGTAGCTCTGCAGGGATTTCTTCACTTGTTTCTAACCAAACTATTCTTCATGTCAGGACTTCCAAAATATCTTGAGACCTATCTACAAAATATGAAGTAGTGTCCAAGATTTCTTCCAACCTACTATATACCTGTAAGATCTTACACCTTTCCTCTTCAATAGACATTTGTAGTTGGTACATTCTTATTCATTGGGCTAGGACATGCTCCTTTAGTGGCTGGATATCAGTTTTTTGTTCACTGGCATCCTTCAGTGATGCTATTAATGAAGCAATATGTCCCTCAAAACTTGCTACTTCCACTTGATATTGTTTTTCCCTTTCTTCTATGGTGCCCCTCTGTGCCTCCAACTCAACAACTTTGCTCTACAGCTGGTCCTTTTCTGCACTCAAAGTTTCATATTATACTTTGAGGTCATTGTTCTTTGTCTTCAAAGCTTGATTCTCTCGCTGTAACTTCTGTAGTTCTGCTAGACTATTCTAAGCATCCCTTTCATTTTTCTCTACTAAGACTTCCAAGGCCATATTTCTTGCATGTAGAGTTTGGAATTATATATTCGAAGCCCTTACTTTGTTATGCATATCTTCAAAAATTTTCTTTAACTTTTTACCTTCATCCCTCTCCTTTTTTAGAGTGTCCTCTAATTGCACTGCATTTTTCCTTGATTTCTCAAGGTTTGTCATAAGTCTATCCACATTGTCTTCAGTTTCCTGGGTTCATGCCACCCCATCTCTGGCTATCAGTCGTGGATCTGCATGTGTCCCATGCACCAAAGTTTTATCAGTAATCATCATACCTTATTGTCCCCTTGTTTTAACTTTTTTCTCAGTTCTCTTGAAAATCCTCTTTTTCTCCTTGTCATAAAAGATGGTGCTGAAATCAGGGACCTCTTCTCCTTCTTTTTGGAAAAGAAGTATCAGATTCAATCTAGAAAAAAACATATTCTTGGGTGCTACCAGAAGTTGTAGTAAACTCTTGAGGGTCAAGATTGTCTTGTCCATGCCCTTGATCGGTATGCTACAGTGCTTCTTGTGTCAGTAGTTTGCTGGTCTTTCTTAGTTACAGCTAATCTTAGACCTTAACTTTCCTTTTGTTTTTTCTTTATCTCACCATCTTGCTTCTTCTTTCTTTCTTCCTCTGGCTTCTTTCCTGCTTCCTCTGCAACTTTCCTTTTTTATTCTTATTCATTCTTTAGCCAACTTTCATCCTCTTCCCTCTTCTTGGCTTCCTCTTCTTCATCTTTTTTTTGTGTGGTTTTTCCTTTAGCTATGAAAATGGTGATTTTTTGTTTAAACCTTTTCTTCAATGCAGTCATATTCCTTGCATTCCTAAAGATTTCTTCATCTTTGTCCTAGAAGTTTGTATATTCAAAATGAACATTTGCTTATTTACAATGCTTTGCAACCTTATTTCGAGAGTCATTCCTGTGGAAGTTCATCTCCCCAAAACAAAAATGCTCCAACTCTTGTACAAATTCAGCAGTCAGTTTGACCTTTGAAAAATTGTAACTTCCTAGTCAGAAAGGTATGGCAAGTTAGGATACCTTCTTATGTTAAAAAAGGAAGCTTCCTACACCATCTAGATAAACTTGCCTAACTGCTTCTTTATGTACCACATAATCAGTGGCATACTTAGGGAGTAAAGAAGGTGCCCTAGACCAACCATACATTCTAATGTACATCCCCTCCTTAGTCAAATAATATCTCCCATGTTCCTCAATGACTTTGAATGCCTCCTCGGACATACAGTTGCATTATGTCAGGAAGATTAAAGTGTACAAAGGCATAATGAAATGTTCACATATCACTTTATAGTGGCTATAATATTTGTGTGCCCAAAAAAGTTTGTATGCAGTGTACACAGGGGTTCTGTCCCCGTCCCAATTGCACCTTAAGGATGGAAATGGATGGGTACATAATATACAGTCCACTAAGATGGAGCTTGTATAGAACTTAGACTTCTTCTGGGATACCCCTCCCAAAACTAAAGATATGCAAGCTGAGAGGTTGTTGGACACAATGTTTGCCTAGTTGAATACAGTCCCCTGGGTGGCCACATAGAAAATAATGGGAATCCATTCCAACTTGAAACTTTTACCATGTGCTCTCCTAAACACTCTGTTTAGCATCAGTGCTATAAACCTATAAGGAGTCCAAAGAGTGGCTGTATCATACTCTCGTGATGGCCTGGTTTGAAAGTTCTTCCCAGGTATCATCATCCTCTTCACTATTTCAACCAGGTCCAAATTTATCTCCTTTAGCCAATTTTCAGTTAAATATACTTGAGCAGGAGGTAGGCGATATGCTAGTGAGACATAACCAGGATTGTATGCAACATAGCCATATTTGGCAGTATTTTCTAAGATCATTGTGGTCACATCTTCCCTAGGCAGGATCCAACCGATCACCTCAGGGCATGGGAACAACTCTGGTATAGTGGCTACCTTTATCAGAGAAGATTTTTTTATATTTGCATAAATGGTCAGTTCTTCGAATCCTGCATCAGGAACATCCTGATTTGAGATCATTCGATATATCTCACCCCATTTGTAGTCTGACTCTACCCTGGTGGTAGCTCTAGTGTCTTCGTAGATATATTCCACCTTAGTAATGATCGCCACATCTGGTTCTCCCTCAGCAACATGAGCCTTCTTCTTTTGTCTTCTAGACATATATCCTTTTAAGAAGTTGCCATGTCATAGACCAAACATGCTCTTAGGATATTCGAGCTTTCAATCAGTGTTCTAAGAACGAAGAAAAGCTATATAAAAACATTTACCTCTTCCATATGCATTTTTAGTAGATAAACTATAGGAAAATTAATGCATAATAGAAAATAACCAGCAAGAAAAACTTCTGCAAGCTAGGTATAAAATTCTAAGTCCGTTCTGCAACTAAACATGAACTTGATAGAAATATGCATCAATTAAACCGAAATGCATTCTAACTCTTCACCAAAACAAAAAACCCCCATCAACGAGGCTAGTCATTGAAAGTGTGGCCCTATCCGAAACATGCAGTAATTCCAATCTGACTGCAAATCAAACCCTCCGGTGTCCCAAAAAAACAAAAAGGTAAATTCCTACAACGGAAAGAGAACTGAAAACTCCCTCCCTGGATATCGATAAGCAATCCCACAAAAACTAGTGCAGACAGAGTAATTCTTGTGTGCACCAGCGTCCTAAACCTTCGAACTGGGTTCAAGCTTTCATAACAGCTTGAAAACAGGCTCAAGAAAATGAAACCCTCGACCGTAAATGCTATGAAAATGACCAATACTTCATGCTGTAATCATATTTAGATGGCCAACTACCAAACGATGGGAAAAACCCAAACAGGACAAAACCCTAGTTCCCAAAACAACGAGTAAACTCAAGAGATATGAGAAACCATGGTTGGCCTACCTAGAAAGCAAACTGTAGTTGACTGGATGGTCTGAAAAATCCATGGTAGCACTTTGAACGAACAAAATCCCGACATCTAATCAAGAATGCACAGTTCGACAGGGACAGAGCAAGCGCAAGTTCACAGGGATAACAATAAAATAATAATCAACCCCAATATATAGACCTCAGGTGAAAAAAACGTCTCCAGGAAAAAACTTCCATCGGTGAACGAAATAACTAAGCATCAAGAGATTAGTTTAGTAAAGAGCCGCAACGGCGGAAGTCACATGGACTAAGGGTGTCGCAGCAATCAAAAACATTCGCTAAGATCAGAACAAATCATCATCGAACAAAGCAACTATACGTTGTATGGTTAGTCTGCTAAGGAGCTGCAACGGAGGAAGACATATGGACTACGACTTCCAATCAAATTCATAAACCATTTCGAGAGCGAAAAAAAAATATTGCAAAGTAAAAAGTTAAACAATAAAACGACAACATCAGAAAACATAAGACATAACCGTTGGAACATTCATCGTTTAGCTTCCGCAATGGCGGCTGCGTAGAGAACTATGGCCCCGATTCATTGTTTAAATGACTTCAGACAGTATAAAAGGAAATTATTGACAAACCAAAACTTCAAGTTCAAGTTAATCAAAAGATGGTCATTTACTTTTGAAAATGGTAAACAATTTATTCAATTCAACCTCAAATGATCCAAATTTCTAACAAAGGACAACAAAGTTCAGTTATCCCAAACAAATCCAGGCAAGATAAAATTAAAAGGAGGGTCCAAAATTTAAAAAAATTTGGGAAATAGTTTCAGTTGCAACAACTTCCAACCTCGTTGGAAGTTTAAATCCTAGACAGGTCCTTAACTCGAATATGTGGTGTTCCTTCCACCATCCATATGTTTAGATTGGAGTTAGGGTTTTGGACCATGGTTTAATTTGTTTGGTTCATGTGTGAAGCCTCATTTGCATGATGGGTTGGGTGGGAAAAACAGATTCGAGCTCATGGTGGAGAAATACATGTGGTTTACTTTGTTTTTTTGCGTAGTTGGCATGAGCCAAAGGGATCTTCCTTGATTTCTGTGGGAAGAAGGACTCATTTAGACTTTTGTGTGACCAGCAAGAGTGTTCGAGCTCTGATTTGATTACTAAGTGGCAGTCCTGGTTTTTGAAAGTGTTAACAATGTTCTATTTTAAGCTTCTTGAAGTATTATTCTGGATTCTTCGACTTCCATGGAGAACTATAGAGAAGACCTTGTACTCACCACAACTTTTACTTTGACATTTTTTGTTATGGGTAAGGGTTTCATTTTTAAAAGAAGTTGTTCTACTGTAATTTCATCATCAAACTATTTAGTAAGTTATAATTGAGTTTTTTGTTTTTGTTGCAGAAAGAGGAGCGATAAGTGTAACCCACCTAGAATTGAAAAACATTTTGATTTTTGAGAAAACTTTATTTCAAAACTTATTGTAAATGTTTATGTTGTTGAACAAGGATGGTAAAAAACAACTATAATTGAATATTTTATTTATTTAAATAATTAAAAGAGGAGACACATATCCAAAGAAAACCATTGAAGAGTGTTCACGCACCCACTAGAACGAATGATCTATTGTAGAAGTACAAAATGACAACTGGAAACAACAACATTCACTTTCTAGCTATTGCAGGAGGCAACATCCCTATAAATGTGGTCATGTTTCTTGGAAAGAGGAACTGCGTAGGTGACTCATTTAGATGCAAAGCTGAACCAAATACGTACACAAGCTTATATGTACCATTGAATGTGCAGGAGTCTCACTACATTCCAAGTGATTGGAGCCTTGTGGTTTGCTAGAAATTCAAAAGCTAGGAAAACAAGAGAAATTTTATGACGAGAAAGCTAAAGTGAATTGTTGAGAGTTAAGTATGCAAGTTTTATTGCTAAGTTATAGAGTAGTGTGTAGGATTCTCAACAACATATTTTTACTTGTGGTTTAATGAATAGGATTGGGGGTCTTAAAGGAAGTGATCTTGGATTCTTTCACGAGATGGTTGGGAGGAAAAATCTTCTTTCCATGTTTTTCCACTTCGACAGTTAACAGGTGCTTAGATGTTGTGATTAATATATTTAAATTTGTTTTTATGTCTATATATGAGAGATTTTATGAATCATAGGGGTCCGCCTAAGACTATTAATTATTTTCTCATGTATAATAGAAAAAATGGATAATAGTTCTCAGTTAACGAATGCTACAATCTTTGCAAAGTTTTCATAGTAAACTTGTAGACTATTTCATAAATAGTTTCTTATTGGATATATAATGAATACTGACTATTCCTTTAGCTTTCTTTTCACGTACGTTTATAGATTTTACAAATCATGCTATTCCACTAAGTAAACAAAGAAAAAAAACCATTTAGGGTTTACTTTAAAATTATATTTCAAACAAAATAAAATACAAAGGTTTCCATCTAGAGTTCAAAATCCATAAAAAGATTACTCTTATAACATTTTACAACCAAAAGGACTTATATTTTCTTTACTAAAATCACAAAGCTGAGAGTCTCTTTTTCTTCTAAAAAAGGATTTAGGATTGTAATGTCCATCCCATACCCAAGATGTTTTGTAATTACAAATGTTTGATTGTACTTGTTTTTTGTGAGGAGCTCAAGGCCAAGGCCCCACATGAAATAGAACCATCTAGTTTGTATAACTTAATATTACCTAAGTAAAAAACTTAGGAGGCGGAAGACAGCGACATCATTTAACCGACGGCTATCCAAAACTTACAAGGGATAAAAAACGAATGGTTGGGGAGCCACATTGATACCATAACCATATGGCTTTGATCTTGGCAACATTTAGGGAAGGGATTCCTACTTCAAAAAGGAAATATGTTTACTGCGACTAAGACACCCTAGCTTAGTATTTAACCCTAATGTGGTTTAAGTCCGATAGAAGGAATTGCACTGAGTTTACCATAAACATAAAAGAGTAAAGGAGTTAAAAAGAGGTAAAATTTTAATAAAAGGTACTATAGGACATAGCTCCCTTGAAAATCGAAAGGAAGATATGATCTTCACCATACCTCGTCTAAGTAAGTTTGGTGACATGCCATCTTCCAAGACGAATTATATAAGGACTTAGTTTATATTGACATATGTTGGATTAACATATATAGTCAAGGTGTACTTATAAATAATTATATTTATATTTAATGATGATGGGGGATTCCCACCTTGGCAGGCATGATGAGTAAATAGACTAATTATACTCTCCTCAAGAATCCCTTATATTTCACAACAATGGAATCTTCCAAAACTTAGGGAGAAAATCTTTGTAAAAATTAAAGGGTGATTAAATAAAAATCCTATATATATAAGTGCATTTTCCGTGAAGAAAATAATATTTTTCTTTCTATGGTGAATAAGAAGTAATTGATCTAATTATTGTCGAGGACGAGGATTTACAAAATGTGAAATAAGCATATTATTTTTCCTTAACTACCATTTCGGAAAAGAAAATAATAAATATGTTTTAGAGCCTAATAGTCTAGTGGTAGGTGGGATGCATGACATGGAGGTAGTTAGTGGACTGCATGATTTACTCTGAAATTGATGGAGACCTGCCCTGACACAAATGGTGGTAGAGATACTGCCTTGACACATGGGAACTGGGTGCACAAGTAGAAGAAGACCGTTTCCCTTTTTTATATAGGGTATGAAATTCATTATGGGGGAGGAAGGAGCACACCAGATCTGGAGGTATTTCTTGCTTGGATTGAGAGAGTCCATAGATTCATTCCTGCGCTTGTGTTCAACACCAGAAGACACATTCAAATCGATGTTGTATAGGTACCAACAAGTAGGATCCAAACTGAAATTTCTACCCTTATATCTGGTTATGAATGATCCAAACTTTTTATTCATCCAACATGTTCTTTATAACACCTAGGACTTATGCTGGGAATGACTTAGATCCATGAGTTTCGATTGGGATAGGCTCATATCTGCAAAATGATGTTGTGAGGATATTTTTAAAACTAATGCTAACAAAAACAAATGTATGTGTTTTGTATGGAATGAACATAAATGTATGTCATGAAGGAAATAAGAAGGCTGCAGGTATACCTCGATAAGCAAACCAAAACATTTGTAAGGCAGCAGTAGTTTGTGTGTCGGTATCCAAGGTACAATTGTCCTTTGATATGAAACGCTATCCAAAAACTTTTTCAATCTGGTTTTATTTTGTGTTTTGGGTGTTCTTTACATAGGTATTAGAGCGAGAGTTGAAACACTTGGGCCTATTTGGGATCAAAATGCTCCTACATGTTTTGTTCAGAGCTAATTATTGAGTTTTTCCTTTTGATAATAGGAATCAACTATTCTGCAATGCAAGTACCATAAGATATACCAAACGCAGACATTTTTGACCTTGTAGTTTTGCAGGAGAAGGTGGAACATTTTTCTAAAAATCACAACAAGGATGGCCCATTACTTTTGCCAGCTCACTTTTTCCAGTTCAAGGTCGGGCCCGATGATGTAAGTACACAGGTTTCTAGTTAAAATTGCTTAATTACTTTCGAATAGGTTTATGAATGGATAAGATGATTGCTTCGTCTCTATCTGTGTCACGCCAATGAATTTTAATGAAGTATAGAAGTCTCGTTAGATAAATGCATCGTAGATTAAGGTACTATAGCAATCTCTGTATTGAATAGTAATTTTGAATTGCTCAAAAGTTACCTTTGAAACTTACTTGAATAGTTGAACCCACTACTAATGACTTTGGTATATAAAGGATTCTTAGAATTGCAAGGTTGACAAATTGTAATAGGTAGCTTTGAAAACCATCGAACAATTGTTGTTAAGGACTAATGGGAAAGGTTTACATCACTAAAAATAAAATATAGGACTCCTAAGGATCTAATGAGAATTGAAATTTGATTTAAGGTCCTCTAGACCTAATTTGGGGTTCATGAGAGTATACTCCAAAGTCTTAGAGGCATGTGATTATATATATATATATATGTATGTATGTATGTATGTATGTATGTATGTATAACATACCTAAAAGATATCCATTAAAGGGAACTTGATAGTTGATCACTTAGGAGTAAGTGTATTACCCTTGGAAAATTCTCAAAAGGATTAGCTGCAAACTATCACGTATAGTAAAGTGGTTTAAGCAAAAGGTAAGTAATGATAAAGTAGTAGCCATGCTAAAAACTATGTCGCACTATCAAGACTACACAAAATACAAATTGTATTAAATAAATACTAACACTATGTAAATAGGAAAGCACCTCCTTACATTTGGAATTTCATGTAAAGCCGGGAACGAAACGATTGCATTAAATTGTATGGATACATGTTAGTCGAATGGAGATGATTGAATATAGATGTTGGTAATAAATAATTGGTTAAGGTGCATGACTATTTATAGCCAAAGTAAATTTATTGAATGAGCATTTAGATCGAAGGTAGGAAATAATGTTTCTCAAAGATTGGGTCCATTAGTTTTTGACAAAACTATTTTTATGCACATAACTATCATAGGACTTTGGGTCCTAAATGGATAATTGTGTTCGTGAACTAATAAAAATGGTTAGTCATTACACCTAATAAGTGAATGCTGAAAGAAGTGAATGATCATTTGTTTTCTGAACCTATGTGTAACAAAAATTCTCAGAAAGTAAATGTTAACTTCTTTATCAACAGTTGCTGAATTAACATGTGAATGTTGAATGCCATTAGTGTACAAAAATATATGCTAAGTAAAGGTAGGACTTGAATTTCAGAATTGTTAGGAAGAGAATTCAAGTTAGTACAATATAGCACTGTTATAGTGTACCCTTTACATATAATTATCGGTGTGCAAGAAATTGGGTTATGCACATAAAGACTATTGAGCTATCTATACATTTTCATTGGCATGGTTGATCTCCTTATACGTTAAAAATCACAACAGTCCTTACAGTATTTCTTCAAGAAAAGGAAAAAGAAAAACTAGACTACTTATGAACTTGGACCACAGCTAAGGGAAATAGCATGATTTGTTGTGCCTAATATTTTTGGTCATGCAGAAGGAGTACACCTATATGAAGGCTCTCATTTTGATGAACTAGAATAGTGATAAGACATGACATAAGTAGTTGAGGTACGAAATTATGATAACAGTTTACTTTGTTTACTTTGGATTACTGATGTTATTGGAATTTCCATGTCCCTAGCCTTGCCACTGATGAATGTGGTAGAAAGTTGGAATATCCCTAGTAATTATCCAAATGAGTCGGGATGTATAAAGACATTGACATTGAAAATAAGTGAGTTGATGAATGATGCATAATGTTATATGCTAACATTGCAGGATATGCTAGGAACACTATCAGTTGGAGTTGACTATTAGAAAAATATTTGTTGCCGTAAATAATGAGGTTAAGTATGGGTGATGTTTTACTTATTATAATTGTCGAATCTCGAGGTTTCATAACCAAGGATTAACTGTGGATGATGTTGTTTACATATTGACATTGCAAGCCTCACCAAGATTATGACCATTGCTACAATCGACATACATTATGGTATATAAATACGCCTGTGTATGTAAGTTGTGATCAATTACTCAGAAATGAGTAAGGAGTAATGTTTGTAGATGATTTACAAGGTTATATAACTCATAAATGATGATTAAATGATTAATTAAATTCTGGGTTATCAATAAATGCTTTGACTAACCTTGTAGCCAATTCACGAATCGAGACAATGACAGTAAAATCATAAGCACCGAGGAGTGTGTGTTACAAATAGTCAAAGTTAAAATTTATACTAGATATGAACAAGGAAAAATTTGAATGCTGCGGGAGCACCATGGTGTTAGGAAAGTGATTGCCACGCGAGCACATTGGTGTTAGGCATATATGCTGCAGGAGTACAATGGTGTTAGGAGAGCGATTGCCACGTCAGTACATTGGTGTTAGGAATATGGTGTGGCAAAATACCTACGCAAAATTAGACATCTGGAAGACAAGACGTTGTTTGATGTCACTGAGGGGAAAATTTTTAACTAGTGGTTAAAAGGGAGAGTAACCTCAGAAAATGTTGTAAGTCCACACAAGAATGGAAAAGAAACTCAAGGGAGAGTTTGGAAAAAATAACGAACGAAAAACATGTTAACGAATTTCCAAGTAATTAGACTGTTACATGCTTAATGTGTAAAGTAAAGAAAGGATGTTCCTCAGGTAAAGGATGACATAACTATCCAAGGGTTGGAGATAAAACCAACACCCAAAGGATAGTAATTATGTTTTATTGATGAATAAATTACATTATGAAAATGATTTGGCATTATTTCACCAATGAAAACTAGAAAGTTGTAGATTGTTACAATGCAAAAGGATCTATGGATAATATGTAAATTGGACCCCATCATGTTGTAGGAAAACTATAGGTATTAGGCGTTAGCAACTTGAGAAGATGTGGAAAGATCTCACGGGATCGAACAAAAGATGAAATAGACAGAACATAACAAAAAAACGGATTGGGAAAAAAAACGAACACCGAGGATGGTGTTATTTTTAGGGGAAGAGGATCTAATGTCCCTCCCATACCCAAGATGTTTTGAAATTATGAATATTTGATTGTACTTTTTTTTGGTGAGGATCTCGAGGCCAAGGCCCCACCAGAAATAGAACTGTCCACTTTGTATAAGTTAATATTACCTAAGTAGAAAACTTAGGAGGCGGAAGACAACAACACCATTTAACCGACAGCTAACCAAAACTTACAAGGGATAAAAAATGAATGGTTGGGGAGCCACATTGATAAAATAACCATATTGCTTTGATCATGGCAGCATTTATGAAGGGATTCCTACTTCAAAAAGGAAATACGTTTATCATGACTAAGACACCCTAGCTTAGTATTTAACCCTAATGTGGTTTAAGTCTGATAGAAGGAATTGCACTCAGTTTGGCATCAACATAAAAGAGTAAAGGAGTTAAAAAGAGGTAAAAATTTAATAAAAGGGACTATAGGACATAGCTCCCCTGAAAATCGAAAGGAAGATATGATCTTCACCATACCTCGTCTAAGTAAGTTTGGTGACATGCCATCTTCTGAGACGGATTATATAGGGACTTATTTTATATTGACATATGTTGGATTAACATATATAGTCAAGGTGTACTTATAAATAATTATATTTATATTTAATGATGATGGGAGATGCCTACCTTGGAAGGCATGATGAGGAAATAGACTAATTATACTCTCCTCAAGAATCCCTTATATTTCACAACAATGGAATCATCCAAATCTTAGGGAAAAATTCTTTATAAAAATTAAAGGGTGATTAAAGAAAAATCCTGTAGACGTATATGTGTGTGTGTGTGTGTGTGTGTGTGTGTGTGTGTGTGTGTGTGTGTGTGTGTGTATATATATATATATATATATAAGTGCATTTTCCATGAAGAAAAGACTATTTTTCTTTCTACGGCGAATAAGAAGTAATTGATCTAATTATTATCCACGACGAGGATTTACAAAATATAAAATAAGCATATTATTTTCCTTAACTACCATTTGGGAAATGAAAATAATAAATATTTTTTAAAGGCTTATAGTTTTGTGGTAGGTGGGACGCATGCCCTGGAGGTAGTTAGTGGACTGCATGATTTATTTTGAAATTGATGGAGACCTACCCCAGCACAAATGGTGGCAGAGATACTGCCTTGACACATCGGAAATGGGTGCACCAATAGGAGAAGACCATGTCCTTTTTATTTATTTATTTATATAGGGTATGAAATTCATTATGGGGGAGGAAGGATCATGCCATATTTGGAGTTATTTCTTGCTTGGATTGAGTGAGTACATATATTCATTCTTGCGCTTGTGTTCAAGACCAGAAGACGCGTTCAAATTGATGTTGTATAGGTACCAACAGGTTGGATCCAAACTGAAATTTCTACCATTATATCTGGTTATGAATGATCCAAACTTTTTATTCATCCAACATTTTATTTATAAGAAGGTCTAATCACCGATGTATACGAGCATACAATTTGATTTATAACACCTACGATTTATGCTGGAAATGACTTAGATTTGTGGGTTTTGATCAGGATAGGATTAGATATGCAAAACTATGTTGTCACGATATTTCTAGATCCGGGGCTGACAAAAAAAAATGTAAGCATTTTGTTTGGAATATAACCCCTTTTTGATATGCAAAGATATGGAATGCCTGTGCATGTGCATTATATGTTGGGTTTGAACTCCATTGTTTGATTTCCAAGCCTTCTTATACATTAAATGCTGAACTGACTTGGTTGTGAACTCCACGGCTTGATTTTCACCAAGCCTCTGCCTACATTGTAATTTTGAACGATTTGGATATAAATTGCGACGCAGAATGGGCATAAACAATTATAAAAAGGATTATGAGTTAAGTAATACATTGATAAGTTTTCTTGCTGGTGATTTTAAGTTATATGCCTAGAGGAATGAAACATATATGAGAATAATGTATACCTACATGAAGTCCTCCGAACATTGATATGTTTTTAAATGTATGATAAATGGTTGTAAACTTTTACCTGTGTGAAGGTATTTCCATTGGGGTTCATTACACACACTCCACCATGGTACAAGAATAAGCCAATGAATATTTGTCTTGAATCTAGAAACTCGGTTACCAAATTTTCATTTTAGGTTGCAAAACGAATTGCTGAATAACCCATTTTGGATTAAATGAATTACTGGACCAAGTTTGTCCAGTTGTTGTAAATAGAAGATATACTCTCGAAAGGAGAGTCTATGTGAATACCCGAAGGTATGGAAATCATGATGTTGCGGATTGTAATTCCCTTTTTAATAAAATAAATATCATAGCTTGTGATGACCGTTTGGTGGACGTATCCCAGAGAATTGGGTGAACCATGTATATGGTGTCCCTTTTGTTCTTGTGTCTAAATGTTCTTTTCCTTTTATTGTTCTGATTGCTAATCATTTTGTTATGTAAATTATGTAAATGGTGTAAGCACTTCGGAAAAGGGAAATCAAGGAATGCTACTGGCATCTTAATTATTTATTTCTCCTTGTATTATTGGTGTACTTAAAATTCTTCTACCTTGCCAACAAATTAAATACTTAGGAAAAGATAACCATGAGGAGACTATTGTTGCCACAATGATGTTGTCCGCACACTTTAATTTCCCTAAAGGAACTTAATGATGAATTCTTGTGAACTACATTTTCGAAGGTTATATTTAATAATCCATTTGGATAACATTAAGATATTGTCGTCGGCAAGACTAACATTAAGATATGCGATTAATATCTATAGAAGTATGCCTCATTAGGAATAAATAATGCATGATCTTTTAAAAGATGGAGCATCTTTGCTTAAGGGAATGGAGAACTATAACTCGGCACCATTGATGGTTTATACTATGGATAAAGATAAATGGCTAGAATAGAAGTCTTAATTCGCTCAAAAGGACCCATATTTTAATCAAGACGTTCAAGTCAATATATGTTGAATTGTGATTACCGAAATTTAGGCAGGTAAAAGATAGGTTAAGTTTGAATACAAATACTCCTCTAATTGAGGGAATCATATTGTTTAACAATAAAGTGCATCATATGTATGATAATTAGATCACAAGGTTTACCTTATTATGATGATAAAAGTCATGATGCAATACCAGAATGTCATGCTATAGTTGCAAGCTAAAACTTTAAAAAGAGAGCAATTATCCCAAAGGATTGATAGAAAATAAAGGTGAAATAAAGGAGTTTCCATAGATTGTGGAATGAAAATAAATGTTTGTCATGAAGGAAATAACAAGGCTGCAGGTATACCTCAATAACCAAACCAAAATGTTGGTAAAGAAGCAGGAGTCCGTGTGCTTGTATCAAACTTACAATTGTCCTTTGATAGGAAATGGTATCCAAAAACTTTTATAATCTGGTTTTATTTTGTGTTTTGGGTGTTCATTACAAGGATAAAGGTTTATTTTTACTGAATATTAAGAAGAATCTCTATATATGTGATTTTTTTTTTAAATATTTCCTTTTAGTGCAGGTAGTCCAAACCTAAATGTCGAAATGTGTGGGGTAAGAATATTTATAAAATAATTATTCAAACTTACACCCGGAAGGGTTATAAATTCCAAAATAATTTATCCTATAACTAAATAACCTAGATTAATAGAAAAGTAAAAAATTTTAATCTGATCAAGCTAAACCCATGACGTTGTCAAGAAATGCATGAAATAAACAATAATATTTCATAGAGTATTTTATAGGTCACGAGATCTAAACCTGTAATGCTCTTTTCTTTTCTTTTCTTTTCACAAAATGCCCCAAAAAAAAACACAGTGAAGCTCTTAAAGCATAGTATCTATCGGAAAGGGGAGTAAACACTTATAACATCATTAAATAAATGCATATTACGCACCTATTTAACCGAGTTAGCACATAACTTTTTTTGCACATTTATTTTCTAAACAAATATAAAATCAAATAGTGCAGAAAGATAATGTTCACAATGAAGGACGAATTATGTTACAGTGCAGTCAAACCAATTGTTCAGAATAACAATCAAAGGATAAACACGATTCTTAGCAAATGATTTGGAACAAATCCTCTAAAACTTATAAATAGTGTAGTTTATTTCTGAAATGTGTAAAACCAAGTTCAAAGTGAAAACAAGAACATTTCATGGTCTATAGAAAAACATTATTGAAAGATTTAAAAATAGCGGTAATACCATAAATTTATTCACATTAAGTTTTATGTTGAGAGCTTCTTATAACTTCCATGCAGAATCATGGTCTCTCTAAATACAGTGCTAAGCATTATGGCTTTAAAATTATCGTATCTCTACCAAAAAAAATGCCGTTGAGGAAAAAAACACCAGAACGAACTTACCATTTTAATGGTTAGGCATGTATTTCAGATCATCGATTCTTCCAACAAGGCCAGTTGAAAAAGGGAGGAAACATTACAAATTTCACCAAAGACCCAAGGTTCAAGGATCATAGGTATTACTAGAGCCCTCAACATTATCAAAATGCAAGCTCTCTGTACCTGTAATATCCCTCAGGCACACCCTACATACTTTGTGATTACAAATGTTTATTGTACTTGTTCTGGTGAGCAGCTCAAGGCCAAGGCCCCACCAGAAACAAAACTTTGCATCTTATACATGTTAAATTACCTATGTCGAAAACTTACATAGTGACACAACTTAACAAGGGGCCAACTAAACCCATAAGTGCGAAAAGTGAATGGCGAGGGAGAGTTTTGATGATGTAGTTTTCAGACCGTCTTAACTATGGCATCCTATCGGGATTCCTATTCTCGCCATAATTATCCCAATTAAAAGTACTATAACCTATTTAGTTAAATTCTAATATAATTTATCCATAATATAAGTGGATACCATCATATTAGCCTCGACAAAGAGGGTCAACAAATTATCTTGAAAATTGAAAGAGCCAAAGAGAGGGAAACCTAAAGAATTAATTACTAAGGGACTAGATGTTGTAGTCACCGTAAAAATATAAAGAGATGCCATCATATTACCTCAATTTAAATATTGGGACATATGTTGTACCATTAAATGAAAGTTATTCATATATGTGTAAATATATACATATATATATTAAAGGAT
>LPNX010466620.1:5963-16778 GCA_001517045.1 Pseudotsuga menziesii | reverse complement strand
GAGCACTTGGGGTTTAGGACCTTGTAAGTCTGCGATAACATGGGGCTCTCAACTGTGCAACAGTTCCCATTATCCCTAATAAACCATGCTTATGGTATCTCTGTCCACGTTTTGAATTATAAGTAGTTTGTTAATCTTTACAGAGCAAGGAATGATCTGGAATGGTTATATCCGAAATATTTAAATCACAATGTTAAGATCAGTGCTTCATCATAATGTTACCCAGATTGTTCAAAGGTTTTAAGTTGTGGATTTCATGGATTTAACTGTTGTACAGACTTGTATAGGTCCATTCACAGGTTAGATCTAAAGGATCTAAATCGCATTGTTAAGTCCCTTGCTAAGTGGTAACCTTAGGAATATCTGTTGAAGGTTTTATTTTGTTTATTTAGTGGATATAAAAATGCAGTGCTAAACAATTGCCGAGGATAGACTTTGTATAGGTCCATTCAGAGGTCAGATATGATGGATCTATATCGCATTGTTAAGTCCCTTGCTAAGTAGTAACCTTATCCATATCCATTGAAAGTTTTATTTTGTTTATTTAGTGGATATAAGAACGTAGTGCTAAAGAATTGGCGAGGGTAAACTTTGCATAGGACATCACAGGTTTTAATCGTTCCTAGTTTTGAATTGATTGTTAAATCAATAGGTAAACCTTGATTATATCAATAAAGTTCTAGTAAACTATTTATATATATGTCGATTGTATGGTTAAGTCTGTAGATGTTATGCATGATATGTAACTACGAAGAAAAGCTACCCATTAAAGGAAATTTCAACTCAAAATGGGCCTTTTAAATTTAACTCAAATTCCATGTCATCATGTTTTAGCCAATGAAATTGATTTAAATTTGAAATACCATATAGGTCTTAAACACCTTTTTAATATAAATTTGGGGATAGGTATCATAATAAAACTACTTTTTTTGTTTGTATTTTCGACATATCTCCCCTTGTTTTTACTCAAATTTCGATCGGGAAGGATCGTTGGATGTGGAATTAAATTCCGCATCCAACGAGTACCCACTCAGGATACTTTTGATGGACCTCGCTACCCGAAAAACAAGAAATACCTGAAAAATGTGATGATGACATCATCATCATGTTTTTTCAGATATTTCATGTTTTTGGGGTAGCGGGGTCCATCAAAAGTATGTCGAGTGGGTACTCGTTGGATGCGGAATTTAATTCCACATCCAATGAGCTCTCCCGATCCAAATTTGAGTAAAACATGGGGGGATATGTCCAAAATACAAACAAAAAAGTAGTTTTTTTCTTTTCTTCCTCCAAAATTAATAAATATTATTTTATTATTTTAACTATTATTTTATTAATTTGTTTTAGGAGGCCCATTTTGAGTTGAAATTTCCTCTAATGAGCGTTGTGTATGTTTGGAACCGATCCGTATCGATGAAATGTATCATCATTTGTATGCAATTGTTTAATAGATCCACACATTAAAATGTACAATATTTATCTGCATTTTGCACTTTAGATCTAGTACTAGATCTTGCATTTTTGGATACCTCAGATATGTATTGTATATGTGCCTGTGTATTTCCTGCAATTTACCTTTAGATATAGTATTTTGTATCTGCTATTTACACTTAGCTATAGGTATCGATCTAAACCCGGATATGTGTCTAAACTCTGATAGGAATTACATCTCCTACATTCCTTAAAGGTTGAGGATTTTGATATCATTAGAGTAAATTCTTTATGTCTATGAAAGGAATTGTAATTTATATGTGTTGATATATATATGCACAGTTTGTATTTTATTATCCATGAGATAGTCCTAACCCTATAAATTGGATGCTAACATTTTATGTTACATAAAGAGTTGGCAGGGAATGTGCCACGAATTTTACGAATTGTTCAAAATAGTTTGGATCATACATCGCTAATTTTTTTGTAAGTGAGTTCTCCATTTTTATGGGAGAGGATCCTCTTTGAAGAAGATTGGTTGTGGATGTACCACAAAATTGTAAACATTTTTCTTATAAAAATATATAAAGAGATGCAGAAACTTTGGTGGATGTAGCCTCATGGATGGGCTGAACCATGCATATGAGGTCTCTGTGCTGTGCTATGTTTATGTTTCTTGATACTCTATTTTGATGTAGGGATGGTGCACATTAAATGCTTGCTACATATATGTTAACTTTAGTGGTTCAATGGTGTATGAAAACAATGGCACCGTACAGTCAAAGGTATATATATATAATTGATGGAGGAAAGGTATTTGGATGGGTAAATGGTCCAATACCCTTTGTTATCATTTCGATTTCAAGCATCAACTTTATAGGTAAATAATGAAGAATTTCTATGATATTATTACGAGGGAATTAGATTAATAAGGCTGGCTAATTGGTTACAACAAAATTGAAAAAATTTCACCCCCAATTTGTCAGAATTTACTTTCCAAAAAATCGGGTATGTTACAAATTGTATCAGAGCAAGAGTGACAGCACTCGAGCCTATTTTGGGTTCAACATGAAGTTAGCAAGTATGAAGATGAGAGACTAACCTATGAAATGATTTTTGGTGGACGCATGGAAATGCCAGATGAGGGAACTAAGTTATCCAAGTAGGGCCTCAAGGATTGAAGGAGGTAGCTAAAGACGATAAAAGAAATATCATGACAAGGTATGTTATGACATCAACGACCAATTAAAACCAAAATCAGGTGAGTAGTTCTTACATGTTGTTTATGTTTACACCAGAAAATGGGAGTTCGAGCTATGAATGTTACTAATACATTAAGGAAGAATCGAAACAATGGTTATACATGTATAGATGAAAAATGATAGACCTTTGGAAACAAGAGCACCAAATAGGAGTGTAATGAACTGTGGGTTCCTTAGAAAAAGGAAAATGCATAGGTTGCTAGCAATACAGGTTGAAAGTTATATAAAGGCATACATTGTAATACTTATTACTAGGGAATGATGTAATTCATATGTTACTATACTTTATGCAGAGATTTTTATGATGTAAAAAGAGAATATTTGAATAGAATCCCCAAAAAACCTAATATTTGGGTAGTGTAGAAATCATCAAATGCTCCATAAAATTGGGAGACACCATTCATTTGTAAAGAAGGTTTTAGGCATAAGAATATTCTACTTATTCATAATATTCGGTTCAGAACTAATCGTTCCTTGTATGGTTAAAAGAAAAAGTCAGACACACAGACTATAATTTAAATGAATGTCTAAATTAAAGGCTCACTATAGTCCAAACCTAAGTAGAAGTAGAGTGAGCAGCCTAGAAAAACAATACCCCATTGGGTATTGGTGTATTCCATGAAATGTATGATAACACAAAGTGAAGTATCGAATACTAGAGTTAAGTGATTGGGATATTACGTAAAGTATCACAATGTATTCTTTTATGACTCTATTCTTGTGTTAAAGAGTGAGTTATGTTTAGGTGACTACCACCTTAGGTATGAATCATGATACATTCGACCACATTGGATAAAGTGTGTTGTACCAACGCTGAAAGTTCCTATGGAATGAGTAGATTGATTTCGGGAAATAATGTGCTAGAACCTATGGTTATGTAATGTCCCGAATTTTGGAGCTACCATTTATAGGCATATGCCTATTGATCATGATGATTATATTAATGTTTAATTTTATATTGGGTCAAAGACCCCGCTGCATATAAAAATGATGATTTGTTTTGTATATTGGACATAAGCCAATTGTTGATGATATATATGTATATATATGTTTTCTGTTGGGAGTGGACCCTGAAGCACATGATCGATGAGATGTTTTGTGTTGAGCGAGAGGCTCTAGAGCACATGAGTACTTACGTTTTTGTTGAGCATGAAGCTATGGAACACATGAAAATATAATTGGAAATGTTGGGCATAAGCTCTTAAGCATTCCATGTTGATGTTGAGCATAAGCTCTGGAGCATCATATCTTTGGCCATTATATCCCTAGGTGTATCGTACAAGTACATCCTAGCATCTAGTGTTGAGCGAGAGCTCTGGAATTGCACTATGTTTGTAACTCCTTGCTATAGGTGTTGAGTATGGGCTCTGGTAAGCGCTAGGGGTTACTGGAAAGAATTTAATAACTTCTGAGTGAAAACGGCTCAGGAAAAATATTGGTCATCATCATACTTATTTATAAGTGATTAAATGAAAATTTTGAATTATGTATTCTCATCAAAGTACTGAAGAGCTACCACGTTATACGAGGGAAATCCAACATGAAAGGATGTTTAGAGTTTCCTATCCTAGTTGACCTAAGCCATCTATCTAATTGACTTTCATGAAGAAGTGTCGTTAAGTCTAGGGATCATGATGCATGATGCCCAAAGGAAAATGCTAAAAAGTATTTTAATACTATGTATTTTATACATAGTATGTATAAAGAATTAATTATGATTAATTATATAATTAATAAAGAAAGAGGAGAAGCTCCACCAATTATTATTTATTATTTAATAAATAGTGAAATAAATATGAAAGAATAACTAGGAACTAGTTAAAAATTCCTAGGTTAAGAACTGAAAATTACCCAAGTAAATAAAATACAGTTAAATCAAGAAATCAAGGATTTCTTGATTTAACTACCCCTTTGACTGAAAAGTTTTCCTATCAAGACTCAAGCCAAGCAAAGGCTTGGCATTCTGATTTTTCTATGGGAGGATTATTATTCTGCCTGCTTTTGCTCACAAGTGTTTTCTTGGAGAACTTTATCCTACAAGGAAAAGAGGACTGATTCAGAATTTGAATACGAGATAGGAAACCCTACCTTAGGAGCTCTAAGCTACTTGCATGTTGGATTCCAGGTCGGGGGGATTTGGATTAGAACCAGGAACGGTTTTCGGTCATGGTTGGGAGAAACATGGTAGGTCCCAAGTGATTTGGTAATCAAAATCAGTTGTTAGATATGTCTTAAATTGATAATGATGATTATTTAAAAATTCAGCACGTTCAATGATTAAAGGAGATTCAGGAAACTAAATTATAGGTATGAATTCTTAGTATGTCAAACTTCATTTCTAGGGTAAATGCAGGTTGCTTTATGTAAAATCTTATATATATTTTACTAAACCTAGGTAATTGATATTTTGTCTAGATTTTTCTAGGGTCTTTATCTCTCTTCAATATTCCTAGGATTGGAAATATTATCATAGGTTGTTTATAGCTAGGTTCCCATCTTTAAAATTTATGTTCTGTATTCCTTTCATATTCATAAATTTATACTGTAGACTCGGTAAATCTAGATATGATATTTAATTGTTCACCTATTATTATATCTCTACTAACATATTACATTTGTGAGTAGAGACATGTGTTTTAGATTATAGTAGATTTAACCATAGGAATAAATTTAAAGAAATAAAAATACTATATAAATACCCTAGGGTATTACTTACAAGGAGATCTATTCTTTTATAAGATAACTATATATACATATAAATAAACTGTCATGTTTAAATCTCTAGAAAAACTATCTATGCATTCATTTCCAAAATTAACTAATCCATCTAAGACCTTTCAAGGTCTATAGTCATATAACAAATTACATTAAAAATATTCCACATAAATAAAACAAACATTAATAATAATGAGACGGATATCATGACCATCCATGTGGTCCTTATCAAGACTCTGCTATAAAACCTACACTCTTAACATCCATATTAAAACACCCTCATTCACATACATTATATCTTTAACAATCAATATAATATCCATCTAAAAGTTTCATCAAGTAACTTTTTGTATGACTTTGTGCTAATAAACAAAGGTCATGGTTGTTGACCCTCACACGTTGCAACTTCATTTCATAAACAAAATTAAAATCTTGAGCAGCGAACTTGATTTTTAAGGACTGCTAATCAAATCGTATTTGCTTCACCTATGGTATCAAAGTATATTATATCTATCTATTCCTTACCGAGCTCCTGTGTGTTGGGAGATTTATCTTTTGATCACAATAGGTGTTACCATTTTCTTTTGAAGCTAATTTTAGGTTATCGTTTGGGGTGAATGGGATGGCCTTTCGCTGCCCAAATTGTTGTTCCTCTGCCCGAGTATGTTCCAACTCCTTATAGTTTTAAAGGTGATTTACCAAACTAAATACACGACCTTCCATGGATTCCTTGAGAGTTCTTGGTTGGTTTTTTTAGCATGCATCTGATCCAAATGAAATTTAGATGTGTTTAAGCCCCTAAAAGTCACTCTATATTTGATGTCATATATATCTGTATTGTGATTTTATTTTATAGTCAAGTTGAGTTTTGATTCTGAATTCTCCTTATGCGACTTGCTGCTATGATCATTGAATGAGATCGGAGCGAGATTATTCCAAGATGGGTGCAGTATCTAAGCTCCATCGCTTGTTTTTTTTTAACTTGTGATTTGTGCATTCTCCTTATGTGATTTTTTGCTAGGATTGTTGAATGATATCGAAGCAAGATTATCCCAAGCTGGGTGCAGTATATAAGATCCATCATTTTTTTTTGACCTGTGATTTGTGCATTCTATTTATGTGAATTGCTGCTATGATTGTTGAATGAGATTACAGCGAGATTATTCAAAGTAGGGTGCAATATCTAAGCTTCATCACTTGTTTCTTTCAACCTACGATTTGTGCATATATCCTGTGATTTGTGCATATATCTCCTTGTTTTGATTCCTACGTGTGTATCTCATTATGGTGGAGCAATGTGGTCCTGAACACCAATGCACTCATTCTTACCTATTGTTTGTAAAAATAGTAGCCCAGTACCGGGCCATGCAAGGCCTGTTACAAATGGTTTTCCCCATTGTGTAAACATCGGACCTCTAAGAACCTCCCTTTGAAAACATTTCCGAGCTCGTGCATTCTTGAAAAAAATCCAAACAAGTTTCAAGTCGAAGAGAGTGATGTGCTCTTCTAGAGAGGGATGGAAGAAAAATCACAGGCTAGTTTATGCTGATTGTTTCTCTTGTATTTGATTGCATAGTTGAGCATAACTAATATTTATTCCTTATATATTTTATATGCAAACAATGGTTGCTACTAGAAATTTTACCCTATCTACGTTCATCTATTTGGACTAGGCATACATATCTTGATTTGATAGGAACTGAAAAAGTATTTTGGAACAAAATACGAAATAGGTATGGATTTTCATCCTTACACATAATCATGTAACTTAATGGTATGTTAGGAATATACAAAATAACTTGGGTGGAGGTATTTTAGTAGGGATGAGCAAATATACTTCACTATGTTCAAAGGGTAAGTATATTTCATGAAAACCATTTCATAGTACCTCGATGGATATAGTTTATAATTATATGGATTGGATTCTTAGTGTGTTAAGGTTTTTAATAACACACTAAGTGTGTTTGATGTTGTGGTATAGGTTATGTATTAACCAATGAAGGAACATCTCTCACCATCGATATGTTATTGGTTGCGGGTCAATAAAAAGGGGAATAAGTAAAGGGAAGTTTTCAGCCCTGAGTTTTTCACTTGATCATACACAATGTTTTCCTTGTTATGTTACAGAAGGAATTGATGATGGATCCATCTGGATGTAATGAATTTATTAACCCAAAATCGCTAGTTGCATTGATGAATAATTTAGTGATACTCTCTCTGAAATAGTCTGTGAGACTAATGGAAGGAGAGTATGGAAACATTGATGTTCTAGATTGTAACCCTTTTTAATGAAATGAATCTCATAGTCATGTGATACTTTTGGTGGATGTAACCCCAAGGTTGGGGTGAACCATGTACATTGGTATTGTTTTATGCTTCCTTGATGTGTACTATTTTATGTGCGTTGATGTATTTTGATGATATCCTTTTGCATGATGATGTAAATGGTTGGGTTCCTTCCTATGACTATGTTAAATATAAAAGAAGATTTGGTTATCCAATGGTTAATATGTACAATGTAGAGTGAAAGCTGAAGTTATTGATTAAGGCATTTGCCTAGTGTATTAAGTAAATAATATGAATAGAGGAAGGAATAAAATGATTGATTCTAATACGTTTTTACTCATGCAGATAGCAAGCTTCCTCAAAATAATCAACACATTTTCAACAATTGTTTTACAAGTTTGTAATTTTGATATTACCAAATTTTGTGTATACTTGATTCATGAATTGACATCTAAAACAAGACACTCACATGATTGACTTGTTTAAAGATATAGTAACAATGAACAAAAAAAAATATTACCCCAATTTTCTCGTAGTTACTCGGAGGTAATTGGTGGTTGTTACAGATCTGAGTTGCTCCAGCTTTGGAATTTGGCTTTCCAGCCCACGATGCCAACCCAAGGTATACCTTGTGCATAAACCTTAAAAGATTGAAGAAAGCTTCCCAACGTTTGAGTGATTTTAAATGCATTTGATGACGGAGTAGATCTAAGTACCCCAGCATTGATTTTGGATTCCATCCTATGACACCCAATCTAATGGCTGTGTTTTGCTGCAAATATCAATACTTGATATGAAGGGGTTATATGAAATTGTTTGTGTATGCGTCTCCCAGCTAAAACACATTTCTTAATATGTATGAGTTACACTTAAACAATCTGGATATGTTTTATTTTGTTGTTTTTCCTTATGGATCACTGCCAGATCTTATGTGATGGGTACTAGATCTTTTGGTTATGTACTTCTCCGCATAAACCCGCCAGCGTCCCGTGTATGGCTAGGAGATGTATATTGGGATAAGATTGATAAACGCGTGCATGGCTTGAGTCCTATATCCAACCCTTGTATGATTTATGATAGTCTTTACAGCTTTTCTCCTAAGATAAAGATCCAACTTTGGCATGCGGTCCCTCTGCCCAAGCATGATAATCATTGCTTGTTCTGTTTTGAAAGCATAGATCTGAAGACATGCATTTTGTACCTTTATATGCCTACGATTCATGCCCAAATCGCTATGCTTGGAAGGCTTCATATATATATATATATTATTCATGGTATGTATAAGAGTAAGCATAGAAATAATATTAAAAGTATAAGAAAAAAAGAAAGGCTCCACTTATTATTATTATTTCTTATTTAGATAATTAAATAGTATAATACCTACAAAATTCCAAATAGGAACTAGCTAAAAGCTCCTAAGATAAATATTAAAAATACCTAAATTAAGTAAAAAGGGTTAAATTAAGAAATCATAGGATTCTTGATGTAATTTCCCCTTTGATTGAAAAGTATTCCTATAAATACCCAAGCCAAAGAGAGGCTTGGGGATCTATTCCATCTTTCTGGATTCATAATTCTTCCTCATTATTCATAAAGTTGTAATGCATCCATTTTCATTGCGTGAGTATATATATCAACGATTGTTAAGATCTGAGGACTTGGGGTTTAGGACCTTGTAAGTCTACGATAACATGGGGCTCCTAACTATGCAACAGTTTCCATTATTGCTAATAAACCATGATTATGGTATCTCTATCCGTGTTTTGAATTTTAAGCAGTTTGTTAATCTTTACAGAGCTGGGACCAATGTAGAATGGTTATATCTGAAATATTTAAATCACAATGTTAAGACCAATGCTTCATGGTAATGTTACCTAGATTGATAGAAGGTTTTAAGTTGTGGATTTCATGGATTTAACTGTTGTGCAAACTTATATAGGTCCATTTGTAGGTTAGATCTAAAGGATCTAAATCGCATTGTTAGGTCCCTTGCTAAGTGGTAACCTTAGCCATATCCATTGAAGGTTTTATTTTGTTTATTTAGTGGATACAAAAACGCAATGCTAAACAATTGCCAAGGGTAAACTTTGTATAGGTCCATTCGCAGGTTAGATATGAAGGATCTACATCACATTGTTAAGTCCCTTGCTAAGTGGTAAACTTATCCATATCCATTGAAGGTTTTATTTTGTTTATTTAGTGGATATAAGAACGCAATACTAAACAATTGCCGAGGGTAAACTTTGTATAGGCCATCACAGGTTTTAATCTTTCCTGTTTTTGAATTGATTGTTAAATCAATAGGTAAACCTTCATTATATCGGTAAAGGTCTAGTAAACTATTTATATATATGCTGATTGCATGGTTAAGTATGTACATGTTATGCATGATATGTAATTACGAAGAAAAGCTACCAGCGCTGTCTATGATTCGAATGTTTGGAACCGATGCCATACCCGTGAAATGTATCATCATTTGTATGCATTTGTTTAATAGATCCACACATTAAAACATACAACGTTTATCTGCATTTTTCACTTTAGATCTAGTATTAGATCTTATATTTTCGGCTACATCAGATATGTATTATATATGTGCCTGTGTATTTCCTGCAATTTACCTTTAGATATAGTATTTTGTATCCGCAATTTACACTTAGGAATTACATCCTCTAGATGCCTTAAAGGTTGAGGATTTTGATATCATTAGAGTAAATTCTTTATGTCTATGGAAAGGAATTGTAATTTATATGTGTTGATATATATATGCACAGTTTCTATTTTTATATTCATGAGATGGTCCTAACCCTATAAATTGGATGCTAACATTTTATGTTGCATAAGGAGATGGCAGGGAATGTGCCGCAAATTTAGCGAATTGTTCAAAATAGTTTGGATCATACATCACTAATTTATTTGTAAGCGAGTTCTCCATTTTTATGAACAAGGATCCTCTTTGAAGGAGATTGGTTGTGGATGTACCATGAAATTGTAAACCTTTTTCTTATAAAAATATATAAAGAGATGCACAAGATTTGGTGGACGTAGCCTCGTGGATGGGGTGAACCATGTATATGAGGTCTCTCTATTGTGCTATGCTTATGTTTGTTGATGATCTATT
>LPNX010466605.1:260095-339423 GCA_001517045.1 Pseudotsuga menziesii | reverse complement strand
TTATTATTGATGCATGCATTTAATTTTTATTCATCATTATTATTAATTATGCAATTTAATGATGTGTAAATGAGCTTTCCATGTCAGGGGGGCACGTTGGGAAAATCAACTTGCCAAGATAAAAAAAATAGGAAACTCTATGACAAATGCAATCAGAGAGAAAAGGGGAAAATGCCTAAAAGCCACATAAAAGTAGCCAGAGGAAAAAAAAAGAAAGTTTTGCAAAGGAGGGCGCAGTTTCCTCTTGGAGACTCAGAAAATTTGTAATGACAAAAGCATGAAATTTTTTGAAAAGGAGGGCACATTTTCCTTATGGAGACTCAGTCTCAAAAGCAGGGAAAAGCATAAAGTTGTCAGGAATAAAAAAAAAATATTTGACTAAGGAGGGCACAATTTCTAAGTCAAAGGGATGAATTGGACAAGGAAACATCTTCACATGGTCCTACATTCCAATTTTCTCAAGGAGGGTGCCTATGTGGCTAGGGTTACATCTTCTAGGTGGTTGACTCTCTCATAGGTCACCATTGGACTCTACTTGCTAAAAAATTCATCCATATTTATATTAAAGAACATTTCAAGGTCATTCACATAGTTTGGATAATGGATTAATTGTTTGATGCTATGTGAGCATAGTCTTCCGAGTGATGCACCTCAAAGATTTGGGAGATGAGCCCCAAACATTCCTTTCCCCACTCCTTCATTCCCATTCCATTATATTTGCAGGAATGGAGTTCTTAATGTTCAGTCATTGAAGTATTATAATTCATATTTTGCAACCTCCATCTGATTCAGGTCGAGCTCCATTGAATCCTAAGCTTCACCTATGCTCTCAAGCTTGTTTATGCCTAATTTTGGGCCTCCTTCCCATCATTTCGAGCTCTCTTATGTAATGGTAAGTATATATAATGATATATAATGTGTAACAGCTGATAAAATATTTCATTATTGTTTTTCATGCGGTAATAATTATGTCTTTGAAGTTTACCCTCTTAGTTTCTCATGAAAATATTAACTTGTCATTGTAATGGGGGAAATTGACCAATTTAGTGCAATAAGGAGTAAGAAAAGGTTATGGGAATGAGTATATATGATTATATATGTATAATGAATATTTATTAATGTCTTTCAGATGTCATTTTCTGTATTGAATCCATTCTTCTAAGAGATTTATGCTTAATTATGCACCCTAGCTAGAACACTAGTTTTAATTGACTAGTTTTACAATTTTGGCTATAAATTGAGTTTCATCCACTCAAATTCGTCTATTCAAGTTTATATGGATAAATTATAGACACAGAAACCCATGCATAAATCCATATCATAATTTAGTTGATTTCGCGCAGTGATTTGGGAGCCTCCATTGCGCATAACTTCCTTAGGACAAAATTGCTTAAAAATCCCAATTCTTTCCTAAACACTCCAAACATATCTAGATCTGTTATGAAATGTTCAAAATAATATTTTATGTTGTCTGAAGGACTTATAAAACCTATTCACTTTTCCCCAAGCCCCTGGTCAAAAAAATGGAAGGAGTTTCCCTAGTTTCATGGTTGGGTGACCCAGAAGCGTGGGAGTAGGTTTTTGCATAGTGGACTCTAAAACCTAAATGGTTACCGATATAAATATTTTAGGGGTAATTAATTTAGTGTTATGAACTTAATTTTGGTTTATTTCCACTTCCTACTCCCATGTATGCAAGTTTCCCAACAAAACACATTGAATTACCTAGTTTGAATATTCGCTGAGTGGTTGTAATTTAATATCATAATTTTTATTTAATTTGCAAGATTAGTTAGTGTTTGGGTATGTATATAAGAATTAGTGTATCATATAATGGTCCTCCATACCTTCTCTTGATATTCATCAATGGGTCCAAAATATAATTCCGATACCAAAAGAAAGACCCCTCAAGAGGAGGAAGTAGAATATGTGGATGGAATATTCCACGAAGAGAGGGATGACAAAGATGGGTTCAGGAACTTTGTAAAGAACATGTTGAAATTTCTGCAATACATTTCAACTAACATCATACAGTCCGGTCAAGAGACCAAAGAATTCCTAGCTAAACAGCTGGGAGTGAAAGATGGAGAAGGGAGCAACATTGGTTTCCAATGTGAAGAAAGGAAGGTCATGGGTGGGTCTATTTTCTCCAATACTAGGCCTCATAATAGGCCTATAGAGTATATATATGAAACAAAGTTGCAACCCCAACCTACCATTCCAAAATTTGTAGAGATACCAAAGGAAGGCCATGAAGCACAAGCTGAAACAAGTGCTACATGGGAGGAGAAGTTTTATGTTTATCAATCATTGCATGAAGAATGCAGAAGGGATCTGCCATTCAAATATTTCTATGAGACTCAATTTAGGGGGAATCTAAGAGGATCTACAAGGCATCCATATATAATTATGAATTAAAGAATGCCATTGGTAAAATCACTTTGCCATATTTTGATGGTACGTCCAATTGCTCAGTGAGCTCTTGGATTCAGAAAATGGATACATATTTTCAGGTGAATCCTATGGTAGAAAGGGATGCCATCAAGTTGGAATCCCTACATCTTGATAGGGAGGCCATTGAATGGTGGTTTCATGGCATGAAAACCCTATGTCATGATCAATTATTCACCTATGAGGAGTTCACCAGAAAATTAACAGAAAGGTTTGACCGGAGAGATCCTGATATTTCTTTCTGAGGTTTGGCACACATTAGACAAGTTGGAAATCCAGAAGCATACATATTAGAGTTCCAAAAGGTTGTTGTAATGGTCACTAACATATCAAAATCAGGGTTGATCCTTTTGTTTACAGAAGGACTGGCTGAACCATTGGAGGGATTGGTGAAGGCTTACTGACCCACCACTCTGCAGGAAGTGGTGAGAAGGACTAGAGACCTACATGATGCAATTCCAAGGACCAAGTATCCCCCCAAAACTCTTATTCTTGATAAATTTTAGAATCAAATACCTTCTGTGAGAAACATTCCTACCCCCAGAAAGAGGAGATTACTCCTATAAGGATCAGGATGAATTGATGTCACGTCCCCTCCCCTCATCTCCCCGATGGAGAGGATGTGACCAACACACTGCTTTGTCATAATAACCGGGGATCTAGACCCATGAACATAATAATAAAAATGTATTGAACTAACATACATATACCGATGCAATATATAGTGGAATAAAATTGCATTCATTAAACACATTCATGATGTTCATAAGAATTCATTAAAACAAATACATTTGTAGGAATTAAATACACAAGAAAATACTTATCTTGAAAAGGACTTGTACCGAAACAAGCTATGTTGCTGCAGTGTTCCACCCAACCATAGGCAAGCGTGCTCATCAATCTCTGAGTGCCACTTCCACCCTTGATTTGGGCATGATTTCCAGAATAAATAAGGGAACAACAACAGGCTCACACATAGCCAAAGACATATCAAAATTCAGCCAAGCCAAAATTACACTTGGGTTGATCGGGATGCTAAGGAGGTCGAAAGGTTGAATTGCTAAGCTAGTGAGCCAAACCATAGAGATATGAACACCTACACAAGATATGGTTTGACCTCCATAATACCTATGCACCCAACACAAGGAATTATCCCCTTCTCTGCTACACAGTCCCTTAGGTCGTACCTTCCCTTTCAGTGCTCTTCAGGATGTGCATAGAAGAATAGCCAACTCCTATTGATCTCTCTGTGAGGTTCCTCTCTTCAATAGGTTTATCAAGCCAATTCTGCTCTCTTCCACTCCTAATGGTTCAGACCAAAACAAGGATTTACAGAAAAACAAAACAGGAGGGTGCACACAACATCAAAATACACATGTTGGCCTTGTAGAAAAATGGTTTTGGAAACAAAAACGATTTGGTGAAAGGGAAAACAACCTAGGAAAGTGAATCTGATTTCAATAAATGTTCATGGAAGTTACAGGAGAAAAAATGACCTCCTATTGGAGAACCAAGTCAGTATGCCGACTTAAACGATAGCTGACTTAGTCGATTGGCTGACTAGGTCGGTCAGCCGACTAACTAGAGATTAGGTCAGCCACCTAAAGTCGTGTCGGTTCACCGAACTGACAGGTAGTTATTTTGTAACTATTTTGTAATCATTTATATTAAGCTGTAATCATATAGGTAGTTATTTTTATAAACGAGTAATTATAAATATTTTAATGTTTTTAAAATTATTTTAAAAAAAAAATTCTACCTTACATCGTTAGGATTAGACAACTTAAATCTTTATAATTAACATAGTATCATTTTGAATTCTTCACAAACCGATATGATATAGGCCAAAATATATGTGATAAAATTTTGAAAAAAAAACAAACTAAAAAACATAAAAAATTACTATACACCAGTAAAAAAATGCACAGCCAAGGGTTACTCTCGCGTAATATGTTTTTTTTTAAATATAAAAATTAACAATTTTTTTAAAATATAAAACTTAACTTATGTTGGCGCAAGTCATGGTTTACGTAATCCCCGCATTATCTGACAAGAAAGATGAAAATCCATGAATCACAATCCACACTGTATTGGATAAGCATCATCGCCAAAAAGAAGGTGAGCCAAATAATTTTTCCCTTGTTCATTGGATGTAAAGCCATATCATGTTGTCTATTTATTATATATTTTTTAATTAATACATAAATTAAGATGTATCAATTTAAAAAGTCAATATAATATTAAAATAAGTTTATAATTAAATAATTAATGTAAATAAAACTGGAGCAGAGCATATTAACTGGTTATTCTATGTATATCAAAAAGTTTAATAATTAAAGTCCTCCTACAAGCATGATTAATGTAAATGAAATCATAACATCATATATATTGGTATATTGCATGTGTATATATAAGGTGGGTTTGAATTGTCACATGAGATAGAATGTGAAGAGTTGTAATCTTCTTTTTTAAAAGCTAAACCTTCATGAATTGTAAGGAACAAATGAAAAAAATAATATACTTAATATTGAAGTTGTTTAACAAGATCCTTGGCTTATTGATCCAAATCTACCTTGTTTCTCACTTGATCCATGTTCTAAGACCTACAAACATATGAAAAAATGCTTTTCCCAAATACAAAAGCAAATATTGTCAACAATTTTACTTATAATCAATATCACGTAAAATTGATTCTCCAATTCAAATACTAATTAAAGAAGATACTATTAAGGGGAGGTTTTACAACAAAATAGGCAATTCACGCCTAATTCAACAACAATTTTTAGTGCAAGTTTATTTTCCCATTTGAGTTGGACAATCTAGAACTGAACTTGGTGAGAAACAACATTTCGATAAAACATTGATAGTTGTGTCGATTTTAGCTCCAAAATAACAACTACTTCAACACTAGAAATAGTGCCAAGACTAGCAGCAGGAATAGAGCCTACTTTAGTGTCAAGAATAGTGCCAAGAATAGTGTTAGGAATAATGCCTCGTGTAGTAGTTTAGTGTGAGGAGTAACACCCAAAAGAATGAAAATTGCTCTATATTGAGTGCCTCATTTAACGTACTCTATAGCACTACATTTTACTTCCATTAAAGCTACAACTATAATGCCATGTTTTCGTTGCACTTTAGCGCCAACTTTAGCATCCACTTTAGCAATTAATTTGGCATCCATGTTTTCTTTCACATTAGTGCCGTATTTGGATTCCCATTTAACACTTATTTTCGCTTCCCATTTAGCACCTATTTTTGCTTCTTGTTTTTTTTCTGCATTGACACAACATTTAGCTTCCATTTAATGCCTAGTTTTTTCTTCCTTGTTGGCTTCCAATTATGCTTCCTTTTTATCTTCTATCTTTTCTTATGGGATAACACCACATTTGGATTCCCATTTAGCACCAGGTTTTGCTTCTAATGTTTATTCTGCATTTGTCCCAGATTTAGCTTCCAGTTTAGGTCTTAGTTGTGCTTCCACTTTTTCTTCTTCATTAGCACCACATTTGGCTTCCTATTTAGTGCCTAAATTTGCATCCAACTTTGAGTAGATATTTTCTTCCACATGAATGTCACATTTTGCTTCCACATTAGCACCAAATTTTGATTCTTGTTTGAAGTGTCAAGTTTTGATTCCTTGTTATGACCCCCTTTATTATATTTATTTCAATTAAATAATGATATATATAACAATTCACAAATAGCATACTATAATATACAAAACCAAATATAATAATTCAAATTCAATATAGCATAACATTTATGAGGAAATTTAAGGGAAATTGACAACATTCATCCAAAGTGGCAATATCATAATACTTATTAATTCTCCATAAAAAAATCATTGATGACTTCCAATATATATAAAATAACAAAATAATGCCAACAACAACATCATCATGTTTAATTAAAAGAAATGGAAGTCAATATATCATTCGATCAAAACCTATCATAGAGATCATTATACTAAAGTAAAAAGAACAAGTCATGTATATATATATATATTGAAAATGTCAATATCACAATAAATAAATTTTATGATCTCTAGATTTATAAAAGTCAAAATGATAAAGGTATCATAATGATATGTCAACAATAATCCATGATACAAGATTATATGATCATGAATGTAATATTAATTTCGATCATCATAAAAGTTAAAATACATCATATTGATAAATGTATCATGGTGACATGTTAACAACAATCCATAACATAAGATTATATGATCTTAATGCAATATTAATTTGGATCATCATAAAAGTTAAAATACATCTCTAATAGCATGGAGTAGTAATAATCATCGGCATGCTCATGAGTAGCATCATTGGCTACTACCTTCATCCTTGTCATCTTGATCAACCTCAATATCAAATCTTCATCATCACCTTCTTTTTTAGTATTAATTACATGACATAACATATATGTGTTATATTGCTAATATTAAATCATACAAAAGTGCAACAAAGTAAAATAATAAAATGGCAATTAATATGTATGTGCACACTAATATGACCACAAAAGAAATTGAAAATAGTAGAAGTAAATGAAAATTGCATTAGAAGAGATATTTAAATTAAATAGAACAAGAAGTACATGAAATACCAATAATATAAGTACTCTTCTCCTTACTTTAATGATTTTAAGATGACTACTAAAGTTATATATTTGTCGTGGTTCTAAAATATGGCATATCATTTCAATGAGTTGTATGATTCAAAAGGACAGTCTACGGGTAGATGTTAGTGTGTTGTTAGACACATTAAATCCATTGATATTACACCTAGAGTGATGTAGGGGCATCATTCTCTCATTCAAAACTTCAAAGGTTAGTTAGATATTAGGGTCATGACACTAGCCAAAAGAGAGTCAAAGATAAGTTTTTTAAATATATTTGAAGTTTTCTCATAATTGAAAAACATAGACTTACAATATTAGAGTGATGATTTGTTAGGAGATCGGATTTAATTTCTATCTTTACCTAAGTTAGTTGTAAAACTTGTAGGTCACTATTTCTTGAGTTGAAAATATTCATATTTTTTGTACACATTGTAATCCCATAGGCAAAGTAAAGGGAAATGAATATAGAGTAGGGTAGTTGGAGTTAGTCAAAAGGGACAAGAAACGTTGAAGATTAGACCAAGGAAAATCTGGAATTGTATTTAATTAATGAATAAAATTTCCACGTGTTTGAGTCGAGCACATCTCTGTTTGAATTAATGAGTGTTCATGTTAATATATATGTTCATGCGATATTGATGAAAACATGAGGGAAAGAGTAATTGTTTATTGTAATTTTTATAAATGCATGTTAGGTTTGTTTATGGATCTATTGAAGCTAATTAAGTGAGTAATTGACTTTAAATATGGAACTGTATGTAAGGGAATAAGAGTGCAACTTTGAAGAAGTAAAAGAGATAGTATTTTAGTATTTCATTTTAGCTATATACAGGGTATCCCTCGTGCATGTTCTATTAAGAGGAATCAAGATTACTATAGATATTGAGAAAATATGTTGGGTTTAATATGGGTTTTTTATTTCTGGAAAAATGTGGGAGTTTATATATTTGGATTGAACATTGAAAATAATGGAGTGATTAATAGTAGAGACGAGTTTTGTGAGTTTTAATGCAAAGAAGTTTTATGCTGAAAATCAGAAATCCGACGATCTTTTATCTATTGCTTCAAACCTTTGCATATGGAATGCAAACTCTTGTGTAAA
Organism: Pseudotsuga menziesii; assembly: GCA_001517045.1. Taxonomy (NCBI): domain Eukaryota; kingdom Viridiplantae; phylum Streptophyta; class Pinopsida; order Pinales; family Pinaceae; genus Pseudotsuga; species Pseudotsuga menziesii. The sequence continues at coordinate 331,250 of LPNX010466605.1, read as the reverse complement.
TGTAAACCTTTGGAAGTTTTTGAAGTGTGAATTTGTGTTAAAAATAATTAAAATGTTGTGGTTTGTGACATCTCAGTTACACAAATTTTGTGGGTTTATTTCCCTTATGTCTAAACATAGAATGAAATAACATAGACTTTTCTTGACTTAACACATGAGTTTGAATACTTGAGAATGCAAGCTCATTGAATTTAAATAAAGGGTAAGAGCTTCTAAATATGGTAACACTTATTATTTTCCTTGTTCGAATGGATTCTCTGCCATGGGAAATCATTGTTTGATATTGGGGGCTGTTTTTATTCCCAAGAGAAATAAATTGGTGTTCCATTTAAACATGTTTCGATTGCTTAAACCTGGTTCAACATTTCTAGAAGAAGAATGAATGCATTATGGAAGATTGTAGGTGAGAATCCAAAAACAGAGTATATTGCATTCTTTGTATTCTTCATTACAGGATTTTCAAATGCTTGTAATGCTGTTAAAATTATATTTTATATTTAATTTAGTTGTTTAATTACAGCTGGGGGATTTGTGGGCACACACATCAAGCACAGACATAGAGGTGGATGATGATTTTCAGGATGAGGGGTTGGTTAACTTGTCTTAAACTTGAGATTTGACTAGTTTGGCCCAAAGCCTACATCATAGGGACAACCCTATCATGTCATTCAATGGAATGGATGTTTTTTTATTTGATCATATTTGGAACTATGCTTTTACTTAGTAACATGCAATGTAATTTTTCATCACAAGGTAAAATTTTGAAAACTATGCCTAGTTTTGCTTCCTCTTTGGCTTCTAGTTGTGCTTCCTTTTTGGCTTCTACTTTTTCTTTTCCAATAGCACCACATTTGGCTTCCCATTTAGTACCAAAATTTTCTTCCAATGTTTCTTCTACATATGTGCTAGATTTGGCTTTCGTTTTATCTCCCAGTTATGATTCCACTTTTGCTTCATGTTTAACACCACATTTAACTTCCTATTTATTGTCTTCGTTTGCAACCAATATTTTTGTGCAAATATTTTCTTCCAATGCCACATTGTGCTTCCACATCAACACCACATTTTGATTCTTTTTTATAGTGCCAATTTTTTCTTTTGTGTTGTTATAATTATTTCATTAATTTCAATTAAATAATGATAGATATCATAGTTCACAAGTAACATAATAAAATATATAAAAATAAAATATTCCAATTCAAATTTATAGCATAAAATTTATGCAGAAATTTAAGAGAAATGGACAGCATTCATCCAAAGTAGTAATTTCATCATACTTATTAATTCTCTATCCAAAAATCATCGACAACTTCCAATATATAAAAACTAAAAATATAATACCATTAAATTCATCATCATCGTCATCATCATCCTTCATTAAAGGTAGTGAAATCCCCAAATGTGTGTGTGTGTGTGTGTGTGTGTGTGTGTGTGTGTGTGTGTGTGTGTGTGTGAGAGAGAGAGAGAGAGAGAGAGAGAGAGAGAGAGAGAGATGAAAACACCATTATCACAAGAAATAAGTTTTATGATAACTAGATATACAAAAGTCAAAACAATAAAGGTATCATATTGATAGATCAACAACAATCCATGATATAAGTTTATATGATCCATAATGTAATATCAGTTTGGATCATCATAAAAGTTAAAATACATTTATAGTAGCATGGAGATAGTAATAATCATCTCCATGATCATGAGAAACATCACTAGCTACCACCACTACCACCACCATCGTCCTTATCATCTTGATCAACCTTAGTAGACCTTCATCACTATCTTCATTTGATCCATCATCATCATCAACTTGTATATCTGCTCGAATATTAGCATAGCCTCTAGACCATCATTGATCCATATGGATATCGGCGGCCATATACCTATTCTACTAGGTCAAAATAATCTTCCATTTTGGTAGTTTCCCAATTACTTTTCTACGGTTTTTCGGGTCCCAAAGTTCTGAAGCCATTTTGAGGCCCTAAACGATGTTTTTTGGCGATTCGAGAGTTGAAATGGTTTCCCATGACATCCATTCGCAAGTGTTATATATCGAATAGAAGTTTCCAATGGGCTATTGAGCGCCAAAATAGAGATAGTATGCAAAAGTTATGACCCCAATAAGTTGATTGTTTAACTAACCCCCTTGGGGCCACAAACTTTATGATGGTTCATCTTCTATAGTTAGGTTTCAAATGTATGTGGTTTTCTCCTTCATGCTTATTATAAACAAGCCCTTTCGGCCTCATTTTGTATTCATATTGGCACACATGAGTGTAGTCACCACATCTCTTCCCATAGATACAACTACCACCATTCTAGCTTCTTTATTGTACATTTGTTATATTTCTCTGATTGAATATAATATGTTTTTACTGTATCTCTATTTTCCTTGCAGTATATATGTGTATGTGGTTCTATTTTTGCTATTTCATTTCGTTCTCACATAAATATGGATCAATCATCTTGAGTGTTTTGAGAAAAAAATCAATATTAAATGTTAGTATTAATTTCATGTCATAATGCATATATGTGCTATAATTTTAATATACAAAAGTGAAACAAAGTATAATAAAATGGAAATTAATATGGGTGTGCACACCAATATTACCACAAAAGAAAGTGTGAAATAATAGAAGTAAATGACAATTTCATTAAAAGAGATATATAAATTAAATTGTATAAGATGTATGAAATGCCAATAATATAAGTACTCTTTGCCTTACTTTTATGATTCTAAGATGAATACTAAAGTTATAGTTTTATCGTGGTTCTAAATTAAGGACTACCATTTCAATGAGTCATGGAATCTATTGAGTTAGTTTGCGTGCAGAGGCTAGTGGGTTGCTAGACACACTAAATCCATTCATATTACACGTAGGGACAGCCCTATCCTTTCATTCAATGGACTAGATGTTGTTTTATTCGATCATTTTTGGAACTAGGGCATGTAATGATGATTATTGCTTCATGGGGTAAATTTTTGAAAACCACACCAATAGAGTGTGCGGACATCATTGTCATGTTGATATTTCCTAAACAAAATTCTTGGAGGTTACAACACTTAGTTCTGTTTCTCAGATTGAAATTTATGCCCTTGTTAGAAATTCAACAAGTGTGTTGAATGGTTTTAGGAAGGAAGTTGAAACTCACCACAAATTGATAGTGACTTGGATCAACAAAAAACATTATTTCGTAGGACTTATGACAAAATATTAGACTCGCAAACACCAATGATTCCATAGATTGGATGTTGTTTTATTTGATGATTTTTGGAATTGGGATTTGCTTAATAAAATCCAATGCAAATTCTTGAATGTTATGCAAATGGAGCATGTGGAAATAATGTTCATGTTGGTATTTCTTAAACAAACTTTTAGAAGGTTATGCCACTCAATTATGCTACTTGGATTGGATTTTATGCCCTAGATAGAAATTTGCCATGTGTCCTTGAATCAATTTAGAAAGTGAGTTAAGACTAGCTATAAATTGATAACCAAGACTTAGATCGATGAACCATAGATTATTTTGGACTCATGGCATTAGATTACACCTAGGGAAATTATTATATTACACCTAGGGACATCCCTCTCTATTGATTCCATGGACTGCATATTATTTTATTCAATGATTTATGTATCTAATTTTTTTCTTAGGAACATGCAATGTAATTTTTGCATCATTGTATCATGTTTCAAAAATTGTTCCAATTAAGCATGTCGATCTTGTTTTCATGTTTATCTTGCGTAAAAACAACTTGTAGGAGGTTACCATGCTCAATTATGATATTTGGATTGGATTTTGACCTCGACCATGAATGGATTTAAGAAGTGAGTTGAAAATCACCATAAATTGGTAACTGAGACTTGGATAGACAAACCATCAATTTTGTTGGACTTGTAACATCAAATTATAGATACAGACACTCCTCTCTCATGATTATGTGAACTAGATATGGTTTTAGTTGATGATTTCTTGAATTATGGTTTTTCATAGTAATATGCAATGCAGCTTTTGCATGACAGGTTAAATTTCTGAAAATAGTTCCAATAGAGAATGTCGACATTATGCTCATGTTGATATTGCCTAAAAAAACTTGTAGGAGGTTACGATATTCAACTATATTGCTTGGACTGAATTTTATGCACTCGATATAAATTCACCAAGTGTCCCTAAATGGATTTAGGAAGCAAGTTGAAACTCACTATAAGATGAATCTATGAATATGGGTGACAATTTGGAAAAAAATGACAATGAAAAATCAAATTTTTACTGATTTATTAAATTGAACCTCTCAAAACTCATATTTGTCACGTGAATTTTGAGTTGCAACAAAAAAAGAAATGTAGGGAATTGTGTTTTCTTTCCATGTATATCTTTTTGAAAATTTAATAATATCATTTAATATGTCAAAATTGCATTTAATTATAGACTTGTCCTTGAAAATTTTAGGAAAAGTTAACGAGTGACTCGTGTATGTAAAATAATTTAGTTATAAATTCATAATACACACACATGAACGCGCACACAAACACATAATGCACCATGGTGTACATATTTGTTTTGTATTTTTTTTATAAAAATTGCATTTTTTATGAATTTCCGAAAGTGACCAATCACAATTTAAATTGCATTTTGTACACACATGTGCACATATAAAAAAATGATAGTTAAAAAAATAGAAAATAGAAAATACCCTTTTGAAGAGAACCTATTTCTCTCAGGCGTATGCATTTTTTGAAATTTGTTGATTGTCGACTTTTTTGTTAGTGTTTTTTCTTTACACAACTTCGAACTTTTGTGGACATGATTTTCAAGAGTAAGTTTCAAAAGATAATTAAAAAAATATCATACAAACTCCAAAAAACATAAATTATATGTCAATGGAAAGACGATTATTTTATGAATTTATTGGTATCGAGTCCACCACCTAAGGTGCATCCTAAGACAAATTTAGGGCCTAATGAAGATGGAATAAAAATTCAGACTATGGAAAAAGGGGATAAAGGACTACATTTTAAGCCCTTGATCAATCTAATAGCTTGATCAAGGTATTTAAAACCATCGATCGAGATATTTAAAACCCTCAATTGTATTTTTAAACATATTTTCGAATACCTTGATTGAGGGTTTAACTTTAGTTAGTGCAAAAGATTAATTGAACTCCTGAGAGTTATGAAACATCAAATTTGATGAACACAAATTGCATTGCACAAAATATTGTAATAATAGCCACATGTTATTTGAAAGAAAATAATTCCCTATGGAGGACATGTTATGTGGATTATGGCATTATTTTAATATACACGATCCTTAAAGTGGTCATTAGCTCGAAATAAGGGCCTTATTTTATTCCCTTAACGATGATTAATTTCCTAAGACACCAATACTCATAGAAAAAGACTTCATGATGGTATGCATATCCCACATGGAGGGAAAAAATGTGATTTGTGATATCAATAGATTATGTTCATGTTATTTGATAATTTACCTAGCCTTTTTTACATATCAAAATCTTTAAAATTAATGGATAATCAATTATTAAAACTATAATTATATATGATAAGTACCAACTATAACACCTGTCATCCAAAAGATACTCCTAAATTGCATTAATTTGTCGACATAAACATAGGATAAAGTTAAAACATGTACATGTGTACATCCACATAAACATAAAGATTAGATAAGTAACTCATGTCAATATAAAGAAAAAATATAATACAAAAATAGTCCAAAGGCTCGAGTCCATTAAAAAGTACAAGTACACATATGTATGTACATAACAATAAGAATAGTGGTATGAGACATGAACAAGTATCATCTAGTATGTGGACTAGGCCCTTGATGGGATGTATGGCTACCCCCACGATGAGAACCACTTGCATTACTCCCTCATCGCAAGGGTTGTTGTGGGCTAAGGTATGGGACACTAAAACACTCGTTGAGATAAGGAAACTACAAAAATATTATTTTGAAATGAGTCTAAGTTAGCAATATTAAATAGTAAGCACTTGAAATTTACAATATGGTGGATGTATGCAAATTTTAAGTGGATATAGCAACTTACATTAGTCATGTCAAGGTCATTGTCAATTCCAATGTCGATTTTGTTGTCATCCAAATTATGGTTGTGTAACAACCTCAAGACCTAGACGAGTCGATGTTCAATCACCTATGTGACACTAATCTAGGGACTCCCACTCATGTATCCAAATGATAGGATCCTTAGTGCCTCGATGTACATCCTCCTGTGTAGTGTGACATCATGCATATAATCAATAAACTAACAATAAATATGAACAAAATAAATTAAACATCAACTTGAATCTATATTGCATTGAAACATAAATTATAGTACCTCATGAATGGGTTGTTGATGGTTGGGATACGGGGTAATTTATGCCCCCTATTCACCTACAATGCCCTTGCCTCTACCATGTACAATTTAACCAAGGGACAACACGCCGAGTTACAATAAAATAATTGCAATTATATGCATGTATGTAACTCAAAAAATTAGGATGAGGGAACTAGCATACGTAGCACAGAGACATCATTAGGGGAGACACAACAATGATCCACTATCGAGGGAGATCCAAATAACACATCCATAATGTTGGCCATATGCATGGAGAAACAATTTACAAATCAATAGTAGTTTAAATGTATAGACATGTATTCAAAATAAAATTTTAATAACATATAATGAAAAAAAAAGTACATAAATATACTTGGTTTATTGATCATAACTGACATCTCTCAAGTAGTCCAAAGTATGTATCTTGGAAACCCATAACATATGTCATTAGCTAGTCATATTCAAGGAGTCGAAGGCTATCATTGTCAACCCATTAAAACTTGGGCTTTGTAGGTAGATGAGGTGGTTAGGACCTCTCATTGTGCATCACCGTTGATACAGTTCCCAATGCAATGTGCATGGATCATATCAATCGATCTCATGTCTCCACTCTAAGCTATGATTGCTCTATGATGTCCATAGATCAGACTAGAGTCCAACTAGGAGATGGAATTAGTTGAGTAGGGGTGGTATAACAATAGGGTCTTTGTAATACCCTTGATGGTCACAATCAAAACCCTACCTGATTCCGTAGAAAGGTGAATACATGCTAGCGTAATGAGGATGCATGCCTAAGAAAAACTCATAGTATATATGTTTGGAAAAGTATAGTGCATCCTAGTCACGGTGGGGTAATCATCCACATGCTCTTATAATCATGTCATATATGTGAGGCTCAACATCCTCAAGCCTAAACTCCTGAATCCTGAGTGGTTCTCTAGGAGAATGATCAGTATGGATGTCAAACGAAATTCCCTTGACATCCACTCCCTTTGTCGCAACTTTGAAAAGTGTCCATTTGTTAGGACCTAATACCCAATACCTTCTTCTCTAGAAATTAGTATTCTAGATGGTACTTAGTATCCCCCCCATCTCATGGATATGCCAACAAGTTGCCAACAACATCTAACATCACTTCGATGGCACATCTAGATGGGCACTCATGGCCCATGCTATGTAACCGATCACAGAGACAATCACATTGTGACCAGATCTCCTTGAGTGTAATCAAGGTATTTTCAACCTCCCATGGGTGTATGTAAGTAATTGATAAACATATAAAAAAATATCCTTCAAACTATATGTATAATAATATAAATATATTGGAATTAAATACACTAATATTGATACAAAATAATGAGAATGATATTTGAAAAATAAATAAATATGAATTTAGAGTACCTATGTCATGTAGGACCTCCTCACTGCACTCAAATGCACTTAGCATCTCCTATCCCTCATGTGAGACACTATCCACGACACTGCGCAATGCTTGCTCAAACAGTGGGGACCCTATATGCAAGTAGAAACAAACACCAATTATAGTTAACAAGTACATTCAATTGAAATATAAATGAACACTATTTATTTAGTTTACTTATGAGTCCACTCACAAGATGAGGGTGTTCTGTGTAAACCATATTGTCTCGATGATCATGAATGATAGATAAAAGAAACTCACTCGAAAGAATGATCTGCATGAAACAATGAAGTTAGATCATATATGTCATAGAATATAAGCAATGAAAATAAGCATTATCTTTGGGTTCTTGTTAAGGCTCTTGACATGCTTGAGGGAGTATATTATTTTGGACATCCAAGGATAAAATCAACTCCTTGAATAAATATACATGACATGTTGGTGGTGTTCATCACTTCTAAGTGTGGGAATTACACCATCATGAGGTGTTTTTCTAGTATGTATGGGTTTTAGGGTTTTATATTGTCATAGGATCAAACTTGGGCCTTAATCCCTAAGGTCCAAGATTTTAAACACATCCATGAACTCCCAAATATCATTTTCATTGATTGAGTATTTATATACAAGTGACAATGGGTCTTAGAGCCTTGGATATAGTCTCTAATACGGAAAATACTTCCTATTTAAGGAAAATTTGACTTTTAAATGAACATGAGAACACTCTAGATTCCTATATGACAGAGAGTAATTTCTATTGTTACATGTTGATCTTGTTTAAAATGTTGACAAAGTAACTCACCCTTGGTGTGAAAAATATCCTATTGGAATTCATATCCAAAGTTGTTGAAAACAACGCTCTAGAAATGATTTATTTCATGGTTTTTGGGTTTTGTTCATGGAATTTATGTCCAAATACCTAGGTGTTTTCCTCTCCTAACCATGGTCTAAATGACCTTTGTTTATTTATTTTATTATTCCTTGTTTCTCCCCTTAACCATGTTTATGCCTTTAATACCATTTGTACATAACACAAAAAATTATCCTTCCCTCCCCTCTGCTCAACCCCTATCCACCGTATTTTCCCACCCACTACATCCACACTAAACCTTTATGTCTACTTCACCCTTTAACCCTATTTATCTGTGACATATGATTCCTTCCACCCTCCCACTCCCTTCACTTCCTCATACGTAATTCCTCACCACTCCCCAATATGGTTTCCTTTATAATACCAACCATTTTAATCTATGATAACTCTCTAGTCCTCACCTCCTCGTTTGCTCTAAATCACTCTTTATGATATTAATCTCCCCCACATTGCTTTTATACCCTAGATATCATTACCATTTTACCTCCTATCCTTCACCTCTCCATTCCATGGCACCCCTAACTCAACTCATAATCCCCTCCCCCTCTTGGTTTACACTCCTCAACCCAAACCTATCTCATTTTACATAAAAAAACGTGACATGCAAGTCATGGTTTACGTAATCCCCACATTATCTGACAACAAAGACGAAAATCCATGTATCAAGATCCACAACGAAAAATACATATCATGCAGTAGAGCATTTAATGCGACGGCGATCGCATTATCCACCGTCGGATCCTTTCCAAAGTAGGATCCGACGGCGCACAGTGTGACCGCCGTCACATTAAATGCTCTACTGCATGATATGCATTTCACAGTGTATTGGATAAGCATCATCACCAAAAAGAAGGTGAGTCAAATAATTTTTCCCTTGTTCATTGGATATAAAGTCATAGCATGTTGTCTATTTATTATATATTTTTTAATTAATACATAAATTAAGCTGTATCAATTTAAAAAGTCAATATAATATTAAAATAAGTTTATAATTATATAATTAATATAAATAAAATTGGAGCAGAGCATATTAACTGGTTATTCTATGTATATCAAAAAATTATCCTTCCCTCCCCTCTCCTCAACCCCTATCCACCGTATTTTCCCACCCACTACATCCACACTAAACCTTTATGTCTACTTCACCCCTTAACCCTATTTATCCGTGACATATGATTCCTTCCACCCTCCCACTCCCTTCACTTCCTCATACGTAATTCCTCACCACTCCCCAATATGGTTTCCTTTATAATACCAACCATTTTAATCTATGATAACTCTCTAGTCCTCACCTCCTCGTTTGCTCTAAATCGCTCTTTATGATATTAATCTCCCCCACATTGCTTTTCTACCCTAGATATCATTACCATTTTACCTCCTATCCTTCACCTCTCCATTCCATGGCACCCCTAACTCAACTCATAATCCCCTCCCCCTCTTGGTTTACACTCCTCAACCCAAACCTATCTCATTTTACATAAAAAAATGTGACATGCAAGTCATGGTTTACGTAATCCCCACATTATCTGACAACAAAGACGAAAATCCATGTATTAAGATCCACAACGAAAAATACATATCATGCAGTAGAGCATTTAATGCGACGGCGATCGCACTATCCACCATCGGATCCTTTCCAAAGTAGGATCCGACGGCGGACAGTGTGACCGCCGTCGCATTAAATGCTCTACTGCATGATATGCATTTCACAGTGTATTGGATAAGCATCATCACCAAAAAGAACGTGAGTCAAATAATTTTTCCCTTGTTCATTGGATATAAAGTCATAGCATGTTGTCTATTTATTATATATTTTTTAATTAATACATAAATTAAACTGTATCAATTTAAAAAGTCAATATAATATTAAAATAAGTTTATAATTATATAATTAATATAAATAAAATTGGAGCAGAGCATATTAACTGGTTATTCTATGTATATCAAAAGGTTTAATAATTAAAGTCCCCCTGCAAGCATGATTAATGTAAATGAAATCATAACATCATATATATTGGTATATTGCATGTGTATATATAACGTGGGTCAGGCAAGTATTATTTTATTCCCTACTCTCATCACAACGCTCATCAATTTTATGAATTGGAAAAGGATGGATAGGAAAAAAAAATTATACAACCATGTCAATTATTGTTCGATGTAAATAATACGCGTTTATTTATTTATTTTTAAATTGTGTAATGCCAGCCATGGTACTCGTTATCTATTAGTCCATTGGATTTCAAGAGTTTTTGGAATATATGTTTCTTTGTAAATGAAGTCCTACGCTTGGAACTCCATGTAAATATTTTTATACATGATGTTTTAGATAAAATTATCTTTTTTAAGACAAAATTATGTTATTAGTTAGGGTTTGAATTGTCACATGAGATAGAATGTGAAGAGTTGTAATCTTCTTTTTTTAAAAGCTAAACCTTTATAAATTGTAAGGAACATATGAAAAAATAATATACTTGATATTGAAGGTTGTTTAACAAGATCCTTGGCTTATTGATCCAAATCTACCTTGTTTCTCACTTGATCCATGTTCTAAGACCTACAAACGTATGAAAAAATGCTTTTCCCAAATACAAAAGCAAATATTATCAACAATTTTACTTATAATCAATATTAGGTAAAATTGATTCTCCAATTCAAATACTAATTAAAGAAGATACTATTAAGGGAAGGTTTTACAACAAAATAGGCGATTCGCGCCTAATTCAACAACAATTTTTACTGCAAGTTTATTTTCCCATTTGAGTTGGACAATCTAGAACTGAACTCAGTGAGAAACAACATTTAGATAAAACATCGATATTTGTGTCAATTTTAGCTCCAGAATAACACCTACTTCAACACTAGAAATAGTGCCAAGATTAGTAGCAAGAATACAGCCTACTTTAGTGTCAAGAATAGTGCCAAGAACAGTGTTAGGAATAATTCCTCGTGTAGTAGTTTAGTGTGAGGAGTAACACCCAAAATAATGACATTTGCTCATGATTGAGTGCCTCATTTAACGCACTCTATAGCACTACATTTTACTTCCATTAAAGCTACAACTATAATGCCATGTTTTCGTTGCACTTTAATGCCAACTTTAGCATCCACTTTAGCACTTAATTTGGCATCCATGTTTTCTTTCACATTAGAGCCATATTTGGATTCCCATTTAATGCTTATTTTTGCTTCCCATTTAGCACCTATTTTTGCTTCTTGTTTTTTTTCCGCATTGACACAACATTTAGCTTCCCATTCAATGCCTATTTTTTCTTCCTTGTTGGCTTCCAATTATGCTTCCTTTTTATCTTCTATCTTTTCTTATGGGATAACACCACATTTGGATTCCCATTTAGCACCAGGTTTTGCTTATAATGTTTATTCTGCATCTGTCCCAGATTTAGCTTCTAGTTTAGCTCGTAGTTGTGCTTCCACTTTTTCTTCTTCATTAGCACCACATTTCGCTTCCTATTTATTGCCTATATTTGCATCCAACTTTGAGTCGATATTTTCTTCCACATGAATGTCACATTTTGCTTCCACATTAGCACCAAATTTTGATTCTTGTTTGAAGTGTCAAGTTTTGATTCCTTGTTATGACCCCCTTTATTATATTTATTTCAATTAAATAATGATATATATCACGGTTCACAAATAACATACTATAATATACAAAACCAAATATAATAATTCAAATTCAATATATCATAACATTTATGAGGAAATTTAAGGGAATTGACAACATTCATCCAAAGTGGCAATATCATAATACTTATTAATTCTCCATAAAAAATCATTGATGACTTCCAATATATATAAAATAACAAAATAATGCCAACAACAACATCATCATGTTTCATTAAAAGAAATGAAAGTCAATATATCATTCGATCAAAACCTATCATAGAGATCATTATACTAAAGTAAAAAGAACAAATCATGTATATATATATATATATATATATATGTATATTGAAAATGTCAATATCACAATAAATAAATTTTATGATCTCTAGATTTATAAAAGTCAAAATTATAAAGGTATCATAATGATATGTACAATAATCCATGATACAAGATTATATGATCATGAATGTAATATTAATTTGGATCATCATAAAAGTTAAAATATATCATATTAATAAAGGTATCATGGTGATATGTTAACAACAATCCATAACATAAGATTATATGATCTTAATGTAATATTAATTTGGATCAGCATAAAAGTTAAAATACATCTCTAATAGCATGGAGTAGTAATAATCATCGGCATGCTCATGAGTAGCATCATTGGCTACTACTGTCATCCTTGTCATCTTGATCAACCTCAATATCAAATTTTCATCATCACCTTCTTTTTTAGTATTAATTACATGACATAACATATATGTGTTATATTGCTAATATTAAATCATAAAAAAGTGCAACAAGGTAAAATAATAAAATGGTAATTAATATGTATGTGCACACCAATATGACCACAAAAGAGATTGAAAATAGTAGAAGTAAATGAAAATTGCATTAGAAGAGATATTTAAATTAAATAGAACAAGAAGTACATGAAATACCAATAATATAAGTACTCTTCTCCTTAATTTAATGATTTTAAGATGACTACTAAAGTTATATATTTGTCATGGTTCTAAAATATGGCATATCATTTCAATGAGTCATATGATTCAAAAGGACAGTCTACGGGTAGATGCTAGTGTGTTGTTAGACACATTAAATCCATTAATATTACATTTAGAGTGATGCAGGGGCATCATTCTCTCATTCAAAACTTTAAAGGTTAGTCAGACCTTAGGGTCATGACACTAGCCAAAAGAGAGTCGAAGATAAGTTTTTGTAAATATATTTGAAGTTTTCTCATAATTAAAAAATGTAGACTTACAATATTATAGGGATGATTTGTTAGGAGATCGGATTTAATTTCTATCTTTACCTAAGTTAGTCATAAAAATTGTAGGTAAATATTTCTTGAGTTGAAAATATTCATATTTTTTGTACACATTGTAAGCCCATAGGCAAAGTAAAGGGAAATGAAGATAGAGTAGGGTAGTTGGAGTTAGTCAGAAGGGACAAGAAACGTTGAAGATTAGACCAAGGAAAATTTGGAATTGTATTTAATTAATGAATAAAATTTCCACGTGTTTGAGTCGAGCACATCCTTGTTTGAATTAATGAGTGTTCGTGTTAATATATATGTTCATGCGATATTGATGAACACATGAGGGAAAGAGTAATTGGTTATTGTAATTTTTATAAATGCATGTCAGGTTTGTTTATGGATCTATTGAAGCTAACTGAGTGAGTAATTGACTTTAAATATGGAACTGTATGTAAGGGAATAAGAGTGCAACTTTGAAGAAGTAAAAGAGATAGTATTTTAGTATTTCATTTTAGCTATATACAGGGTATCCCTCGTGCATGTGATATTAAGAGGAATCAAGATTACTCTAGAAATTGAGAAAATGTGTTGGGTTTAATATGGGTTTTTTTATTTCTGAAAAAATGTGGGATTTTATATATTTGGATTGAACATTGAAAATAATGGAGTGATTAATAGTAGAGACGAGTTTTGTGAGTTTTAATGCAAAGAATTTTTATGCTGAAAATCAGAAATCCGTCGATCTTTTATCTATTACTTCAAACCTTTGCATATGGAATGCAAACTCTTGTGTAAATGTAAACCTTTGGAATTTTTTGAAGTGTGAATTTGTGTTAAAAATAATTAAAATGTTGTGGTTTGTGACATCTCGGTTACACAAATTTTGTGGGTTTATTTCCCTTATGTCTAAACATAGAATGAAATAACATCGACTTTTCTTGACTGAACGCATGAGTTTGAATACTTGAGAATGCAAGCTCATTGAATTTAAATAAAGCGTAACAGCTTCTAAATATGGTAACACTTATTATTTTCCTTGTTCGAATGGATTCTCTGCCATAGGAAATCATTGTTTGATATTGGGGGTTGTTTTTATTCCCAAGAGAAATAAACTGCAGTTCCATTTAAACATGTTTCGATTGTTTAAACCCGGTTCAACATTTATAGAAGAAGAATGAATGCATTGTGGAATATTGCAGGTGAGAATCCAAAAACAGAGTATATTGCGTTCTTTGTATTCTTCATTACAGGATTTTTGAATGCTTGTAATGTTGTTAAAATTATATTTTATATTTAATTTAGTTGTTTAATTATAGCTGGGGGGTTTGTGGGCACGCACATCAGGCACTGACGTAGAGGTGGACGATGATTTTCAGGATGAGGGGTTGGCTAACTTGTCTTAAACTTGAGATTTGACTAGTTTGGCCCAAATCCTACATCATACGGACAACCCTATCATGTCATTCAATGGAATGGATTCTGTTTTATTTGATCATATTTGGAACTATGCTTTTACTTAGTAACATGAAATGTAATTTTTCATCACAGGGTAAAATCTTGAAAACTATGCCTAGTTTTGCTTCCTCTTTGGCTTCTAGCTGTGCTTCCTTTTTGGCTTCTAGTTTTTCTTTTCCAATAGCACCACATTTGGCTTCCCATTTAGTACCAAAATTTTCTTCCAATGTTCCTTCTACATCTGCGCTAGATTTGGCTTTCATTTTATCTCCCAGTTATGATTCCACTTTTGCTTCATGCTTAACACCACATTTAACTTCCTAGTTTTTGTCTTTGTTTGCAACCAATATTTTTGTGCAAATATTTTCTTCCAATGCCACATTGTGCTTCCACATCAACACCACATTTTGATTATTTTTTATAGTGTCAATTTTTGCTTTTGTGTTGTTATAATTATTTCATTAATTTCAATTAAATAATGATATATATCATAGTTCACAAGTAACATAATAAAATATATAAAAATAAAATATTCCAATTCAAATTTATAGCATAAAATTTATGAGGAAATTTAAGAGAAATGGACAACATTAATCCAAAGTAGTAATTTCATCATACTTATTAATTCTCTATCCAAAAATCATCGACAACTTCCAATATATAAAAAATAAAAATATAATACCATTAAATTCATCATCATCATCATCATCCTTCATTAAAGGTAGTGAAATCCCCAAATGTGTGTGTGTGCGTGTGTGTGTGTGTGTGTGTGTGTGTGTGTGTGTATGTGTGTGTGTGTGTGAGAGAGAGAGAGAGAGAGATGAAAAAACAATTATCACAAGAAATAATTTTTATGATATCTAGATATACAAAATTCAAAACGATAAAGGTATCATATTGATAGATCAACAACAATCCATGATATAAGTTTATATGATCCATAATGTAATATTAGTTTGGATCATCATAAAAGTTAAAATACATATATAGTAGCATGGAGATAGTAATAATCATCTCCATGATCATGAGCAACATCACTAGCTACCACCACTACCACCACCATCGTCCTTTTCATCTTGATCAACCTTAGTACATCTTCATCACTATCTTCATTTGATCCATCATCATCATCAACTCATATATCTGCTCCAATCTTAGCATAGCCTCTAGGCCATCATTGATCCATATGGATATCGGCGGACACAAACCTATTCTACTAGGTCAAAATAATCTTCCATTTTGGTAGTTTCCCAGTTATTTTTCTACAGTTTTTCGGGTCCCAAAGTTCTGAGGCCATTTTGAGGCCCTAAACGATGTTTTTTGGCGATTCAAGAGTTGAAATGGTTTCCCATGACATCCATTTGCAAGTGTGATATATTGAATAGAAGTTTCCAATGGGCTATTGAGCGCCAAAATAGAGATCGTATGAAAAAGTTATGACTCCAGGAAGTTGATTGTTTAACTAACCCCCTTGGGGCCACAAACTTTATGATGGTTCATCTTCTATAGTTAGGTTTCGAATGTATATGGTTTTCTCCTTCATGCTTATTATAAACAGGCCCTTTTGGCCTCATTTTGCATTCATATTGGCACACATGAGTGTAGTCACCACATCTCTTCTCATAGATACAACTACCACCATTATAGCTTCTTTATTGTACATTTGTTATATTTCTCTCATTTAATATAATATGTTTTTACTGTATCTCTATTTTCCTTGCAATATGTATGTGTATGTGGTTCTATTTCTGCTATTTCATTTCATTCTCACATAAATATGGATCAATCATCTGGAGTGTTTTGAGAAAAAAATCAATATTAAATGTTAGTATTAATTTCATGTCATAATGCATATATGTGCTATAATTTTAATATACAAAAGTGAAACAAAGTATAATAAAATGGAAATTAATATGGGTGTGCACACCAATATGACCACAAAAGAAAGTGTGAAATAATAGAAGTAAATGACAATTTCATTAAAAGAGATATCGTGGCTCTAAATTAAGGCCTACCATTTCAATGAGTCATGGAATCTACTGAGTTAGTTTGCGTGTAGAGGCTAGTGGGTTGCTAGACACATTAAATCCATTCATATTACACCTAGGGACAACCTTATCCTTTGATTCAATGGACTGGATGTTGTTTTATTCGATCATTTTTAGAACTAGGGCATGTAATGATGATTATTGCTTCATGTGGTAAATTTTTGAAAACCATGCCAATAGAGTGTGTGGACATCATTGTCATGTTGGTATTTCCTAAACACAATTCTTGGAGGTTACAACACTTAGTTCTGTTGCTCAGATTCAAAATTTATGCCCTTGTTAGAAATTCAACAAGTGTCTTGAATGGTTTTATGAAGCAAATTGAAACTCACCATAAATTGATAGTGACTTGGATAAACAAAAAACTTGATTTCGTAGGACTTATGGCAAAATATTAGACCCGCAAACACCAATGATTCCATAGATTGGATGTTGTTTTATTTGATGATTTTTGGAATTGGGATTTGATTAATAACATCCAATGCAAATTCTTGAATGTTATGCAAATGGAGCATGTGGAAATCATGTTCATGTTGGTATTTCTTAAACAAACTTGTAGGAGGTTATGCCACTCAATTATGCTACTTGGATTGGATTTTATGCCCTAGATAGAAATTTGCCATGTGTCCTTGAATGACTTTAGAAAGTGAGTTAAGACTAGCTATAAATTGATAACCAAGACTTAGATCGATGAACCATAGATTATTTTGGACTCATGGCATTTGATTACACCTAGGGAAATTATTATATTACACCTAGGGACATCCCTCTCCATTGATCCCATGGACTGCATATTATTTTATTCAATGATTTATGTATCTAATTTTTTTCTTAGGAACATGCAATGTAATTTTTGCATCATTGTATCATGTCTCAAAAATTGTTCCAACTAAGCATGTGGATCTCGTTTTCATGTTGATCTTGCATAAAAACAACTTGTATGAGGTTACCATGCTCAATTATGATATTTGGATTGGATTTTGACCTTGACCATGAATGGATTTAAGAAGTGAGTTGAAAATCACCATAAATTGGTAACTGAGACTTGGATAGAGAAACCGTCCATTTTGTTGGACTTGTAACATCAAATTACAGATACAGACACTCCTCTCTCATGATTATGTGGACTAGATATGGTTTTATTTGATGATTTCTTGAATTATGGTTTTTCATAGTAATATGCAATGCATTTTTTGCATGACAGGTTAAATTTCTGAAAATAGTTCCAATAGAAAATGTGGACATTATGTTCATGTTGATATTGCCTAAAAAAACTTGCAGGAGGTTATGATATTCAACTATATTGCTTGGATTGAATTTTATGCACCCAATATATATTCACCAAGTGTCCCTAGATGGATTTAGGAAGCAAGTTGAAACTCGCTATAAAATGAATCCATGAACATGGGTGACAATTTGGAAAAAAATGACAATGAAAAATCAATTTTTTACTGATTTATTAAATTGAACCTCTCAAAACTCATATTTGTCACACGAATTTTGAGTTGCAACAAAAAAACAAATGTAGGGAATTATGTTTTGTTTCCACATATATCTTTTTGAAAATTTAATAATATCATTTAATATGTCAAAATTGCATTTAATTATAAACCTGTCCTTGAAAATTTTGGGAAAAGTTAACGAGTGACTTGTGTGTATGTAAAATAATTTAGTTATAAATTCATAATACACACACATGAACACGCACACAGACACATAATGCACCATGGTGTACATATTTGTTTTGTATTTTTTTCTAAAAATTGCATTTTTTATTAATTTCTGAAAGTGACCAATCACAATTTAAATTGCATTTTGTACACACATGTGCACATATAAAAAAATGATAGTTAAAAAAATAGAAAATAGAAAATACCCGTTTGAAGAGGACCTATTTCACTCAGGCGTATGCATTTTTTGAAATTTGTTGATTATCGACTTTTTTGTTAGTGTTTTTTCTTTACACAACTTCGAACTTTTGTGGACATGATTTTCAAGAGTAAGTTTCAAAAGATAATTAAAAAAATATCATACAAACTCCAAAAAACATAAATTATATGTCAATGGAAAGACGATTATTTTATGAATTTATTGGTATCGAGTCCACCACCTAAGGTGCATCCTAAGACAAATTTCGAGCCTAATGAAGATGGAATAAAAATTCAAACTGTGGAAAAAGGGGATAACGGACTATATTTTAAGCCCTTGATCGAGCTAATAGCTTGATCAAGGTATTTAAAACTGTCGATCAAGATATTTAAAACCCTTAATTGTGTTTCTAAACAGATTTTCGAATACCTCGATTGAGGGTTTAACTTTAGTTAGTGCAAAAGCTTGATTGAACTCCTGAGAGTTATGAAACATCAAATTTGATGAACAAAAATTGCATTGCACAAAATATTGTAATAATAGCCACATGTTATTTGAAAGAAAATAATTCCCTATGGAGGACATGTTATGTGGATTATGGCATTATTTTAATATACACGATCCTTAAAGTGGTCATTAGCTCGAAATAAGGGCCTTATTTTATTCCCTTAATGATTATTAATTTCCTAAGACACCAATCCTCATAGAAAAAGACTTCATGATGGTATGCATATCCCACATGGAGGGAAAAAATGTGATTTGTGATATCAATAGATTATGTTCATGTTATTTGATCATTTACCTAGCCTTTTTTACATATCAAAATATTTAAAATTAATGGATAATCAATTATTAAAACTATAATTATATAAGATAAGTACCAACTATAACACCTGTCATCCAAAAGATACTCCTAACTTGCATTAATTTGTTGACATAAACATAGGATAAAGTTAAAACATGTACATGTGTACATCCACATAAACATAAAGATTAGATAAGTAACACATGTCAATATAAAGAAAAAATATAATACAAAAATAGTCCAAAGGCTCGAGTCCATTAAAAAGTACAAGTACACATATGTATGTACATAACAATAAGAATAGTGGTATGAGACATGAACAAGTATCATCTAGTATGTGGACTAGGCCCCTGATGGGATGTATGGCTACCCCCACGATGAGAACGACTTGCACTACTCCCTCATCGCAAGGGTTGTTGTGGCCTAAGGTATGGCACACTAAAACACTCGTTGAGATAAGGAAACTACAAACATAAAATTTTCAAATGAGTCTAACTTAGTAATATTAAATAGTAAGCACTTGAAATTTACAATATGGTGGATGAATGCAAATTTTAAGTGGATATAGCAACTTACGTTAGTCATGTCAAGGTCATTGTCAAGTCCAATGTTGATTTTGTTGTCATCCAAATTATGGTTGTGTAACAAACTCAGGACCTAGACGAGTCGATGTTCAATCACCTATGTGACACTAATCGAGGGACTCCCACTCATGTCTCCACATGATAGGATCCTTAGTGCCTCGATGTACATCCTCCTATGTAGTGTGACATCATGCATATAATCAATAAAATAATAATAAAGATGAACAAAATAAATTAAACATTAACTTGAATCTATATTGCATTGAAACATAAATTATAGTACCTCATGAATGGGTTGTTGATGGTTGGGATACGGGGTAAGTTGTGCCCCCTACTCACCTACAATGCCCTTGCCTCTACCATGTACAATTTAACCAAGGGACAAGACAAAAGTTACAATAAAATAATTGCAATTATATGCATGTATGTAACTCAAAAAATTAGGATGAGGGAACTAGCATACATACCACAGAGACATCATTAGGGGAAACACAAGGATGATCCACTATCGAGGGAGATCCAAATAACACATCCATAATGTTGGCCATATGCATGGAGAAACAATTTACAAATCAATAGTAGTTTAAATGTATAGACATGTATTCAAATAAAATTTTAATAACATATAATGAAAAAAAAAAAGTACATAAATATACTTGGTTTATTGATCATAACTGACATCTCTCAAGTAGCCCAAAGTATGTATCTCGAAAACCCATAACATATGTCATTAGCTAGTCATATTCAAGGAGTTGAAGGCTATCATTTTCAACCCATTAAAACTCAGGCTTTGTAGGTACATGAGGTGGTTAGGACCTCTCATTGTGCATCATCGTTGATATAGTTCCCAATGCAATGTGCATGGATCATATCAATTGATCTTGTGTCTCCACTCTAAGCTATGATTTCTCTATGATGTGCATATATCAAACTAGAGTCCAACTAGGAGATGGAATTAGTTGAGTAGGGGGTGGTAAAACAATAGGGTCTTTGTAAGGCCCTTGACGGTCACAATCAAAACCCTACCTAATTCCATAGAAAGGTGAATACATGCTAGTGTAATGAGGATGCATGCCTAAGAAAAAATGATAGTATATATATTTGTAAAAGTATAGTGCATCCTATTCATGGTGGGGTAATCATCCACATGCTCTTATAAGCATGTCATATATGTGAGGCTCAACATCGTCAAGCCTATACTTCTGAATCCTGAGTGGTTTTCTGGGAGAATGATCTGGATGGATGTAAAACGAAGTTCCCTTGACATCCACTCCCTTTGTTGCAACTTTGAAAGGTGTCCATTTGTTAGGACCTAATACCCAATACATTCTTCTCTAGAAAGTAGTATTCCAGATGGTACTTAGTGTCCAACCCATCTCATGGATATGCAACAAGTCACCAACAACATCTAACATCATGTCGATGGCACGTCCGGATGGGCACTCATGGCCCATGCTATGTAATCGATCATAGAGACATTCACATTTTGACCAGATCTCCTTGAGTGTAATCAAGGTTATTTCAACCTCCCATGGGCATATGTAAGTAACTGATAAACATATAAAAAAATATCCTTCAAACTATATGTATAATAATATAAATATATTGGAATTAAATACACTAATATTGATACAAAATAATGAGAATGATATTTGAAAAATAAATAAATATGAATTTACAGTACCTGTGTCATGTAAGACCTCTTCACTGTACTCAAACGCACTTAGCATCTCCTATCCCTCATGTGAGACACTAGCCACGACACTGCGCAATGCTTGCTCAACTAGTGGGGACCCTATATGCAAGTAGAAACAAACACTAATTATAATTAACAAGTACATGTAATTGAAATATAAACGAACACTATTTATTTAGTTTACTTATGAGTCCACTCACAAGATTAGGGTGTTCTGTTTAAACCATATTGTCTCGACGATCATCAATGATAGATAAAAGAAAATCACTCAAAAGAATGATCCGCATGAAACAATGAAGTTAGATCATATATGTCATAGAATATAAGCAATGAAAATAAGAATTATCTTTGGGTTCTTGTTAAGGCTCTTGAAATATTTGAGGGAGTATATTATTTTGGACATCCAAGGATAAAATCAACTCCTTGAATAAATAGACATGACATGCTGGGGGTGTTCATTACTTCTAAGTGTGGTAATTACACCATTATGAGGTGTTTTTCTAGTATGTATGGGTTTTAGGGTTTTATATTGTCATAGGATCAAACTTGGGCCTTAATCCCTAAGGTTAAATATTTTAAACACATCCATGAACTCCCAAATATCATTTTCATTGATTGAGTATTTATATACAAGTGACAATGGGTCTTAGAACCTTGGATGTAGTCTCTAATACGGAAAATACTTCCTATTTAAGGAAAATTTGACTTTTAAATGAACATGAGAACACTCTAGATTCCTAAATGACAGAGAGTAATTTCTATTGTTACATGTTGATCTTGTTTAAAATATTGACAAAGTAACTCACCCTTGGTGTGAAAAATATCCTATTGGAATTCATATCCAAATTTGTTGAAAGCAATGCTCTAGAAATGATTTATTTCATGGTTTTTAGGTTTCGTTCATGGAATTTATGTCCAAATACCTAGGTGTTTTCCTCCCCTAACCATGGTCTAAATGACCTTTGTTTATTTATTTTATTATTCCTTGTTTCTCCCCTTAACCATGTTTATGCCTTTAATACCATTTGTACATAACACAAAAAATTATCCTTCCCTCCCCTCTCCTCAACCCCTATCCACCGTATTTTCCCACCCACTACATCCACACTAAACCTTTATGTCTACTTCACCCCTTAACCCTATTTATCCATGAAATATGATTCCTTCCACCTTCTCCATATCCACCCTTCGATACCATTCTATTTGTCTGAAAATAGAAACAATCCACTTGAACAAAATCATTAACAATAAGGATGAAGAACTGACGCACATACGACAGAAATTAACAGATCAGGAATCAGTGGTCGACCAGTATCGACAACAGATAAAAGTTCTTCAACAACAAAATAGCAATGCTAAAAAAGAACACAAGCTGGAGATCGCAAGGAGTAATAAAATAATATCCAACAATTCTGAAGAAATTTTCAAATTAAGAAATCACAATAAAACCTTGATTACAAAAATCAAAAAATTGAAAAACAACAGCAAGAGGGGACAATCCGATGAAGACCTAGAAGGGAAATTACTAGAAAAGCAAGAAGAAAACCAGTGTTTAAATAATAGTAATTAGGAACTACATAACCAAATCAAGGAGCTAGAAATTGGAAAAAAATCGCAAGAGGAAAGAATCAAAAGAATTCCAATTAGTGAACAATCTACTAGAGAACCAAGAAGCACAATCCAGGAAAATACATCCAAAAATCAAATCGAAGAAGTGAAGACAGTCCTCATCACAGTCCAAAGGAAAGAAGAACAAACGAAACCTATACCTTACAGACATCCTAATTATAATCGTCATTTTGACCAACGACAGGGTCAACATGAATATTCATAGAAGACTTATGTGGATATGCGAAAATATCGACATACTAAGCAACAATCGAGACAGATCGTTCCACAAAAAGATCGCAAAACTCCGATAAAAATAGATCTAGGATGGACCACAGGAGATGCTATGCAACAATTCTCTTGGGGAATCCGTAATTCGTATCGGCTCATCTCCTCAAATGTCGCAAATACAAAATGGAAAGAATTCCGAGATGACAAGTTAAAATAAATCAGACATAAATGTCAAATACATCTTTGATGACAAAGATTCCCTTAAGGGGAAGGCAATGTAACGAACATAAAATATATAAATATTAAAAATAATATTAATAGATAATTATTAATTAATTAATAATTATCAAAGAGTCATGACTCTAGGTTGGAAAGTCACGAATGGACATATATAAGTCCGACCATTGTAAATCAATCATATCAATTCATATCATCAATTTATATATTATTATGGCTTATCTCATTTACCAAGTTTTCTGGTAATATTATTTCTACAAGTGAATAAATATTCACTTCAAGTGGTATCAGAGCGAGGTTACTATTCAAGCTTCTAGGGATTCCCTAGAAAATAGGACCTTGTCCTTAAAAAAAAATAAAAGGTAAAAGTAAACCCCCCCAAAAAAAGAGGGTTGAAAAAAAAAGGTGAAGAAAAAAGTAAAACAAAAAAAAAGGTAAACGTGAAACCACACATGGTTTCTGAATAAGTGGGGTTGGGTTTGAAAATAAAGTACAAAATAATTACTTGTAAAGAGAAAGTGAGATTTGAACTTAGGTGGGGAATGTAACACTCATCCCCCCCAACCACCCAATCTACTCACATTTTACAAAACTTAAGTGAAAAAAAAGATAAAAAGGGTGCATAATAACTACTACTAAAAAGCAAGTGAGATTTGAACTTAGGTGGGAAGGTAACACTCGTTCCTCCCAACCACCCAATCTACTGACATTTTTACAAACTATTGGAAAAAAAGAAGGAGATATTGATTAAACTTCAAAGAAAACTCAAGAATATGGATTTTAATATTGAAAAGAAGCATAATTTTCCTATCACCTTACAAAAAAATGTTTCAATATTATTTAGAATTAAAGGGACACTTGCAGGGAAGGATATCACCATTTCTATCGCACCTGCTGAAAGAAATAATTATATTAGTACTGAATTCGCTAACCATTTAGTGATTCCTGAGTCAAATATAAGGGAAGAGCTAGACTTTTTGGACAAAAAATGAATTGAAATAAGTGGCTTACAACTGAGTGTTGGAGATTATATGGTCACATCGAAATTCATTGTTAGTTCCTTATGGAGCATTGATAGTGACATAATTTTGGGTTTACACTGGATAAAAACATTGGGGACTTTCATCTTAAATGCCGAAAAGAAGTTTCTGACATTTTCCTATAAGAGAAAGAGAATCACATTTCAGGATATTACAATGAAGTCTGAAATAGAACCTCCAACATCTGAAAAATTCTAGGATATATTAGAGATGATTTCACAGGGTAATCAGAAGTCAAAACAAAGAAGCAAAAAGAAGTTGAAAAAATTGTTGCTAGTAAGGATGAAGAAATATCATGTTTAAAAAATCATAATCAAAACCTAGAAGACCAGATCAAAAAGTCCAAAAATGACAACAAATCACCGTATGGATGCGATAATGAATTAGAAGAAGAAATAAAGCATCTAAACAAACTCATCATGGAAAAAGATGCTGAATTGGCACAAGTACGGATGAGGCTAGAAAATCTAGGAGCAGAGTTACATCATCATAAACAGCAAAAAGAAAAACTCCAGCAGCAGTATGACAACAGTAAGAAAACACATAAGTTAGAACTGACAAAATTCAACAAGATTTTATCGAGCCATTCCGAAGAAATTTTCAGATTAGGTAATCATAACAAGACACTAGTCACAAAAATTAAGAAGTTGAAAAGTAGTCGGAAGACAGAACAATCTACGGAAGACATTGAAGGAAAAATTCTAGACAAACAGGAAGAAAATCGTTGTATCAGAAGGCATAATGAAGATCTTAAGGAACAACTTAAGAAGTCTGAAGATGATAGAAAATCACATGTAGAAGTGATTAAGAAGTTTCAAAATGATAACATGCAGTTAGAAAACAAGTCGGAAAAGATACAGAACGAAGCTTTAAAACCTCAAGAGATGAAAACACAACTTTCTACTAAGATCAACGCTAAAACAATGGCACTCGTAAAAGACAATGACATTGTGAAAATTCCATATCGACACCCCAACCATAAAAACAGATATTCTAAAAAGTGGGAAATGTCGAAAGATAGCGATATCAATGTGATAAAATCTCCTAACGATAGATCAGTACGGAATGCCAACAGTCCACAACAAATCAATTTGGGATGGATTGATTCATCCACATATCAAAAGTTGTGCTCAACTCTTAGTAGTTCATATTGACACGTTTCATCAACTGTGACAGCACACAAGATGATGCAGAAACATTATAAGGCTTTGAGGACAAATCCTTTCTAAGGGAGTGGCAATGTAACAAACTTAAATAATAACAACAAACAATAAAATAATAATAATAATAATAATAAACACACACACACACACACACATATATATATATATAATAAATAATAATAATTAATAATGTCTTTACGAAAAGACATGACTATTAATGAAAGGGTATTTCACCAAAATATAAATAACAGACTTTCATATGTAATTCATCATCTTATCTATTATCAATATTTATTACTACTTACCAACATGTGGGATTCAGATTACCTGTGGGCATTTTAGAGAATTTACGAATGTTAAAGAAGCTTTTATCGCTTCAGTTTTCCTCCCCTAACCATGGTCTAAATGACCTTTGTTTATTTATTTTATTATTCCTTGTTTATCCCCTTAACCATGTTTATGCCTTTAATACCATTTGTACATAACATAAAAAATTATCCTTCCCTCCCCTCTCCTCAACCACTATCCACCGTATTTTCCCACCCACTACATCCACACTAAACCTTTATGTCTACTTCACCCCTTAACCCTATTTATCCATGAAATATGATTCCTTCCACCCTCTCCATATCCACCCTTCGATACCATTCTATTTTCTTGAAAACCCTCCCACTCCCTTCACTTCCTCATACGTAATTCCTCACCACTCTCCAATATGGTTTCCTTTATAATACCAACCATTTTAATCTATGATAGCCCTCTAGTCCTCACCTCCTCGTTTTCTCTAAATCGCTCTTTATGATATTAATCTCCCCCACATTGCTTCTCTACCCTAGATATCATTACCATTTTACCTCCTATCCTTAACCTCTCCATTCCATGGCACCCCTAACTCAACTCATAATCCCCTCCCCCTCTTGGTTTACACTCCTCAACCCGAACCTATTTCATTTTACATAAAAAAACATGACATGAAAATTAAAAATTTAATCTAAGAGTTGAAATTTGATTAATAACATAATTTAATTAAAATAAAAACAAGTATATTTAAAACAAAACAAAACAAATTTATACAAATTTCTTTATTAAAACAAAAAAAAATTGCAAATTTCTATTCCAACATTTTTTATCGAAAAAACAAATAATGGAATGTCCTACCTCAGGGGTTGGAGGCCATGGACATATGGAGGATGGTGATAGTTTTTTGTTGCAACAACTCAGTCGAGGTCCTACATTTCCAATCATCATGTACAAATAAACCGCACAATGTACTTTGTGGCCTTATATATCATTAATAAGAGCTCGATCGAGCTACAAAGATTGATCGAGCTCTTGTGGCCATAAACGATTAGCGATGGGAAATTATTTCCCTTTCATTTTTTTTTAATTTGTAATAACCATTAACTCTGAATTGAATTGATGAAACATTGATTATGTTGGATCTATGACATTATATTATTCCTAGGGACACCCATCTCTCATGACTCCATGGATTGAAGATTGTTTGATTTGATGATTTTTGGAACTAGGGTATTTCTCAGTATCATGCAATACAATCATTTGCATCACATGGAAAATATTTTAAAATTGTGCCAATGGAGTGCATGGACATTGTGGTCATGTCAATATCATGTAAAAAACTTGTAGGAGGTTACGACCATTTAAATTTGCTTCTTGATTAATGCCCCAATAGAAGTTGGGAAAATGTTGTGAATAACTTTAGGAAGTAATTTGAAACTCACCATAAAATAATAACTAAGAATCAGATAGATGAACCATCAATTTTGTTGGAATCGTGACATAATATTACACCTATGTACACCCCTCTCCTATGATTTCATGGATTGGATGTTATTTTAATTGACTATTTTCAAAACTAGGGTTTTTCGAAGTAACGTGAAAATAAATTTTTGCATTATATAGTAAAATTTTGAAAACTCTACCAATAGAAAATGTGAATTTCATTGTAATATTTACCTCACCCAAAAAATTATAGTAGCTTATGTCACTCAATTATGCTTCTTGGATTGACTTTAATTCCCTCGGTACAAATTCAATTAGTTTCCCTGAATGACTTTAGGAAGTGAGTTGAAACTCACCATAAATGATATTTGATACTCGAGTCAACAAAATATTGATTTTGTTGGATGGATAACATTTTATTACATCTAGAGACATCCCTCTATCGTGAATCCATGAATAAGATGTTTTTTTTATTCAACTATTTTTGGAACTAGGGTTTTGCTAATTAACATGTAGTGCAATTTTTGCATCACAAGATAAATTTTTTTAGATTATGCCAATGAAGCTTATGGACATTGTGGTCATGTTGGCCTCACCCAAAAACATTGCATGAGGTTATGGCACTCAATTCTTCTACTATGGTTTTTTTTATTCCCTCGGTAGGAATTGGGCAAGTGTCCCTAAATGGGTTTACGAAGCCAATTGAAACTCACCATAAATCGATAACCAAGACTCATAGTATAATACTAAATTGAAACAATTAGACTTGTGATAGTGGATTAGACCTAGGTACACCCCTCTTCCATGACTCCATGGAATATATGTTTTTATTAAAAGTATGATAATCATTAGAGGAAATTTGGGGTCTAAAACGGGCCTTATAAGAAAGCATGCCAATAATAAATTTTTTGAGTTGGAATTCAAGAACCAATAGAATTTCAATAAAATGAGTCAACCATAATGGTTGAAATGACATGATTGTCATAAAAGAAAACTAGTTTTTTTGGTTTATTGACAAAAAGTAGTTTTTTTCATTCTCCTCCAAAATTAATAACTATTATTTTATTATTTTCCTTAGGAGGCCCATTTTATACCTCAAATTTCCTCTAATGAAATAATGTTGACATTGTAGTCATGCTAACCTTTCCCAAACAAAGTTTCAGGATGTTACAACACTAAATTATGCTACTTGATTTGGCTTTTATGCACTGATAGAAATTAGGCATGTGTCAATGAATGGATTTTTGAATGAGTTGAAACTTTCCATAATTTAATAAGTGGTACTCGGATCAACTAAACATTGATTTCGTTGAACCCATGATCTTGAATTACACATAGACACATTGTTCTTGCATAAGTCCATGGACCAGATGATGTTTTATTTGATGATTTCTATAGCAAAGGTTTCACTAAGTAATATGCAATCCCATTTCTACATCGTGTATGTAGTGCTCTTCCTAACATGTAGAGCACTAGGTCCATCTCTCTTGTGATGTTCTGTATACTAAGCTCATTCTGAGTTAATTTTTAATAAAAATCAAGACATTTAATCATATTACAGATTTATATCCAGGTCTGTTCTATTAATTTTATAGACATATGTATGTACAAGTATGAACTTTAAACATATTAAAGTAGAGATATGAGCAGTACATGTTGATAAATTCACGAATGTTTTTGTAAATTAGAAAAAATACCTGGAAATAGCGGTTATGGTAGATCCAACAGTTTGTTGTAAACTTTGTAGGCTCCTTCTTCTTCCATCTTTCCACCTGAGCCTTAATTAACAAAATGATGTGCCACCCTACTGACCAGCTCTCATCATGTGCTGGCCCTAGGAAACCCATGGGTTTCCTAGCCCCCGAGCCCACAGACCAATAATACCGAGAGAAGCTTCCTCTCCATTTTTTATCTTCTGAGTTATTGACAGATATTATCGTCCTTGAGTTGTTCCCCTCCTCAAGTTTATCCTCCGTCATTTTTCCACAGATGCAGAGTCTAATCCCCTCTGAAATCCCCAAAAATATCCCTCCTTATACCTCCTTTCCCACCACCTTCCTTCTTCCACCTCCTTCTTCTTCCACCGCCTCTTTCATAAATTAATTTATGTTATTCTATCTTGGGCAGTGTAGTTCCATTTTTTTTTGACATGTGTTATTTTTCTTGAATGGTACGTGTTACACAACCTAACCAAATGTCCTAGAATTTTACCTATGTGGTTTGTTTAAGTTTTACTGAGCGGTAAGGTAATGGTAATCGTAGTTATGTTAATTATTATTTATTAATAACTAAATAATAAATACTTAATAATTAACCTTAATAATATGAAATAATAATAGTAAATAGAAGTAAAATAATAATTAATATTATTAACCAACAATTAATCAATTGTAGTCTCATGATTAATTGATCGGAATGATAGCATTGTTTATAATAATAATAATAAACATTAATAAATGTTAATATGGGGCATTAGATACACCCACCCTTCAGGAAACTTCGTCCCGAAGTTATGGTCAAAATAGTGATACAAGGTACATTTATAGGTTAAAAACATTTCAAGGTACATTTATAGGTTCAAAGCAATTCACAATTACTTAGTTAACCTATCCAACTATTTAAATATTTCATACTAGCGTGCATGTGTGAGGTGTGCATGCATGGCCAGTACATGCACAGGCTACACATGTACTATATCAAAAACCCCTAAATTCTAACTGATACAATTAATATGTCACGCAACATGACCCATATACAGATATAATATGATTTCTTGTGACATTCGGAGTTATTTAACAATTATGTTCTTATTATTTAGTCAGTTAAGATTGGTACCTACCATCACTAATCCGGTATCATAATTGTCCAACATTCAACCATAATAAATAATATGTCCACCCATCCTAACCTACGTCCGCATCCTCCCTATCCTTCCTCTGCTAGTATAGAAGTGGATGTCGGCTTCACCGACCTGACCACATAAGAACCTGAGAGCGATAGCATCGGCTGAACAGTGGACCTAGCTTCTCCTAGAAGGCATCCAACCGTCGTCATCACAACAACATGGGGAGCGTGTCTCAGCACGGCCCTCCCACGACCTCGGGTACTCGACCGTCCTCATCACAACAACATGGGGAGCATGTCTCAGCACTACCCTCCCACGACCTCAGGTATCATAAAAACATAGGGTGGAACACATCCATCCCTCTCAACATCCTGGGTCTATATACCCTATCAAAACATACTTTGCTGCTATCGAGATTATTGGTCTGTGTCATCATATCATCAATTTTGGTAATCAAGGCTCTTCTGCAAAAATAGGTACTATACCACACTTCATATAAAGTATCCATTTATTACATAGGCCGTGTCCTGCAGATTAGTACTTTGAAAACATACATTCATAATAATATCTCCATTCAATCATCAGTTGGTGCATATTATCAACAATATCTCCTTTCATTGTATAACTCATTAAATTGATCACATCATGGGTCGATATCCATGTACCACATCATATATATATATATATATATATATATATATTACATTTATCAATGATGACAATTAAACATATACTGTCTTTATGATCAAAGGAATATCGTGATAACTATAACATAGTGACCTCATAAACGTAATCATAACATCACAATCAATGTATCAATAGTAACATCTTAGACATAGTAGCAACATCTATCATAAATATGGTTTACTCAGTCAAACCGGGTCCAACATTTACTAAGAAAATAAAATGCAACATGTTGATATGTCTAGTGAGATATGGGATGCA
The DNA here is from genome assembly GCA_001517045.1 of Pseudotsuga menziesii. NCBI lineage: Eukaryota > Viridiplantae > Streptophyta > Pinopsida > Pinales > Pinaceae > Pseudotsuga > Pseudotsuga menziesii. The sequence continues at coordinate 299,441 of LPNX010466605.1, read as the reverse complement.
AATATATGTGTCTTGCAAATAGAAGTCATTGGTGACGGGGTCCCACTTGGACCCTTACCTTGATACATATGAAGATGTTATTTAAGTTTTACTTATTTTATTACATTTGATGTCTTTTATACTGTGTTTTATATCATGGTACTAGTAACTATTATGTGCTCCTCTGGGATCTCAATTGTAACACCCATCAAGGTTCATTACACCTTGTTTGGGTGTTATCTACACTAATTAACATACTTACCAAGGTTATATTGCTTTTCCTATCGTGTTTCATAAGGGAATATCATCTTTCACACAACCCTAATTAATTAGATCATTATTATATTTGATTATAAGATTGAGAATTGTATTTTCCATTTTACTAACAAAATTCTTTAATAATTTATGCTTATATTTATCATATAATTAAACACATTATCCTCTCCTTTACATTTATGCTTATTTCAATCATAATCAACATTTTCTTTGTTTTTCTTAATATTATGTTATTTTTCCTTCAATCTCCATCTTTTCTTTGATATTAAAATGTCTATTTATTTATATGTATTACATAAATGTTTACTTAACATAATATATGTATTATTACGTAAAATAACATATCTCCCAACCTCTTCTAAGTATAACAATAGATACTATCATCCTTATTATAAATACATACTTCACTTCAACTTTATATATATTAAGCAAAATTTTGTAAGAAAATATAATAGATTTAATCTTTTCACCTATTCTTTGTTCGGCTAACTGAAACTGAGGCATCGATGTTGTTGCTTCAATACATACTAAAGTTTCACACAAAATATATCCATTGAATAAGTGATGGTAAGATTTTAATAGTCATGATTACATAACTAGGTCCAATATTGAGAAGAGAAGATTATGTTTTGGAGAACAAAGGAAAAATAATAAGGTTGTTAGAGATTCATAAGCCATGACATAGTAAACATTTAAATAGTTTGAGGAGTATATGATTTAGTTATTGGAAGAGAAATTCCAGAGATTCATGGAGTTAGGTACTAATTTGAGTTGCAAAATTTTGTTTCGCTAATTTGTCATTTTACACAGCATACAAATATTAACTCAACATTTTCTTTAATTGTCAAGGAAGCAATCCCTCATAGGGAGACGCGTAGCCACTATGAATGCACACAAATATTAACTCAATCAACAATCACTTCATTTTATCACTTCAATACAGGAACACAGTCAGTGGACCTATAGGAAGGAAGACCCATTCATTCGGTTTCACAGCACACTTGGAATATTGTTAGCTAGGGGATATACAGTAAGATTCGGCATACACTAGTTTATGGCTTGGGTACTACTACCATTTGTATTTATGTTTTGTTTTTGATTCAGCACTCACAAATGAGTTACACAGCCCAAACCAACCGGTGTCAGTTTGTGATATGGGGCCAGTCTTTCCTTATATATGATTTTTTTCTTTCTTTATACAACCTTTGAGATTGATATACGCATTCTATTGGGATCTTATAACGAAGTCTCACCTTTAGGATTACATTACGGGGACCCTATTTTTTTTTTCTTGGGCACCTCACCTTTCAACATTGTCCTCGTCCAGGGAGTGAAAAAACCTGCGTGAAAATTCCTTTCTTCTAGGCTATAAAGGATGTGCCAATTTACAACAAGGTGATCTAAGACTTATGTCTAAAGAACCAAGCAGGAGGAAATAGTACGAGCAAACCATTCATGTGGCCGGTCAGCTTGCTAATTTTTTTTTCATTTTATTCACATATGGTATGCGCAATGGAAGAAACCAACTGTAAAGTTGCACTACTCTTTAGCTTATTATCATATATGCGCTTACGTAAATTAACTTATCTCTTATTTCTGTGTAGTAGAGAATACTCTTTTCTCTTTTGGTCAACCTTCACATAAAAATTGTTTCTGCATGCAAATTTAAGTAAAAGACAGCCACGTTTTTAAACTATGGGTCATTATCCTCAAGGGCATATTATGGTGGGTAGACCTCTTTTAACCCATAACTTGAAGAGAGACAGAAACTGGAATGTACTGCTTGTTACCGCCCTTTACTCGCCCTTCCTCTAAATAGTTGAGGGCTCTAACTCCCTGCCTAGCTGACCATCACCTCCTGCATGTGAACAAAAAGTCCACCATAGCAGAACAGGAACCACTGCTACAATGTGCATTGCCTCTATATGGAACAAGTCACTCGAGCTGGCGTATGGATTACCTATGAGCAGGTGCCCGAATTTCTATCATAGGCATAATAGTAAGTAGGTAACGCCACTCAACCTATAATCTTTATATTTGCATTAGGTAGTCTTTTCGGTCTGATATTTATATTGCATTGTTATCTTCAGTAGTCGCTAGGATTGATTGTGTGCTCCTGGTTTTCAAGAAAAGTAATACTTCTGTCGGCTGGATTGATACCTGATGGGTTGTCTTCATTTATAAGTTTGCTATAAAGGAGCACACACTTTGTTCTTGATTGATATTGAAATATAAATTAATCACTACTTATTTTTCTTCCAATTGATTCTACTACGTATTGCTGGGGAAATTATAAACCTACAGTAGTTTAGAGCAACTCGAGTGCTCATAGAGAGGGGTAATTTATAAATTTTGTCCTTTTGAAAATAAAATAAACAATCTTATTACAAATTTTTTTAAATATATTGTAAAGTACAACTTTTTAAATATTAAAACTGTAACGTTTAATCTCAGAAATCCTAGAAATACTTTATTGTATTCTATATTAAATCTCACAAAAGAACAAATAAATTGAAGTTTCTTTTTCCAATTTCTTCTAGGCCGGATTGACAAACCCTCTTAATATAGGAGTAGACTTTTCTGTCAGTACTGAAAAATAAATTAAATCTCTGATTCTACGGGTAAAATTTAACATGAAATCACATAGAACTGAAAAATGAATAAATCTCGGAATCTAAGTAAATATATAGTTAAAAATGAAAAAATCATAAAATTTATGTAAATCAGTTTCTTCTTTATAGAAATTAATTATTAATTTTAAAATGTGACTTAAAACTATTTTCTAATCAACTAAAAACTTACTTTCCTCTTAATAAATAAACCGATTAAATCACAACACTAAACCCAAAATAATTTAGATATGTTATATAGATGACTTTTACTTGAAATGATTTTATTAAATAATGTGAGTTGTCAACACTTTCTCCAAATCTCCTTTAGAAATTTAAAGTTTAAATGATGAATTCCATGTTCATAAATTATTATATTGAGACTTTAACATGTCATCCTTATCATATCATCATCTCGGAATCATGTGATAACAGGAATCAACAAGAATATATATGTGAAACAAGATTGTCTTCAATTTTATTTGCAGTTTATTTACCAACAGGCAATTTGTGCTCAAAGGAATCTACAGTTCAATTCATGTGCTAGCCAGGGCTTTAAAAGTTTGATGGGTACGTGAGATTGAATCATATTGGGAGTTATATATTTTCCCTCTACGGGGACGACAGCTTAGACCTCCTCAATGGGGAGCACTGAACCATTACTCTCACAAATCTTACCTACTAGAACGAAACTTAGAATCGGAATTGATCAGTATAGTGTTACACAATCAGGGAGACAAATAATAGCAACACTTGAGTTAACTTAGCCCCAATCCATGCAAAACCTAAGAGAACTAATGGGTTGGGACGCGGAGATGCTGAAATTACTAGTCCTGTTTCGCTAGCATATCTAGTAGCAGAGCCAGTAGCCGCAGTTATAGTCCCAGAGGCAAGAGAGAGTCTGAACTTGGCCCAATAAACAGGTAAATTCACTAGTTATAGCCTGGCCGACCACACCACGCTTGTATCTATCGTGGCTCTGTCTGTATCAGCAGGTGTTTAAAAGAAATAGATGGGGTTTTAGGGTTGCTGCACGCATTAGGGTATAGGGTTTTGGGTTGCAGCATGCATTACTGTAGTCATGTTAAATCAACAAGTTACATTATTGCTATCAAAACAAAACACTGGCAGACAAAATTCGTTTCTTCACATCAACGCATAATTTGTTGAGCGTTTAAAGAAGAGAAAGGGGTCGGTAAAAGAAGGATTAATTGTAGCATTATTCCAAAATATAATGAAACTCAACAAAATTCCTACATACATTGAGTTCGTCTCTACTTCTTAATTAATTGACCTAGTTGCTTTCAATCTGAACTCGCAAACCTCACAAAAGAAAGCTTTGATCGTAGTAAAATTTTAATGGAAGCATCTTACCTGATTTTTCCAACGCAAAAGTTCTTCCTATGAATATATGACGAATCTACTGCGCAACGGCAGAATACGCATGCACAGCGGGCTATCAGATAAAGTTGGACTAGTAGGGGGGAAAATATCTGCTGTAAATTGCTGCCAGCCAGCTAGGTTCTCCATTTCAGCTCATAGAATTGATTTTAGGTTCTCCATTTCAGCTTAGAGAATTGATTTAAATAAGACTAGCTATTAATATAATAAATTATATTACACGGAACAACCCGACCTGGGTGTCAGCCCCCAACCCGATGCTTTAGGATTCAAGAATGTAAACTGCCGAAGTGTATGTACTGAATCAAATAATCTTGAAAGATGAAAAGAGTGAACGTCACTGATGATCAAATTATCCATGTAGGCGTTAGGTATGAAGTTTAAACTATGTTCAGTGTCATCCCAAACATAACATGGAGAGCTGTAAGGGACTACTTTCGTTATTATTACAAACTAGTGTCGTGGAGAATAACCTAGCAGACAGTTACTTTTAAAATTATCGAACAAATATAATTTATTTTCTAAAGTATCCTTTGGCATAAATAAGATTATGATCTCTAATATATTTTATTTGTCTAAATAATTCAATTGTTTGCCATTGCTTTACCCAAAACAATAAAATCGTAATAACTTCACGTTGGGTTGTTATTATTTATTTATATTTTTTTTTGTTTTTAAAGCGAGTCGTTTCCTTTGGGTGAACTTTCAATCAGAGAGATATAATCTTTTCCAGCCTAATTAATTTTTACCTGACATTTATCTCTCCTTTGCTTTGCTGTCACCAAATTATTTCTTTTTCTTTGCCGCCTGGGGCACGCGTTTAAGCAAGAAGATACCAAGTGGACGGGTTGTGAGATGGTTGGCTAGTTCTCCCTTAGAGCTCTCGACACTAATCTTACCCTAACCTGACACTAATATTACCCTAACCTATCACTACGAGCACCTGCCATCCCTGCATGAAGGCCATGTGGACAATCGCATGATGCTCATGCTACATGAAGCTTACAAGCTAGTCCTTCAAGAGCCCAAAGCTGAAGGAAGGATTACCAAAACCGGTTGCCCCTCCAAGTAGATTTCATTTTGCAACAAAAATTTTAGCGTGGAAGAATAGAAGGCCTCTGCTGTTAAAGAAATATGTCTGAAGATGGTGGCAGCGAAAAGGCGAAATGGGGAAAAAGGAAAGCTCAGTGAGGACACATCCGTGATCACTGCTGGACAAAATCAAGGTTAAAAGGAGATTATTAAGCTTGTTTATAACCTTTTTGAGATAGTTACAGGAAGACCTATTCCTATAATACTTGTATGTTTAGCTATAGGATTACTAATTCTTGTAGCATGTCAATGGCGGTAGCACTGTGTTTAAATTCAGTCACCAGAATAATTCTTATGATAATGTAGAAGTTATAGATTATGAAGTACTCCAATAGAAGGAAAGGAACAACCATTCTTATGGACAAACCAGTCTGTGCACAGTGGAATTCCTGCAAAGGAGACGAGGACGGGGAAAATAATTCTACAATTATTTACAAGGATCCTGGCCAACTAGTTGAAGCAAGAGTTGAGGATTTTCTTTCTCAGATGACTGTGGCTGAGAAAATTGGGCAGATGACTCAGATTCAGTGTGCAATAACCAGCCCTGATGTAATCAAGAAGTTTGGAATAGGAAGCATTTTGAATGGCAGAGGGAGTGCACCTGCACCGCAGGCCTCTACAAGTGTGTGGACTGATATGGTGGATAGCTTTTAGGATGCAGCTATGAGCACTCACCTCAGCATTTCTATGATTTTTTGGAACAGATGTTGTTCATGGTCACAACAATGTTTATGGTGCAACAATTTTCCCACATAATATAGGCCTTGGGGCAACCAGGTATGCCGCAACCCAAGATGGGGAAGGTGTTATGAGAGCTACAGTGAAGACACAGATGTGGTCGGAAGCATGACTGATATTGTCTTGGGCTTACAGGGTTCTCCTCCTAAGGAACATCCTAATGGGTATCCATATGTGGTTGGACGAACGACTGTTGTGGCCTGCGCAAAGCATTTTGTTGGAGATGGTGGAACCACCAGAGGAATCAATGAGAACAATATGGTTGCAAGCTATGAAAAGATTTATCATATTCACATGCGCCCATGATTTTTGAGGGGCTAGGATAACCTTGAACCGTAATCATGAGAGTGGGAAGGAAGCGAAGGAAGAAGCGCTATTAGTTATAGTTTCTGATCCAGTTGGAACCATTCCATACCCAGATTGGGAGGCAGCATTCCTTAACTCCGTAACAGCCCCATATCCATATTGCATTTTCCATTTTAAATTTATCCCTTGCTCATTTTTACATCATGAGGTAGGTCGGGCCATGAACAAGCATTTGCACCTCGCAGCAGTCTACCTTGCTTGAATTTCCCCACCCAAATAAAAGGGGGTCGGTCCCATCCAAACTCCCAAATGTTTAATTTGAAGCGAGTGATTCGGGAAGGCCCTATTGGTCTTGTTATCTAGATGCCTTGGCAAAGGGAGTATCGACTATCATGTCATCTTACTCGAGCTAGAATGGAGTGAAAATGCATGCTAGCCATTACCCTCTAACTCGCATCTTGAAAAACAGAATTGGATTCAAGGGATTCATCATTTCAGATTTATTCTCGACGTTTTAATGGGATGCATGTAGCATAACGACGGGCATGAAAAAAATGTTAAACCCTAGTCCATTACAAAATTCTAATCACTGCATCTTCAGAAGTTTGTATTGGACCAGAATTCTCATGGCTTCTCGTGTTGGTTTATCTCTTTCGAGCCCTAGGCCTTGCGTTGCTGCTGAAGCTTGCTTCTCTTTGGTTCCATGGCTGGAAATGGATATGGTTGGGCAGTTGAGTGCTTGATTGGATGTAGCATTTTCATTTAGCAGTTTTCACATTTGGCTTGCATACCTATGAGCTTGCCTCTCCTCCCATTGTGGAACAAAATAGAATGTTAGGGCAGAACTATCGATGAGCCTTTGGGCATGATTGTTAGCATGCTACATATATTTCAGAATGCAAATATGAGGTAAACAATTCTTATTGGTTTTATCTTTTGTTCTAAAAAGATGCTTTGCTCGACAGTGTTAACATTTGACTGTTGTTTATGCACAGATTTTGGGATTGTGCATTAAATATTTCCAACAAGCAAGAAGAATTTTCCAGAGTTTATGGCATTTCATTTTAACTAAACATCTAAGTATCGAAGAGTAAACTTGATTCTACCTTCTTTTTCTCTACTGTTAATTTTGTGTAAATTTTAGAATCTCAAAAAAAAATTATGTCTAGAGGGTTCTACAGGTCCTTCTCCACCCCCTCCAACCTGTTCTCCAGTAATGGCGATGTATTCACTAGTGGGTGCTCTTATGTCCAGAAAAGGTTAGCTATCCATCTCCACCATTCCGTATGCAACTCAGATGATAGAGGAAAGGCTCTCAGTTGGTAGAGCGCAGGGCTCTTAACCTTGAATTCGTGGCTGCGAGCATGACTCATCTGGTAAAGCTCAAGGACTTTTACCCACATGGTCGTGGAAGGTCAAGGATATATGTATACCACGCCCTTCCTAAGCATGATACAACAGCTGGAAGAGAGCATTTTGAGAATTTCAATCTCTGTACATTTCAATCAGGAAATTCCAAGCTCTACTGGGTGATGCAAAGGTAGTTTTCAGTCGTGTACCTAGGTTTTTTTTAGCTCGACCTTGGTAGGGAAACTTTTGTGTAATTTTCTTGTCCCAAATTTGTAGATTTAGATACGCTATATGGTAATATTTTTTTATTTTTTTTTTGGAGGTTTTAGGTGTAGATAGGCCCTAAGTTCTAAGTGTCTGAGCCATAGCTCTAATACCATTCTGTAGTGCTCTGCCTAACGGGTAGAGCACTAGGTCCATCTCTCTTGTGAGAAGTGAACTGAAGTGAACTGACCTTGGTTGGTTTCGGCACTCCCAGTTGCTTCCTAAATTGTAGGGATTGATCTAGGAGACTCCTAAACTTATGCAATCAAGTGCAATAAGTGGCAATGAGCCTCAATTAGTGTTCCCCACACTTTGGTAACTAAAACATGTGCCCCAATTAGGTCAAGTTTAACCAATGGTACTAATGACTATAAATAGACTGGATGGACTCCCGATTTAGACATGACTCCCGATTTAGACATATGACCAAATTTGGATAAGGGAGGATTAATAATCCTAACACATAGGTGAACTCAATGGACAGTTCTGAGCATATCTTGATGTAGTGAATATTTTCATACCTTTCTAAAGCGTTCTTATGCTGAGCTATCTCAAGTGGGAAGGGCCCACCACAAGAGGTAGTTCAGTCTTTGCATTTTCTAAATTTTTTAATATTACAATTGTGTTTTTTTTTTCTCGTTATTTCTAGATTGCTTGAACAATGATTTTAATTTCAGTTAATGATTTAGAAACTTGTATAAACAATTTATAAATAAATATTTAAAGAAATGAAAGCTTAAGAATGATTGAGCCGTAGTTAGATCTGTGCACAAAATTCACTAGATTGCATAGGAAATTTGTTTCTGTTTTGAAGAGTTCATATTTATTTTATAGAAAGTTTCGAGTAGATAGAACATAGATTTTTTTTCTTTCCTTAGAACTTCATTGAGATTCAAGTAGTATATTTTAAAATTATGTAGAATTCATTTACATACAGGAATACTGAATTATATGTTCATATAATTTGTTTCATGATCTGATATGTTCTGATCTGATATTATTTGGTTCATATTTTAAAATTCAAAAGCATTCAATCATGCTTGTAGCTGCTCTCACCAATTCTGGTGTGAAAAATCAAGTACCGCACTTTCTCTTCAAAACTGCTGATGGGGATTTGGTGTTAGTTTCCTCATATGAGGTTGCTGATATTTTATTATGTTATTCATTATCTATTTTAGAATCTATATCATACTATGGAGCTCCATCATTCGCTCTCAACAGTCCCAGTGCTTCTCTACCATTGATCACATGCTCATCTTCTCACAGAACTAGTAAAGAGGAAGATTTTCTGCATCCGCCTGGACACCTGCTCCTAACAATTGGGGCTGTTCTTACCACTCATGGTTTGCTGTTCATGGCTGCAACATATTAGTTTCTTGATTGTTCTTCACATTCTCTGAATTCTCAAGAACCTTTCCTCACTTTTCAGTTGACTTCAGTTGCTCTACATGGGTCTAGTCTTCATCCGGCAACTGTCTATATTTCTAATTTAGTTGAGCATATCATTCTTCTTCCAAAGAGGAATATTCATCCAGACATATGATGGAGAGGTTCACATGCCATGCCCCCGGATACCTGTGCAGAGAAGAACCAGATTGATCCTGATTCTACCTGCTTAATTAGAAGGGGTTTTTTTTCCCATGTGGTTTTTCCCCAAGCACCTAATTTTTGAGCAGTTACTTTACTTTACTTGATGTAATGGGTGACCTATGGTCTTAGTTACCAGGGCCCACAGTTTTTCCAAGTTAGCATTCAGGGGGGGTGTTAGGATTATTAATCCTCCCTTATCCAAATTTGGTCATATGTCTAAATCGGGAGTCATGTCTAAATCGGGAGTCCATCCAGTCTATTTATAGTCATTAGTACCATTGGTTAAACTTGACCTAATTGGGGCACATGTTTCAGTTACCAAAGTGTGGGGAACACTAATTGAGGCTCACTACGACTTATTGCACTTGATTGCATAAGTTGAGGAGTCTCCTAGATCAATCCCTACAATTTAGGAAGCAACTGGGAGTGCCGAAACCAACCAAGGTCAGTTCACTTCAGTTAATGACTAGTCAAGACAAGTTAGGAGCCAGTTACATCCAGTTCTATCTCTCTACATTTAGTTAAATAATGGTTTAATTAATTGCACACATGTGGGGCATTTTTCTCACCTACCACAGTCAGTTAACCATTATTTAATACTAAATGTAACACTTGGTTGTGTTTTAGAACTCCGGTTATGATTTAGACAAGGACAGTTAACTACTGGGTCCTCCAATAGTGATTTAGACAATGTCTTGGTTACCTACAATCATGTAGAGTCATCAATTCGAACTTCCTCATGTGGATTCGAATTGCTTGTGGCTATTAAAGCCATCTTACATCATTGTAATTATTATCTGGATTACTTTTTTGATTAATGAAAGCATTCACAGCTGCAAGCCTTTTGCACTGTTTCATTCTTCAATGGCTGAGTAAATTGTGAGATCTTCTTTGTGAATTGTGTGTTTGTCTACAGATCTATATGCTCAAATTTAACACTATGTACTCAAATCATTTGACTGACAACAAAATTTCAAAGACATAATTTCATTATTTCAAACTCCATAATACATTTTCAATCATCTCCTCCTTCCCTCATCCTTTTGAGGCTTTATTTATACATGAATTCATGGATAGATGGATAAAATCCATCCCAAAAAATCAGAAATTCATTCAACAACCTAGAAAAGTCACGGCTGTTCTAAAAAGGATTTCATGCCTACGAAAGTCACATCTGTTCTGAAAAATATTTCTCCAAATTCTTTCAGAAATTCTAAAAATTTCCCGTGCACAAGGGTAAATGGGGTCATTTATGAAGTGGGTTTTGAACGGTTTCACTAGATTATTCATAGTTTGCTTAGAAATGAAGCCTGGAATCAAGTTCCCGAATTAAAGACAAGAGTGTCAGATTGAGTGCAGGATCAGGTACCAGATTGAGTGCAAGATTGGGTACCAGATTAGGCACAGGAACAGCAAGAGAAATATGCATAATAACCAAATATCTATATCCCAAATTATTAAATGTAAAATTTTAAATTCATGTTTAAAAAATTAATAAAATGAGATGGAATAATAGTAAAAATATACTTTGTTATAAATTTCATGGAATAGCCTTCAAAATTATGGAAATGATACTTAGATAGAAGATAAACATGAAGAAACTCAATTCAAAAAATTTAGTTCATTATCTAATGTATAGACAGAATATGGGAAAAATAGGGAGCTATCATCTCCCCCACACCAACGATATTGCATTTCCCAATGTAATGAAACAAAATTGCTACTCAAAATTGATGACATGACCCAGTCAAAACCCCAAGTTATGATTGACGCCTACACCTGTGGAGAAGAAGGAACTGGTTTTGGTTGAGTATTCATGATTTCTTTTAGGTTTCTTTCATTTTTATTTAATTGTCTTCTCAAGCTCCTGATGGACCTCGTCATAACATCAACTAATTTTTGCAATGAGGACACTTTAGTTTTAAGAATCCCATTTTCTTTCTTAAGATGTCGAGAGAGAAGGGAATACTCCTGAACTTTCGTAGTGAGCTGAACAATCCTCTTTTGAAAATAATTATTTGTAGACAGCTCAGAAGGAATGGTGGAAGGATTCGAGATTGGAGTTGTAGGAGTTGGTGTATGCAAAGGATCGAAAGCAGAATGTTCAGGTAATGAATATTCATTGGAAAAATGTAAAGGAGGCAGAGGGGATGAACAAACATGTTGAGATGCAGTATGTTTTATTAATGATGGATTAATGGAGATCAACTCATAACTATGCAAATTGGATAGAGAAAATAAGTGATTAAGGCTGAAGCCAAAGTACTTAATGCATCAAACACAATATATAAAATAAAATGGGATGAAGATTTATGATACTTTATCAAAACGTTACCATAAACTCATAACCTAAACTATAACACATAAAATAATTTAAATGAGGTATTAAATATATGGAGAATATTATTCTAAAACTTAAAGCTGTACTGCGTTATCGTTCAAATAGATTTGACAAAGAATTCGAGTTATATGAGGATATAGAATGTCCCATCAAACCATTTGAGGAAGTTGCCAACTAGGACCAATATGATGAGGTAGTTTGTATTGGAAACTGACCCAATTGATTTAAGTGCCAAAATGATGTCAGAACTAAATAATTTATATATTTACTTAATGTTAATTCCATTTAATCAACTTAGCTAGGCACTTAAGTATTTGTTGCAAAATAAACCATACTTAACACCTTCACTCTATAATGAGTTCAAAACTAAACATACATCATTATCCAAATCAAAGATTTTCACATTGATCATAATATATATATATATATGATTTAGGTCAATCATATTCTCCTTTCTAGTATAAGAGCACGTCAAATGAAGGGAATAAAACTCGAGTTAAAAACCAATAGAATAACCAATCCAAAAGAAATTACCATATCTTCATGAAAGATGCGGGTGAATGTGATTGTTGATTAATAAACTATGTGAAACAAATTTGAATTTCATCAAATTTATATTTCAGCAGTCATTAACTGACCAAATTTAACCTGGAAATTTTACTTATGCAATCTCCATATTTACTAGTACTCAATCCAACACCTTATCCATCACTTCTTCCAGTACTCCATCTAGTACTTCATCCAGTATTTATGTTGTTACGATGCAAAATATCACCATATTTTCATAAGATTATTGTTATTTCTATCAATAAGATGTTGATGATAAGAATGTGCTGTAAAGAATATGCCTTTGTACTTCCAACTTTAAAAAAAATCTTCTCTTTTACCCAACAAGTCCTTTTCATAATTAGATCCAACTTGTACTTATGCCACTGGTCATAAACAGAAAGGTAATTTGTCAGCAGATTTTAGATCAGTATCATAAACAAACAAATTTAAAAGAAATCTAACGTTCATCAATTTCATCCTACAATTCTGACTTATAGATGGAGATTTACTTTTCTTTATTTATACATAAATTCTTCATAAAATGGTATGTCTTGCTTAAACACGAGTTCCACTAAATTTGACCCAGAAAATACCAATCAATTTGATCCAGTTCTACACAAGAATGTTCAAATTATAAAGATAAGGTTCACAGTTAATTCCATTGAATCATTAAACATAAGTACACTCTAGAGGTGTAAACCTCCTATATAGTAAGGATCAGGGAGTGGAAAATTAAATTATCTTAAGAAGAGTCATTAATTTTAATTTCAACCTGGCATATCTTTTAATCCTTACAGGAATACCTCGTTCATACAAGAAAGTATGGATACAACATCATAATAGATACCAAAGTCATAATCCATGTAGTGCTCTGCTTGTCGAGCAGAGCACTAAGTCCTAATATGTAGCAACAAAATGACATGAATTTTTATTCTAATTTTAGGATTCATTTATTTATGCAATAATGAGAGGGTTACACCGAAAAATACCTAGACTTAAGCTGAAGATAGTCCCTGAATTATACTCCTGTAGCCTTTCCTCCCTTGTCTGAGCCTCGTCTGAGCCTTGATGCCAATCCGGATGATCCACCCTGCCGACCAGTGTTGAACCTGCTGGCCCTAGGAAACCGACGGGTTTCCTAGCCCCCGAGCCCATGTGCCGATAAACTCGATAGAAACTTCCTTGTTTGATGAGTGTAATTCTTCTCTTGGAGTTAACCCCCTCCTCCAGTTTTCTTCCCTTCTGTTCCAGCACCTTCTTTCCTCCCTTCTTCTGGAAAAATTCTCCACCAGCTACTCTCCAAAAATCATCTCCCCTTCAACCATTTGATCCCCCTCCTTATACCTCCTTCCCCTCCTTTCTTCCACTTCCTTCCCTTCTTCCATTGCCTCCTTCATATTTAAAATAATAAAATTATTTAGTTCTTTCTTGGGCAGTTCAACTAGTTCAGGTTATTTAAGACATTCATTGTACGCAATTAATTTTTCTTGAATTGTACAATCCTTCACTCCTGATGAGGTGGTGGGAATTTACTACATGTTTATCCTATGGAATTGAACGTGTTGATCCAAAACATAACCAACTATCATAAAATTACACCAATAGTGTTTGTTTAATGTTTTATGCTGAATGGTAAAATAATGGTAATAATAATATTGTAAATTATTATATGTTATTAATAACTTAATAATAAGTACTTAATAATAAACACTAATAATATATAATAAAAAATTATTATTATTATTATTAATCAATAAATAACTACTTGTGGTATTGTTATTAATTGATTGAAATGATAACATTGACATGTTTACGTTTATTGTTAAGTCCCCCGCATATTGATTTTTAATAAATAAGGTACATTTACAGGTTTAAAATAAATCACAATTACTTAGTTAACCCATCCAACTATTTAATGTTTTTCAATTAATATTTCATACTAGCGTGCTTGTGTGAGGTGTGCATGCATGGCCAGTACATGCACAGGCTGCACATGTACTATAGAAAAAACCCCTAAATTCTAGCTGATACAAATAATATTTCACGCAACAAGACCAATATATAGATATAATATGATTTCTTTTGACATTAAGAGTTATTTAACAATTATGTTCTTACTAGTCAGTCAATTAAGATTGGTACCTACCATCACTAATCCGGTATCATAAATGTCCAACACTCAATAATAATAACTAATATGTCAAACCATCCTAACCTACGTCTGCATCCTCCCTATCCTTCCTCTGCTAGTACAAAGTGGATGCCAGCTGTACTGACCTTCCCACACAGAACTTGAGAGCGGTAGCGTCGGCTAACTAGCAGACCTGACCTCTCCTGGTAGGCATCCGACCATCGTCATCACAACAACTTGGGGAGCGTGTCTCAGCACTGCCCTGCCACGACCTCAGGTATCACAGTGACATAGGGTGGGAAATGCATCGATCCCTCTCAACATACTGGGTATATACTCCATCAAACCATACTGCGTTGCTATCAAGTTTATTGGTACGTGTCATCATACCATCGCTTGGCAATTAAGGCTCTCTTCAAGATATGTATTGAGTCATACTTCGCATCACACACTTGGCTATCACATAGCCCCTGTACCCTGCAGGTCAGCACTATGCAAACATGCATTCATAACAATATTAAATCAATAGCTGGTCCATATTATCAACATTATTTCCTTTCATCACATAAAATCATAAAATTAATCGCATCATGGATGGGTGCCCATGTACCACATCATACATTTCACATCATATCAAGGATTACAATCGACTATATGTTTTTGTTATGAAATAAATAAATGAATATGACGACGACTACCGCATGATAATCGCATAAGCACAATAATTTCGTATAAATGATAATCATCATAACATCATAATCAAAGCATCTACATAGGCATGCTAATCGTCGTAACATCATGATCAAAGCATAATATGAGCATGATAACATCGTAATATCATAATTAGAGCATAATCCTGATAACATCATAACATCAGCAAATAATCACATATAACATGCCAAAATATAGTTTATGAAGTATAGTTGAGTCCACAAATAATAAGTAAATATAGTGTAATAAGTCTGAGTGATAAATATGCCGGAGTCAAAATATGGGGCACTACAATCCATTTCCAGCGATCCTGGTCAGGACTCTGATGGGGTAACTACAATATACAAGAAATATATTCCCCGGGAAGTATGCCCCATTTACAATAGGCTTGGTCATTACCTTTATGGGTTTTCTTGGTCAAACCATATGCCGATACCCACTGCCAACAAACTTGTTTAGCATCCTAGCGGGTTAACCTCTTACACCCCTTTTCTATTAGAAGCTTTTGTCTCAAATTCACCTTAAAGATAAGATTTATAATTTTCGTCCACAGAGATGAATGGGGGAGCATCTCTGAAAACCTTTCTAGGAGCAAAATGGTATTGGGTTGGAATATTTTTCTAGAACAATGCTTGTAAAGATTTGGTTGCATGAACGATTAACTCTTGAAATTATATTAATTCAATGGAGAGGTTAGAGTTATTCGTATTTAAAGCCAATGTATAATAAACAAAATATTCTTTAATATTAACAACCATCTTCCTATGAGCTTATTGTGGCGTCTCTTAGAATAATAATTCAATGCTCTTATCAGTTACTACTTGTAAAATTTCTTGCTCAATCAAGTGTAAAACCAAGTCAAAGTGTACTAGTATCATATGGTTTTCACAAGTTAAACTAATTCTTAAGACAAAACTAGATGGTAGAAAATTTGTATAAACAAAGAAGAATAAGTCTTGTATGACTGAAAACAACAGGTCTCCAAATATATAATAAAATCATTTCCTTTCAGCTTTTGTTTAAAACAAAGAGTCAACAACTCAGCACAACTAGAAAACATATTTTGAGTATCTTTTAGAAGTTTAATCAACTTAGGAAAGTTCCAGAAAATTTCTTTATAGAAAAATCAATATTTTATAAAGAAACAAAGGAAACAAAATAACTTCCCTTTTTAATTACTTTGAGTCGTTCTTTTAAATAGAAAATACCTTAAACTGACGTCCATTACCCCAAATGCAACCTGTTAATTATCAATTTTTTCATAACCATTATTAAAAACAGTCACAATTTCATATAACCCCTTGGTATTTTCCTTTTCATAGGTTATGAGCTGCTATGATAATAAATTTCCTAAAAGTATGGATTTGAGAGAAGGTATAAATTCAGTTTAAAGATCTTAGTCATTTTATTGAAAAATAAAAACTATGAAGTTGCATTAATTCCTAAACTAAAGATGCAACTTTTGATTTATATAAATATATTCCTATTCTGTCTAAGACGAAAGAAAACATTTCTACTCAAGTATATGAAATCTTCCACTGTAACCAAGTGAGAACCAAAATAAAAAATACACCTTTAAATCCACATATGAAAAAGTTGTTATAGTGATTACTTGGATATGGAAAATTAACTCACTTACTTGTTTTTGTATCAGAAGGTGATGAAGGAAGGAATGGTATTGTGGTCAGGTTACCTTTTGGAACCAACTTTGAATTTAGTCTTGATACTTTCCTTCCTTCATCATGTTATTTAGATCCCCTTCTCCTAATTGAATGGTTTCAAAAGTACATATAGGATCTGCTAAGAACTCCTCAATTTTAGTCTTCTCTCCTTCAGATGTAGTTGCCAACGTGTTAGCATCTTCTGAAGTCTTACAAAGAAAATCCTTTTCTAGCTCTTGGTAATTTGGTTCATCAGTCATGTCGAGAGAAGCTGATAAACTATTAACTGTTGTCAGGATGTATTCTACCTGATAAGAAGAATTCCCAACTGCAACTAGGATTTGAGAAAGTTTTCCCAAATTGATGATCACTTATGAATCCATTTTGTCTGTTGTTTATTCCTGTCTCACACAAGGATTAGTTCATGGAGTTCTTACAACACCCATTTTTTGTTATGTGGTTTTTCTTTTTTATTTTAATAATTCTACTCAAGACTACCTACAACTAAAATCAAATTTGTGCAAATCAAACACACTGCTCTTGCATGAAATAAAACACTACTACATGAAATTAAATTGAAGAACATAAACACAGCCAAACTTGTAGAAAGAAAAGAACACCTGCATGAAATTGCAGGAAATTAAAATACCTCAACTTGTAGAAAGAAAAACACACTTGCATGAAATTAAATTGTAGAAAGAAAAACACACTTGCATGAAATTAAATTGAAGAAAAGTAAACATGCATTATAGGAAAGATCAACACACTTTTGTAGAAAAATAAACCAAACGTGCGAAAAAGAAAACACACTTGCGAGAAAGGAATAGAAAGGATTTGGGGAAACCTACTAAAGTGGATGCATCAGGCTGTTACACCATGCAAATCATGTAGTGAAGTCATATTTGTGTCTTATTTTTTTCCCCTACCCCTTGCTGTGTAATGTAAAGGCAACCTATCTACCCCTATCTACCTAGACTTTGACCCCTTTTAGCACCTCCTGGACAATGGCACCAAAAATGTTTGAAATCATATATGATAGTATTTACAAAATTAAATTTTCAACCGTGATCCATAGACTTAGATTTTTTGGCACTGTATGTTCAAGGTGGAGGTCTAATCTAGAAACAAGTACAAAATAATGTGAAATCCACAAGAAGTTCCAAACCGGTACCAATTTGTAAAATAACTCAAATCCCTCTTTCAAAATGAACCACACAATTAAAACCAGATTTGAATTACTTTTTATAACCTGTATTGCCAAGATCAAATTCTAACTTAAGAAATGAATCAATTTTAATCTATAATCTATAAAACTAAAAGATCTACTAAATGAATTTCAAGTTTTAACTATTCTAAGTTCTCTATTGCATTCATCAAAATTCTATTCTTCATAATGATTTGTCAAATTCAGATCAAAATCAGTACCCTGTATTATACTTGTATTTCAATTAAAATCAACCTTCATTTATCAATGTCACTAAACTGGTTTAGATTGATTTAGTTTGTGCAAGGTATTTTAATCATTTATATATATTGATCTATTTCATTCATGAACAAGAAATATCTAATATTTAGTCCTCAAGACATCTATTGTTTCTTTCATTCATCGTCGAGTCTCTAGCTATCAATTAATCGAAGTATTATTCCTTAAGAAAATAATTTAAATCTATCCTCTGTTTACAAGGGTTCTACTGTAAATTGTGTTAAATTTAAAATTAATTTCAAACAGAAATCTAAATAGAAATTATTTATACAATTAAAACTTCTATCAAATATAAATGAATTCTTCTAATCTCAACATGATGTTATAAACTATAAAAGAACATTGTCAAATTTGGAATAACTCCTACTGAATTTAGTAAAACTTTAATAAACAAAACAAAACATCTATTCTATCTATGATCTCAATAAATTCTACAGAATTAGTTTCATATATCTAAAATATATGAACATCTAATCCAATCTTCATGTATGTAAATGAATTCTACAGAAATTTAATATTTACTACATGAATCCCAATGATGTTCTAAGGAAAGAAGAAAAAAACTCGATTATATCTACTCGAAACTTTCTATAAAATAAATATGAATTCATTAAAATAGAAACAAACTTCCTACAAAATCTAGTGAATCCTGTGCACAGATCAAACTACTGCTCAATCATTCTTAATATTTCATTTATTTAAACACTTATCTATGAATTGTTTATACAAGCTTTTGAATCATTAACTAAAATTAAACTCATTGTTCAAGCAATCTCGAAATAACGAAAAAAAAAAACATAATTGTAATCTACATAATTTTAGAAAATGGAAAGACTAAACTACCTATTGTGGTGGAGCCCTTTCCACTTGAGATAGCTCAGCCTAAGAACGCTTCAAAAATGTATGCATATATTCAATACATCAAGCTATGTTTAGAACTTTCCATTGAATTCACCTACGTACTCAAATCATTTCACTGACAACAAAATTTCAAGAACATAATTTGATTATTTCGAACTCCATAATAAATTTCCAATCCTCTCCTCCTTCCCTCATCCTTCTGAGGCTTTATTTATACATGAATTCATGGATATATGGATAAGATCCTTCCTCAAAAATTAGAAATTCGTTCAACCCAGAAAACGACCAACAACAAATATGGGAAAAGCACGTCTGTTATGGAAAGGATTTATTCAAATTTGTTTAGAAATTATGAAATTTTCTCATGAGTAGGGGTAAATGGGGCCATTTATGAAGTAGGTTTCAAACGATTTCACCAGATTCATCATAGATTACTCAAAAATGAAGTTTGAAATCAGGTTCCTGAATTAATGATGGGTGTGCTGGATTGAGTGCAGGATCAGGTACCAGACCAAGTGCAATATTGGGTACCGAATCAAGTACAAGATGAGTGGGAGAAATATGCATAATAACCAAATATCTATATCCCAAACCATTAGAGGTAATCTCTTAAATTTACGTTTTAAAAATGAATAAAATGAGATCGAATAATAGTAAAAATATACCTTGTTATAAATTTCACGGAATAGCCTTCAAACATATGCAAATGATGCTTAGATAGATGATAAAATGAAGAAATTCAATTAAAAAAACTTAGTTCCTTATATGATGTATAGAAAAAATATGGGAAAAATAGGGATCCATCAACGAGTGATACATATTATTGATTACTCGAGCAAGTGAAATGATACAAACAATAGACAAGTAATGGATGATGAAGCAACAAGTCTTTTTATTACTCAACAATTACACATGTAAAGATGATTACATATGACATGAACCAATTCCCTATATCCATCTCTCCATCCTATTTATGTAGTTTACAAGTAGTTGCATAACTACCTGTTGGTTCAACTGACCGACACGACATGTATAGGTCGACATAATATGTTTATATGGTTTACAAGTAGTCGATCGGAGGGCCTAGTCAAGCAACCGGCTTTGGATACTCCAACATATCCCCACCAAAATATTTCTTCATCCCGAAGAAATGAGGAAATAAAAACTTATATTTTTTGAGTAATGAGAAAATATGTTGTTACTGTTGTGGAGGGTTGGTATTGGCAGATAGATGTTATTGGACACATACTTTGACAATGCCTTCTGCAAAGACTAATAAGTCACATTGAAATTCTTCCCGTGTATGTAGTGCATTCTAGATGTCGATGGTGAGAGTTGCAAGGCTAGATAGGCTCTTCATCTTGTCATTCATAGCTCGATCTTGAATGTTGATCATGTCTTGTCTTAGTAGTATTGTTTTATTGTCGACAATAGAGAGAAGTATTTGGATCTTTTCGAATTTGGAGAGGCTTACTCAAGCTTGACTAATCCACCAGTCTTCATGTTTCTCTAACTTTATATTTTCCATGATGAATTGGTCATTGAGATATTGGGTGAGCACTTCATTGGAAGTTCGTTGTTGCTATTGTAGTATGTTGTGTTGAAATTTTGTAACTTCAAAGGGTATTCTAAATGTATTTTACGGATGTACCCCAAGGGAGATGTTATTATTCCTCTGTCGGGATGTTACTATTGTAATTGGTCATCATAGAGTCATGAGGTAAAGCCTCCATTGTAAGATAGGTCATTAATACCCCAATGAATAATATAAAATATTGTTTTGAGTCTTCCTAGGTGAAGTCGGCCCAGACAACTTAGTGGGGATGAATTATAACACATAATCAATCACTTAAGTAGCTCATTGGAGAGAGAGAGAGAGAGCGATCAACAAGGAGGATAATACCCATTTTGGGGTTTTATATTATACATCTTATGCAGAGGAAGTTTTGTTGGGTTTTCATCCCCTTAAGTGTTTCCCAGGATAAATATTGTGGCTATATTGTGATTTTGTTTCTTTCAGTGATTCTACATATGCTACTGTTGTGAATTTGGATTAAAGACTAATGATATCTAGCTTAACATACGAAATCTTAACATGGTATCATAGCTAGCCTGAATAGGACAACTTTGACAAGGTGAAACTCCTCTCCTCTCCCTCCGAAAGAAATTAGGGTTTTTGCAAAAGTTTGGAATTTGGAAGATATTGTTTCATAGAAATTTGTGCCTCCATAGAGTTGATATATTAAGCCCTAGATCGAACGTTTTGGGTGGTTGAATCTCCAAGAAATCCAAACCCTAGTTTGGCCCTGAACCAGAAAACTGTAGAAAACTAGAACCGGAAATTCTGTAGAAATTGGAACCTTGGAAGTAGGATTTAAAGGGTGAATATTTTGGATCTCCATAAATCAGTTGGACGAACCAACTCACCTTAGTAAATTGCATATCTTGGTAAGGTCATCTTTTCATTTTGAGGAATTTCAATTTTTAGTGACCTATTGGACAGGATGGCCCCAAGCACTAAGATTGAGGAAAAAATGGAAGGAATAGAAATGTTAGAATAATCAACCCACAGTTACCCACATTTGAAATTAATTAAATCATTTTTTTTCTTATTGCTAGATTCCTAGATTCCCTCTCTATGCTAGTTGACTTGCACATGTTCCTAGAAGTCAATACTTGCTAAAATGGGTCATGTAGTGCTTTGGAATCATCCTGGAAACATATTTAGCAAGTATGATTTTATTCCTGGTTCCTAAAAGTGCATATCTACTTTTTCTGAAAGGTTCCTTTCTTTACAACAGTTTTAAGGCATAAAGGAAAAGCTAGTCTAGGGGAACTTGCCTTGTTTTTTTACCACATCATCCTCCTTCATTTTTTCCAAAAAAAATCATGAATGATTTGTCTTTCCATCACTTATTATCTTTCCCACTTGATTTATCCCATTCATGAGGATCTTCATAGATTTGGAAAGTCCCTTTTGCACCTATGGGGGATTTGACTTGATTTAGTAAGCCTAATTTTTTACCAATTCGAATAGCAACCTAGTACTTTAGAATATCTCATGTAATTATATATTTGAGAAGACTATTACTTAATATGGTTGGATTATGTACACTTATTCAATACAGTATTAAGTTATGCTCTAATTTCAGTCTCCTTTTCTGTGATTTTTGCTTGTTTGATTAGCAATTTTGTGAGTGTAATTGATCTATCACTTGGGTTCAATTTCCACATGGTATTAGAGCCTTTGTAGATCAATTTATCTCCTTCCAAATTTTTATTGCAGGTTTGACATCACTAACTGGGAACGCATTCTGTTGACTAAAGGGCATAGGAGCTAAGATATGGACCAATCTCAAAGGATAATCTTGACTCCATTCCTTTCTTCGAATGGAAAGCTGAGATGGAGATATTGTTGAGAGAGAAAGGTCTCTATAGGGTTACCATGGCTACTAAGGTAGATCCCAATGCATATGCAGTGAAAA
This sequence comes from Pseudotsuga menziesii, assembly GCA_001517045.1. NCBI lineage: Eukaryota > Viridiplantae > Streptophyta > Pinopsida > Pinales > Pinaceae > Pseudotsuga > Pseudotsuga menziesii. Next base: position 276,614 of record LPNX010466605.1, on the reverse strand, counting down.
TCAAATGGCACAACAAGAGGGATGAGGCCTATGGTCTTTTATGGCTAACTATTTCAAGAGACCTCCTCTTTCATCTTGATTCATTGACATCTCCTAACAAGGTGTGGGAGAAGCTTAAAGAGATTTTTGGAAATATATATTAGATGAGAGGACATCAAATAGAGAATGAATTGATATCCTTGAGTCTCAGTAGATTTGAATAATTTAAAGTTGAAACTCTATTTTACCAAGTTTAAGGCCCTTGTTTTGTAGTTAAAATAATGTGGGATTGAAAAGGAGGAGAAACTAGTTTTGACCATTCTCTCAAAGCTTGGTCTTGAATTTTCAGCTTGGTCCTGACTATTTAGTGTTTGTTTCGGCCTTCTATGCCACTAAATTGACATCTTGAACCTAGAATATGCCTAAGCTTGTTGAGTTCATGGAATCCCTCACTCAAGAGCAATATAAATTGGTCATGATGGGCACCATCAAACCTTCCAAAGACCAAGATTTGGTTGTTGGATATTCGATGGTGGATTCAAAAATCAAGATAAAAGATAAAAATCCACCTGAGCAAAAGAGAGACAAATCAAAGTCTCAAGAGGAGCCCTTAGGCTCCAAGAAGAATCCCTAGAAGAAGAATAACAAAGGATAATTGAGCAAGTGCGCATACTACAATAAGGGCTATCGTCCTGAGAGCTCTTGTATGAAAAATCAAATTGACATGTTGACCTAGCTCCTAGAGAAGAACAACATCTCCCTTCTCGATGGATTGAAGAAGAGGGAAGGAGGATCAAATTCAGAAGACAAGGAGATATTACATGCCTTAGTTGCTGGAACCTCAAGCTCACCTAGCTTCATCATTGATTCTAGAGATTCTAGACATATGGTTTTGACAAGGGAGATATTTTCCTCACTTGACATGTCGAAATGTCCACCAATAGTTTTGGGAGATAACTCTCCGATTGACAGTATGGGAAAGGGTAGGATTGATCTTGACCATGGTAATTTCAATAATGTGTTGTATGTTCTAGGTCTTTCCTCTAATATCTTGTCAGTGTATCAGATGACTCACAATGGGTCTCCAAAGAAAGTCATCTTCTCCCCCAATTAAGTTGAAATCATAGAGATTTCGAATGGTAAAGTCATAGCAAAAGGTGTTGTTGATCACACTTCGAAGATATACAAGTTTTCCCATTTTATACCCTACTCAAGCCCCTCTTCTTTTCTTACTCATGCTAATGAAGCAAGCAAGATTTGGCATGAAATATTTGGTCATATTAACTACAAGTATCATTCTGATTTGAGTGACAAAGATATGGTCATAGGGTTACCAAAGATCAAGTTTTCTAAGGGAGTGTGTCAAGGTTGTATCCTAGGAAAACACCCAAAGCACAAGTATGAGAGAGCTAGTCATGAGAGAACCTCTACACCTCTTGAGCTGATCCACAATGACATTTTTGGTCCATTCCCTCATATGTCCATGAGTCAAGACAAATATGCACTCACCTTCATAGATTAATTTTCCAGGCATTGTTGGGTTTACTTCCTAAAGCATAAGTATGAAGTTTTTGAGCTTTCCAAAGTCTTTAGAGCCTTGGTTGAGAACCAGTCTGGGAGGAAACTCAAGATCCTCATATTTGAAAATGGTGGAGAGTATGTCAAGTCTGAGTTCATATGGTATTCCAAAGATGCAGGTACCCAGATGCAGCATTCTATTCCTTACACACCACAACAAAATGGTGTTGCTGAGAGAAAGAACAGATCACTGAAGGGGATGGCAACTTACATGACGGAGGCTAAAAATTTGCCACCAAAGTTTTGGGACGAGGCTATAAAATGTGCATCCTATATCCAGAATAGGGGTCCACATAAGCAGCTTGATGGTATGAATCCTTTCGAAGCTTGGAGTGGGCACAAGCCAGATGTGACCCATTTCGGGATTTTTGGCTCAAAGGCTTGGGTTAGAATTCCAACTAAAAAGAGGAAGTATTTGCAACCCCAAAGGCAAGAGTGCCTATTTGTTGGGTATTATTAAGATTCAAAAGGGTACAATCTGCTCAACTTGAGCACTAACAAATATTTCATTGAAAGAAGTGTTCAGTTTCAAGAAGAGCCTTTAGTAGCAGTTAAAGTTGGAGAGTCTTCTTCACGACCACAACCATTGATTGTAAGTGAAGAGAATAATGAGTTTTCTGATTCTGATATGTCTAATAATGATGAATTAATTGCAAATCCTAACATCCCTACAAGACCAAAGTGGGAAGCAAGGACCATTCATGTAGCTGGGGAACTAGCTAGAGATCCTAATGACATTAGGAGGACTAGATCTCAATTTGAGAGTGCGCTTTGTGTGAAAGATACACTCTTTCCTGAAAAGTGTTATTTTATGATAGATTCTGATCCATAGACATATGAATATGCATCACATGATCCAAGATGGAAAACATCCACGAAAGAAGAATTCAGCTCGCTCCAGAAGAACAACACATGGGAACTGGTTGATCTCCCCCTAGGGAGAAATCTAGTGAAGTGTAAGTGGGTCTTTAAAAATATGTTTGCTGATGATGGTTCACCTTTGAAATATAAGGAAGTATTGGTTTCCAAGGGATATTCTCAGGTACATGGTATTGATTACAATGATACCTTTGCACCAGTGGCAAAGATGGACTCCATAAGGCTAGCTCTAGCCATTGTAGCTTCGAAGCAATGGGAGGTACATCACATGGATGTGAAGTGTGCCTTTCTAAATGGAGATATGAATGAATATATTTATATGCAGTGACCAAAAGGTTTTGTATCTAATTCATTTTTAGTGTGCAGGTTAAATAAATCATTGTATGGGCTCAAGCAAGCCCCCGGGGATTGGTATGCCAAGATTGATGGATTTCTGCTGTCACTAATTTTTGTTCGATGCAAGTATGATCCTAATGTCTATTTGAATTTTCTTCATGGATCTTTAATAATTATTGTTCTATATGTGGATAACCTACTGATTACAGGAAGTTCAAAGAAAGATATTTCCTCCTTGAAGGATGCAATGAACCATTCCTTTTCTATGACGGATTTGGGATTGTTGAGCCAATTCTTGGTTCTTGAAATTGCTTAGTCCCAACATGGAATCAAATTCCATTATTCCAAGTATGCTTTAGATTTTCTCAACAATTTTCACATGAAATATTGCAAGTGAAGCAAGACTCCATTCATTTCAGGAGTTAAGCTTGAGAAAGCAGGTTCTTCTCCTATGATAAATAATACACTGTATAGGTAGTTGATTGGGTGTTTGCTTTATCTTACACATACTTGACCTGAATTATATTATGAATATAGTGTGGCTTCAAGATACATGGATCAGCCTCATGAGATCCACTGGAGAGCAACTAAGAGGATCCTAAACTTTGTTCAGGGAACAAGGACTCATGGGATTTTATACAAAGCAAAATATGACTTAGAGCTAGTTGCATTTACTGGCAGTGATTGGGAAGGTCACAACATAGATCGAAATTCTACCTCAATAGATGTGTTCAATCTTGCATAAGGACCAATCAGTTGGTCAAGTAACAAGCATAGTTCCATAGCACTCTCATCTACAGAGGCAGAGTATAGAGGAGTTGTAAATGTAGCTACTCAATGTTTATGGTTGTAGGGGATACTTGGAGAATGTGGTTTTGAATCATAGTTTTCAACAGTCATCTATTATTAAAATCAAAGCACCATTCAAATCTCCACTTATCCAGTTCAAAGACAAAGAACCAAGCACAATGAAATCCATATGCATTATATTAGGGATCTTGTCCATGATGGTACCATTGATCTACTCTACTGCGCATATTCAGAACAAGTAGCATATATCTTCACCAAAGTATTATGTGAGAAGGCCTTCAGTAATCTGAAATCAATGTTGGGGATTTCTGATCATGTGGTGAATAATTATTGATCAAAATATTTCCAACAATTTTGTTTCTTGTCCATGCTTAAGGGAGGATTTTCCCACTGGGTTTTTGCCTCTTTCCTTGGTTGTATGGACATGGAGTATGTAAAAGGGTGACTAAGCCTTGTTGCTAGGCCCTATAATTTTCTGATATTTACTCATAAATTCAGGCTTAAGGGGGGGTGTTAGAATAATCAACCCATAGTTACCCATATTTGACATTAATTAAATCATTTTTGTCTTATTCTTAGATTCCTAGATTCCCTCTCTATGCTTGTTGACTTCCACATATTCCTAGAAGTCAATACTTGCTAAATTGGGTCATGGAGAACTTTGGAATCATCCTGGAAAGATATTTAACAAGTCTTCTTTTATTCCTGGTTCCTAAAAGCGCATAGCTGCTTTTTCTGAAAGATGTCTTGCTTTACAACAGTTTTAAGGCATAAAGGAAAAGCTAGTCTAGGGGAACTTGCCTTGTTTTTTGCCCACATCGTCCTCCTTCCTTTTCTCCAAAAAAAAATTAATTAGTTGTCTTTCCAACACTTATTATCTTTCCCACTTGCTTTAGCTAATTCACGAGGATCTTCATATATTTTGAAAGTCCTTTTTGTACTTATGGGGGATTTGACTTGATTTAGTAAGTCTTCTTTTTTGGCCAATTCGAATAGCAAACTAGTGCTTTCGAATCTCTCATGTAATAATATATTTGAGCATCCTATTACTTCATATGGTTGGCTTATGTACACTTATTCAATACAGGATTAAGTTATGCTCCAATTTCAGTCTCCTTTTGTGTGAATTTTGCAATTTGATTAGCAATTTTGTGAGTGTAATTGATCTATCACTTGGGTTCAATTTACACAAGAAAGCTTCATATCATGGAAGTATAGGATTGGTATCATTATTAAAGATAATTACCTTCAAAAGTACATCAATGAGGAAGTTGGAGAACCAACAGAAGTTGAATCTAAGGAGAAGAATGAACAAGACCTAATCAAGGAAATGGGGATCATTGTTGATTCTATCAAATATCACTTGATCCCTCGAGTGTCATATAAGAAGAAACCAAAGAAAATGTATGATTCACTTTCTAGAATGTATGAGGGAAGGAACATCAATAGAAACATGAATTCGAGAGCTCAACTGAAGGGCACCAAGATGAGTAAGGGAGAATCAATTCAAGGTTACTTCACAAGGGTCTCCTAGTTCAGGGAACAACTAAGTGCTATTGGAGACACCCTTGATGAGGATGAACTAGTTGTGAATTCTCTCAAAGGTCTCACTAGACCTTGGGATTCATTCATACAGACATTATGTGTCAAAAAAGAAAGTATGAAGTTTGACATAGTATGGGAAGATTTCATTCAAGAAGAAGCTAGAGTAGCTAACAGAGAATCTCTACTCAGAGAAGATGATCATGCTCTAGCCATCCATACTAAAGTAAGAAAACAATAAAACTTCAAGAAGGGTAGTCATAAACCTTCAAAGAATAAGTTTCAAAAAGAAAAGAGTAAACAATTAGAAGAAATATTACTCAAAGTATCAATGTTATAACTCTCATAAGATAGGACACCTTGTCAAAAGTGTCCATCATCAAAGAATAAAAACAACAAAAGACATCATGCCCATCTAGATGAAGATGAGGATGGAGAAGAAGAAAGACCTCAAACGAGACTAATAAAAGAAGAAGATGTAGAAGAATATGTACTATTCCCTGCACTCTCCGGGTCTGTAACACCTGGAGAAGATACATGGCTTGAAGAATGAGACCATGCTAAAACTCCTAGGGGTTCAAATTGACATTAATTTTTCTTCCTACGGAAATTTTTCAAAATAGTTATTATTGATGCATGCATTTAATTTTAATTCGTCATTATTATTAATTATGATATTTAATGATGTGTAAATGAGCTTTGGCATGCTTGGCAAATCAACTTGCCAAGGTAAAAAAATAGGAAACTCTATGACAAATGCAATTAGAGAGGAAAGGGGAAAGTGCCTAAAAGCCACAGAAAAGTAGCCAGAGGAAAAAAAAAGAAAGTTTTGCAAAGGAGGGCACAGTTTCCTCTTGGAGACTCAAAAAAGTTGTAATGACAAAAGCATGAATTTTTTTGAAAAGTAGGGCGCATTTTCCTTATGGAGACTCAGTCTCAAAAGTAGGGAAAAGCATAAAGTTTTCACGAATAAAAGAAACAAATATTTGACTAAGGAGGGCATAGTTGCTAATTCAAAGGGATGAGTTGGACAAGGAAACATCTTCACATGGTCCTACATTCCAATTTTCTCAAGGAGGGAGCCTATGTGGCTAGGGTTACGTCTTCTAGGTGGTTGACTCTCTCATAGGTCACCATTGGCCTCTACTTGCTAAAAAAGTCATCCATATTTCTATTAAAGAACATTTCAAGGTCATTCACATAGTTTAGATAATGGATTAATTGTTTGATGCTATGTGAGCATAATCTTCCAAGTGATGCACCTCAAAGATTTGGGAGATGAGCCCCAAACCTTCCTTTCCCCACTCCTTCATTCCCATTCCCTTATATTTGCAGGAATGGAGTTCTTAATGTTCAGTAATTGAAGTATTATAATTCATATTTTGCAACCTCCATCTGATTCATGTCAAGCTCCATTGAATCCCAAGCTTCACCTATGCTCTCAACCTTGTTTATGCCTAATTTTGGGCCTCCTTCCCATCATTTCAAGCCCTCTTATGTAATGGTAAGTATATATAATTCTCTATAATGTGTAACAGCTGATAAACTCTTTCATTATTATTTTTCATGTGGTAATAATTATGTCTTTGAAGTTTACCCTCTTAGTTTCTCATGAAAATATTAACTTGTCATTGTAATGGGGGAAATTGACCAATTTAGTGCAATATGGAGTAAGAAAAGGTTATGGGAATGAGTATATATGATTATATATGTATAATGAATATTTATTAATGTCTTTCAGATGTCATTTTCTGTATTGATGTCATTCTTCTAAGAGATTTATGCTTAATTATGCACCCTAGCTAGAACACTAGTTTTAATTGACTAGTTTTACAATTTTGGCTATAAATTGAGTTTCACCCACTCAAATTTGGTTATGCAAGTTTATATGGATCAATGATAGACAAAAAAACCCATGCATAAATCCATATCATAATTTAGTTGATGTCGCGCAGTGATTTGGGAGCCTCCATTGCGCATGACTTCCTTAGGACAAAATTGCTTAAAAATCCCAATTCTTTCCTAAACTCTCCAAACATATTCAAATCTGTTATGAAATGTCCCAAATCATATTTTATGCTATCTGAAGGACTTATAAAACCTATTCACTTTTCCCCAAGCCCCTGGTCGAAAGGATGGAAGGAGTTTCCCTAGTTTCACGGTTGGGTGACCCAGAAGAGTGGGAGTAGGCTTTTGCATAGAGGACTCTGAAACCTAAATGGTGTCCGATCTAAATATTTTAGGGGTAATTAATTAAGTGTTCTAAACTTAATTTTGGTTTATTTCCACTTCCTACTCCCATGTATGCAAGTTTCTCAACAAAACACATTGAATTGCCTAGTCTGAAGATTTGCTGAGTGGTTGTAATTTAATATCATAATTTTTATTTAATTTGCAGGATTAGTTAGTGTTTGGGTATGTATATAAGACTTAGTGTATCATATAATGGTCCTCCATACCTTCTCTTGATATTCATCAATGGGTCCAAAATATAATTCCGATACCAAAAGAAAGATCTCTTAAGAGGAGGAAGTAGAATATGTGGATGGAATATTCCACGAAGAGAGGGATGACCAAGATGGGTTCAGGAACTTTGTAAAGAACATGTTGAAAGTTATGCAATACATTTCAACTAACATCATACAGTCTGGTCAAGAGACCAGAGAATTCCTAGCTAAACAGCTGGGAATGAAAGATGGAGAAGGGAGCAGCATTGGTTCCCAATGTGAAGAAAAGAAGGTCATGGGTGGGTCTATTTTCTCCAAGACTAGGCCTCAGAATAGGCCTATAGAGTATATATATGAAACAAAGTTGCAACCCCAACCTACCATTCCAAAATTTGTAGAGATACCAAAGGAAGGCCATGAAGCACAAGGTGAAACAATTGCTACATGGGAGGAGAAGTTTTATGTTTATCAATCATTGCGTGAAGAATGCAGAAGGGATCTTCCATTCAAATATTTCTGTGAGACTCAATTTAGGGGGAATCTAAGAGGATCTCCAAGGCAGCCATATCATAATTATGAGTTAAAGAATGCCATTGGGAAAATCACTTTGCCATATTTTGATGGTACGTCCAATTGCTCAGTGAGCTCTTGGATTTAGAAAATGGATACATATTTTCAGGTGAATCCTATGGTAGAAAGAGATGCCATCAAGTTGGAAGCCCTACATCTTGATGGGGAGGCCATTGAATGGTGGTTTCATGGCATGAAAACCCTAGGTCATGATCAATTATTCACCTACGAGGAGTTCACCAGAAAATTAACAGAAAGGTTTGACCAGAGAGATCTTGATATGTCTTTCTGAGATTTGGCACACATTAGACAAGTTGGAAATCTAGAAGCATACATCTTAGAGTTCCAAAAGGTGGTTGTAATGGTCACTGACATATCAAAATCAGGGTTGATCCTTTTATTTACAGAAGGACTGGCTGTACCATTAGAGGGATTGGTGAAGGCTTACCGACCCACCACTCTGCAGGAAGCGGTGAGAAGGACTAAAGACCTACAGGATGCAATTCCAAGGACTAAGTATCCTCCCAGAACTCTTATTCCTGATAAATTTTAGAATCAAAGACCTCTTGTGAGAAACATTCCTGTCCCTAGAAAGAGGAGATTACTCCTATAAGGATCAGGATGAATTGATGTCACATCCCCTCCCCTCATCTCCCCGATGGAGAGGACGCGACCAACACACTGCTTTGTCATAATAACCGGGGATCTAGACTCATGAACATAATAATAATAATGTATTGAACTAACATACATATACCGATGCAATATATAGTGGAATAAAATTGCATTCATTAAACACATTCATGAAGTTCATAAGAATTCATTAAAACAAATACATTTGCAGGAATTAAATACACAAGAAAATACTTATCTTGAAAAGGAGTTGTACCGCAACCAGCTATGCTGCTGCAATGTTCCACCCAACCATAGGCCAGCGTGCTCATCAATCTTTGAGTGCCACTTCCACCCCTGAGTTGGGCATGATTGCCACAATAAATAAGGGAACAACAACAGGCTCACACATAGCCAAAGACGTATCAAAATTCAGCCAAGCCAAAACTACATTTGGGTTTATCAGGATGCTAAGGAGGTGGAAAGGTTGAATTGCTAAGCTAGTGAGCCAAACCATAGAGATATGAACACCTGCACAAGATATGGTTTGGCCTCCACAATACCTATGCACCCAACACAAGGAAGTATCCCCTTCTCTGCTACACAGTCCCTCAGGCCGTACCTTCCCTTTCAGTGCTCTTCAAGATGTGCATAGAAGAATAGCCAACTCCTATTGATCTCTCTATGAGGTTCCTCTCTTCAATAGGTTTATCAAGCCAATTCTGCCCTCTTCCACTCCTAACGGTTCAGACCAAAACAAGGATTTACAAAAAAACAAAACACAAGGGTGCACACAACATCAAAATACACATGTTGGCCTTGTAGAAAAATGGTTTTGGAAACAAAAACGATTTGGTGAAAGGGAAAACAACCTGGGAGAGTGAATCTGATTTCAATAAATGTTCATGGACGTTATAGGAGAAAAAATGACCTCCTGTTGGAGGAGCAAGTCGATATGCCGACTTGAACGATAGCTGACTTAGTCGATTGGCCAACTAAGTTGGCTAGCCGACTAACTAGAGATTAAGTCGGCCACCTAAAGTCGTGTCTGTTCACCGAACCGACAGATAGTTATTTTGTAACTGTTTTGTAATCATATATATGAAGTTGTAATCATATAGGTAGTTATTTTTATAAACGAGTAATTATAAATATTTTAATGTTTTTAAATTTTTTTTTCAAAAATATAAAAATTAACGGTTACTCTCCCGTAATATGTTTTTTTCAAATATAAAAATTAACCATTTTTTTAAAATATAAAACTTAACTTATGTTGGCGCAAGTCATGGTTTACGTAATCCCCGCATTATCTGACAAGAAAGATGAAAATCCATGAATCACGATCCACAATCCACACTGTATTGGATAAGCATCATCGCCAAAAAGAAGGTGAGCCAAATAATTTTTCCCTTGTTCATTGGATGTAAAGCCATAGCATGTTGTCTATTTATTATATATTTTTTAATTAATACATAAATTAAGATGTATCAATTTAAAAAGTCAATATAATATTAAAATAAGTTTATAATTAAATAATTAATGTAAATAAAACTGGAACAGAGCATACTAACTGGTTAGTCTATGTATATCAAAAAGTTTAATAATTAAAGTCCTCCTGCAAGCATGATTAATATAAATGAAATCATAACATCATATATATTGGTATATTGCATGTGTATATATAAGGTGGGTCAGGCAAGTATTATTTTATGCCCTACTCTCATCACAACGCTCATCAATTTTATGAATTGGAAAAGGATGGATAGGAAAAAAATTTATACAACCATGTCAATTATTGTTCGATGTAAATAATACGCGTTTTTTATTTATTTTTAAATTGCGTAATGCCAGTCATGGTACTCGTTATCTCGTAAGATGAAATCGATGGATAGATTATGAATTCACAATCTATTAGACATAAACCAAAGTTAGTCCATTGGATTTCAAGAGTTTTTGGAATATATGTTTCTTTGTAAATGAAGTCCTACGCTTGGAACTCCATGTAAATATTTTTATACATGGTGTTTTAGATCAAATTATGTTATTAGTTAGGGTTTGAATTGAGTTGTAATCTTTTTTTTTAAAACTAAACCTTCATGAATTGTAAGGAACAAATGAAAAAAATAATATACTTAATATTGAAGGTTGTTTAACAAGATCTTTGGCTTATTGATCCAAATCTACCTTGTTTCTCACTTGATCCATGCTCTAAGACCTATAAACATATGAAAAAACGCTTTTCCCAAATACAAAAGCAAATATTATCAACAATTTTACTTATAATCAATATTAGGTAAAAATTGATTCTCCAATTCAAATACTAATTAAAGAAGATACTATTAAGGGGAGGTTTTACAACAAAATAGGTGATTCATGCCTAATTCAACAACAATTTATGGTGCAAGTCTAGAACTGAACTCGGTGACAAACAACATTTCGATAAAACATCAATAGTTGTGTCGATTTTAGCACCAGAATAACACCTACTTCAACACCAGAAATAGTGCCAAGATTAGCTGCAGGAATAGAGCCTACTTTAGTGTCAAGAATAGTGCCAAGAATAGTGTTACGAATAATGCCTCGTGTAGTAGTTTAGTGTGAGGAGCAACACCCAAAAGAATGACATTTGCTCTGGATTGAGTGCCTCATTTAACATACACTATAGCACTACATTTTACTTCAATTAAAGCTACAACTATAATGCCATGTTTTCGTTGCACTTTAGCGCCAACTTTAGCATCCACTTTAGCACTTAATTTGGAATCCATGCTCTCTTTCACATTAGCGCCATATTTGGATTCCCATTTAACGCTTATTTTTGCTTCCCATTTAGCACCTATTTTTGCTTCTTGTTTTTCTTCCGCATTGACACAAAATTTAGCTTTCCATTTAATGCCTAGTTTTTCTTCCTTGTTGGCTTCCAGTTGTGCTTCCTTTTTAGCTTCTAGCTTTTCTTATGGGATAACACCACATTTGGATTCCCATTTAGCACCAGGTTTTGCTTCTAATGTTTATTTTGCATTTGTCCCAGATTTAGCTTCCAATTTAGCTCTTAGTTGTGCTTCCACTTTTTCTTCTTCATTAGCACCACATTTGGCTTCCTATTTAGTGCCTATATTTGCATCCAACTTTGAGTTGATATTTTCTTCCACATGAATGTCACATTTTGCTTCCACATTAGCACCAAATTTTGATTCTTGTTTGAAGTGTCAAGTTTTGATTCCTTGTTATGACCCCCTTTATTATATTTATTTCAATTAAATAATGATATATATCACAGTTCACAAATAACATACTATAATATACAAAACCAAATATAATAATTCAAATTCAATATAGCATAACATTTATGAGGAAATTTAAGGGAAATTGACAACAGTCATCCAAAGTGGTAATATCATAATACTTATTAATTCTCCATAAAAAAATCATTGATGACTTCCAATATATATTAAATAACAAAATAGTGCCAACAACAACATCATCATGTTTCATTAAAAGAAATGAAAGTCAACTATATCATTCGATCAAAACCTATCATAGAGATCATTATACTAAAGAAAAAGTCACATATATATATTGAAAATGTCAATATCACAATAAATAAATTTTATGATCTCGAGATTTATAAAAGTCAAAATGATAAAGGTATCATAATGATATGTCAACAACAATCCATTATGCAAGATTATATGATCATGATTGTAATATTATTTTGGATCATCATAAAAGTTAAAATACATCTCTAATAGCATGGAGTAGTAATAATCATCGGCATGCTCATGAGTAGCATCATTGGCTACTATCGTCATCCTTGTCATCTTGATCGGCAAATAATATTTAACATGCACCATAGTAATAAATGCTATGGCAGCTATATTATGGGTAGTTGGATCTCAAACAAGTTGAGATCTATCGGTCCACAATCCAACTGTAGCAGCATTTATTACTCTGCTGCATGTAAAATATTTTTTTCCATCTTGATCAACCTCAATATCAAATCTTCATGATCACCTTCTTTTTTAGTATTAATTACATGACATAACATATATGTGTTATATTGATAATATTACATCATACAAAAGTGCAACAAAGTAAAATAATAAAATGGAAATTAATATGTATGTGCACACCAATAGGACCACAAAAGAAATTGAAAATAGTAGACGTAAATGAAAATTGCATGAGAAGAGATATTTAAATTAAATAGAACAAGACGTACATGAAATACCAATAATATAAGTACTCTTCTCCTTACTTTAATGATTTTAATATGACTACTAAAGTTATAGATTTGTCGTGGTTCTAAAATATGGCATACCATTTCAATGAGTCGTATGACTCAAAAGGACAGTCTATAGGTAGATGCTAGTGTGTTGTTAGACACATTAAATCCCTTAATATTACACCTAGGGTGATGCAGGGGCATCATTCTCTCATTCAAAACTTTAAAGGTTAGTCATACCTTAGGGTCATGACACTAGACAAAAGAGAGTCGAAGATAAGTTTTTGTAAATATATTTGAAGTTTTCTCATAATTGGAAAATGTAGACTTACAATGTTAGAGTGATGATTCGTTAGGAGATCGGATTTAATTTCTATCTTTACCTCAGTTAGTCATAAAAATTGTAGGTAATTGTTTCTTGAGTTGAAAATATTCATGTTTTTTGTACATATTGTAAGCCCACAAGAAAAGTAAAGGGAAAGGAAGATAGAGTAGGGTTGTTGGACTTAGTTAGAAGGGACAAGAAACGTTGAAGATCAAACCAAGGAAAATGTGGAATTGTATTTAATTAATGAATAGAATTTCCACGTTTTTGAGTCGAGCACATCTCTGTTTGAATTAATGAGTGTTCATGTTAATATATATGTTCATGTGATATTGATGAACACATGAGGGAAAGAGTAATTGTTTATTGTTTTTTTTATAAATGCATGTTAGGTTTGTTTATTTTTCTATTGAATCTAACTGAGTGAGTAATTGACTTTAAATATGGAACTGTATGTAAGGGAATAAGAGTGCAACTTTGAATAAGTAAAAGAGATAGTATTTTAGTATTTCATTTTAGCTATATATGGGGTATCCCTCGTGCATGTGCTATTAAGAGGAATCAAGATTACTCTAGAAATTGAGAAAATGTGTTGGGTTTAATATGGGTTTTTTATTTCTAGAAAAAAGTGGGAGTTTATATATTTGGATTGAACATTGCAAATAATCGAGTGATTAATAGTAGAGACAAGTTTTGTGAGTTTTAATGCAAAGAATTTTTATGCTGAAAATTAGAAATCCGATGATATTTTATCTATTACTTTGAACCTTTGTGTATGGAATGCAAACTCTTGTGTAAATGTAAACCTTTGGAAGTTTTTGAATTGTGAATTTGTGTTAGAAATAATCAAAATGTTGTGGTTTGTGACATCTCGGTTACACAAATTTTGTGGGTTTATTTCTTATGTCTAAACATAGAATGAAATAACATAGCCTTTTCTTGACTTAACACATGAGTTTGAATACTTGAGAATGCGAGCTCATTGAATTTAAATAAAGAGTAAGAGATTCTAAATATGGTAACACTTTTTATTTTCCTTGTTCGAATGGATTCTTTGCCATAGGAAATCATTGTTTGATATTGGGGGCTGTTTTTATTCCTAAGAGAAATAAATTGGAGTTCCATTTAAACATGTTTCAATTGTGTAAACCTGGTTCAACATTTCTAGAAGAAGAATGAATGCATTGTGGAATATTGTAGGTGAGAATCCAAAAACAGAGTATATTTTGTTCTTTGTATTCTTCATTACAGGATTTTCAAATTCTTGTAATGCTGTTAAAATTATATTTTATATTTAATTTAGTTGTTTAATTACAGTTGGGGGATTTGTGGGCACACACATCAGGCACTGACATAGAGTTGGGCAATGATTTCCAGGATGAGGGGTTGGTTAACTTGTCTTAAACTTGAGATTTGACTAGTTTGGCCCAAAGCCTACATCATAGGGACAACCCTATCATGTGATTCAATGGAATGGATGTTGTTTTATTTGATCATTTTTGGAACTATGCTTTTACTTAGTAACATGCAATGTAATTTTTGATCACATGGTAAAATTTTGAAAACCTGCCTAGTTTTGCTTCCTCTTTGGCTTCTAGTTGTGCTTCCTTTTTGGCTTCTAGTTTTTCTTTTCCAATAGCACCACATTTGGCTTCCCATTTAGTACCAAGTTTTTCTTCCAATGTTTCTTCTACATCTGTGCTATATTTGGCTTTCATTTTATCTCCCAGTTATGATTCCACTTTTGCTTCCTATTTAACACTAGATTTAATTTCCTATTTATTGTCTTCATTTGCAACCAATATTTTTGTGCAAATATTTTCTTCCTATGCCGCATTTCGCTTCCACATCAACACCACATTTTGATTATTTTTTATAGTGTCAATTTTTGCTTTTGTGTTGTTATAATTATTTCATTAATTTCAATTAAATAATGATATATATCATAGTTCACAAGTAACATAATAAAATATATAAAAATAAAATATTCCAATTCAAATTTATAAGGAAATTTAAGAGAAATGGACAACATTCATCCAAAATAGTAACTTCATCATACTTATTAATTCTCTATCCAAAAATCATCGACAACTTCCAATATATAAAAACTAAAAATATAATACCATTAACATCATCATCATCATCATCCTTCATTAAAGGTAGTGAAATCCCCAAATGTGTGTGTGTGTGTGTGTGTGTGTGAGAGAGAGAGAGAGAGAGAGAGAGAGAGAGAGAGAGAGAGAGATGAAAACACCATTATCACAAGAAATAAGTTTTATGGTATCTAGATATACAAAAGTCAAAATGATAAAGGTATCATATGGATAGATCAACAACATTCCATGATATAAGTTTATATGATCCATAATGTAATATTAGTTTGGATCATCATAAAAGTTAAAATACATCTATAGTAGCATGGAGATAGTAATAATCATCTCCATGATCATGAGCAACGTCACTAGCTACCACCACCACCATCACCATCGTCCTTGTCATCTTGATCAACCTTAGTACATCTTCATCACTATCTTCATTTGATCCATCATCATCATCATCATCGGCTCGTATATCTGCTCCAATCTTAGCATAGCCTATAGACCATCATTGATCCATATGGATATCAGTGGCCATAGACCTATTCTATTGGGTCAAAATAATTTTCCATTTTGGTAGTTTCCTAGTTATTTTTCTACAGTTTTTCGGGTCCCAAAGTTTTGAGGCCATTTTGAGGCCCTAAACGATGTTTTTTGGCGATTCGGGAGTTGAAATGGTTTCCCATGACATGTGTTTGCAAGTGTTATATATCAAGTAGACATTTCCAATGGGATATTGAGCACTAAAATAGAGATCGTATGCAAAAGTTATGACCCCAAGAAGTTGATTGTTTAACTAACCCCCTTGGGGCCACAAACTTTACGACGGTTCATCTTCCATGGTTAGGTTTCGAATGTCTATGGTTTTCTCCTTCATGCTTATTGTAAATAGGCCCTTTCAACCTCATTTTGTACTCATCTTGGCACACATGAATGTAGTCACCACATCTCTTCTCATAGATACAACTACCACCATTCTAGCTGCTTTATTGTGCATTTGTTCTATTTCTGTCATTTAATATAATATGTTTTTACTGTATCTCTATTTTCCTTGCAATATATATTTGTATGTGGTTCTATTTCTGCTATTTCATTTCGTTCTCACATAAATCTGTATAAA
>LPNX010466605.1:243928-259826 GCA_001517045.1 Pseudotsuga menziesii | reverse complement strand
AGGCCTACCATTTCAATGAGTCATGGAATCTACTCAGTTAGTTTGTGTGTAGAGGCTAGTGGGTTGCTAGACACATTAAATCCATTCATATTACACCTAAGGACAACCCTATCCTTTGATTCAATGGACTGGATGTTGTTTTATTCAATCATTTTTGGAACTAGGGCATGCAATGCAATTATTGCTTCATGGGGTAAAATTTTGAAAACCATGCCAATAGAGTGTGTGGACATCATTGTCAAGTTGGTATTTCCTAAATAAAATTCTTGGAGGTTACAACACTTAGTTCTGTTGCTCAGATTGAAATTTATGCCCTTGTTAGAAATTCAACAAGTGTCTTGAATGGATTTAGGAAGCAAGTTGAAACTCACCATAAATTGATAGTGATTTGGATCAACAAAAAACTTGATTTCGTAGGACTCATGACAAAATATTAGACCTGCAAACACCCCTATCCAATGATTCCTTAGATTGGATGTTGTTTGATTTGATGATTTTCGGAATTGGTATTTGCTTAATAACATCCAATGCAAATTATTGAATGTTATGCAAATGGAGCATGTGGATATCATGGTCATGTTGGTATTTCTTAAACAAACTTGTATGAGGTTATGCCACTCAATTATGCTACTTGGATTGGATTTTATGCCCTGGATAGAAATTTTCCATGTGTCCTTGAATGACTTTAGAAAGTGAGTTAAGACTAGCTATAAATTGATAACCAAGACTTATATTGATAAAGCATACATTATTTTGGACTCATGGGATTAGATTACACCTAGGGAAATTATTATATTACACCTAGGGACATCCCTCTCCATTGATTCCATGGACTGAATATTATTTTATTCAATAATTTATGTATCTAATTATTTTCTCATGAACATGCAATGCAATTTTTGCATCATTGTATCATGTTTCAAAAATTGTGCCAATTAAGCATGTGGATCTCGTTTTCATGTTGATCTTGTGTAAAAAAAACTTGTAGGAGGTTACCATGCTCAATTATGATATTTGGATTGGATTTTGACCTCAACCATGAATGGATTTAGGAAGTGAGTTAAAACTCGCCATAAATTGGTAACTGAGACTTGGATTGACAAACCATCAATGTTGTTGGACTTGTAACATCAAATTACAGATACAGACACTCCTCTCTCATGATTATGTGGACTAGATATGGTTTTATTTGATGATTTCTTGAATTATGGTTTTTCATAGTAATATGCAATGCAATTTTTGCATGACAAGTTAAATTTCTGAAAACAGTTCCAATAGAGAATGTGGACATTATGTTCATGTTGATATTGCCTAAAAAACTTGCAGGAGGTTACAATATTCAATTATATTGCTTGGATTGGATTTTATACACCCGATATAAATTCACCAAGTGTCCCAAAATGGATTTAGGAAGCGAGTTGAAACTCGCTATAAGATGAATCCATGATTATGGGTGACAATTTGGAAAAAAATGACAATGAAAAATCAAATTTTTACTGATTTATTAAATTGAACCTCTCAAAACTCATATTTGTCATGTGAATTTTGAGTTGCAACAAAAAAAAATGTAGGGAATTATGTTTTCTTTCCATGTATATTTTTTTGAAAAATTAATATTATCATTTAATATGTCAAAATTGCATTTAATTATGGACTTGTCCTTGAAAATTTTAGGAAAAGTTAACAAGTGACTTGTGTGTATGTAAAATAATTTAGCTATAAATTCATAATACACACACATGAACGTGCACGCACACACACATACTGCACTATGGTGTACATATTTGTTTTGTTTTGTTTTTCTAAAAATTACATTTTTTATTAATTTTTGAAAGTGACCAATCACAATTTTAATCACAATTTGTACACACGTGTGCGCACATAAAAAAAATGATAGTTAAAAAAATATAAAATAGAAAATACCCTTTTGAAGAGGACCTGTTTCTCTCAGGCGTATGCATTTTTTTAAATTTGTTGGTTGTCCACTTTTTTGTTATTGTTTTTTCTTTACACAACTTCGAAGTTGTGGACATGATTTTCAAGAGTAAGTTTGAAAAGATAATTAAAAAAAATAGCATATGAACTCCAAAAAACATAAATTATATGTCAATGGAAAGATGATTATTTTATGAATGTATTGGTATCAAGTCCACCACCTAAGGTGCATCCTAAGACAAATTTTGGGCCTAGTGAAGAGGGAATAAAAATTCAAACTATGGAAAAAGGGGATAAAGGACTATATTTTAAGCCCTCGAGCAAGCTAATAGCTTGATCAAGGTATTTAAAACTATCGATCGAGATATTTAAAACCCTCAATTGTGGTTTTAAATGGATTTTCGAATACCTCGATTAAGGGTTTAACTTTAGTTAGTGAAAAATCTTGATTGAACTCCTGAGAGTTATGAAACATCAAATTTGATGAACACAAATTGTATTGCACAAAATATTGTAATAATAGCCACATGTTATTTGAAATAAAATAATTCCCTATAGAGTACATGTTATGTGGATTATGGCATTATTTTAATATACATGATCCTTAAAGTGTTCATTAGTTCGAAATAAGGGCCTTATTTTATTCCCTTAACGATGATTAATTTCCTAAGACACCAATCCTCATAGCAAAAGACTTCATGATGGTATGGATATCCCACATGGAGGGAAAAAATGTGATGTGTGATATCAATATATTATGTTCATGTTATTTGATAATTTACCAAGCCTTTTTTACATATCAAAATCTTTAAAATTAATGGATAATCAATTATTAAAACTATAATTATATATGATAAGAACCAACTATAACACCCGTCATCCAAAAGATACTCCTAACTTGCATTACTTTGTCGACATAAACATAGGATAAAGTTAAAACATGTACATGTGTACATCCACATAAACATAAAGATAAGATAAGTAACTCATGTCAATATAAAGAAAAAATATAATACAAAAATAGTCCAAAGGCTCGAGTCCATTAAAAAGTACAAGTACACATATGTATGTACATAACAATAAGAATAGTGGTATGAGACATGAACAAGTATCATCTAGTATGTGGACTAGGCCCCTTATGGGATGTATGCCTACCCCAATGATGAGAACCACTTGCACTACTCCCTCATCGCAAGGTTGTTGTAGGCTAAGGTATGGCACACTAAAACACTCGTTGAGATAAGGAAACTACAAAAATAAAATTTTCAAATGAGTCTAAGTTAGTAATATTAAATAGTAAGCACTTGAAATTTACAAGATGGTGGATGTATGCAAATTTTAAGTGGATATAGCAACTTACGTTAGTCATGTCAAGGTCATTGTCAATTCCAATGTTGATTTTGTTGTCATCCAAATTATGGTTGTGTTACAACCTCAGGACCTAGATGAGTCGATGTTTAATCACCTATATGACACTAATCGAGGGACTCCCACTCATGTCTCCACATGATAGGATCCTTAGTTCCTCGATGTACATCCTCTTGTGTAGTGTGACATCATGCATATAAACAATAAACTAATAATAAAGATGAAGAAAATAAATTAAACATCAACTTGAATCTATATTGCATTGAAACATAAATTATAGTACCTCACGAATAGGTTGTTGATGGTTGGGATACATGGTAAGTTGTGCCCCCTACTCACCTACAATGCCCTTGACTCTACCATGTACAATTTAACCAAGGGACAAGATGAAAGTTACAATAAAATAATTGCAATTATATGCATGTATGTAACTCAAAAAATTAGGATGATGGAACTAGCATACGTACCACAAAGACATCATTAGGGGAAACAAAAGGATGACCCAATATCGAGGGAGATCCAAATAACACATCCATAATGTCGGCCATATGCATGGAGAAACAATTTACAAATAAATAGTATTTTAAATGTATATACATGTATTCAAAATGAAAATTGAATAACATATAATGAAAAAAAACAAGTACATAAATATACTTGGTTTATTGATCACAACTGACATCTCTCAAGTAGTCCAAAGTATGTATCTCGGGAACCCATACATATGTCATTAGCTGTTCATATTCAATTATTCAAAGGATATCATTGTCAACCCATTAAAACTCGGGCTCTGTAGGTACATGAGGTGGTTAGGACCTCTCATTGTGCATCACAGTTGATACAGTTCCCAATGCAATGTGCATGGATCGTAACAATTGATCTCGTGTCTCCACTCTAAGCTATGATTGCTCTATGGTGTCCATAGATCATACTATAGTCCAACTAGGAGATGGAATTAGTTGAGTAGGGGGTGGTATAACAACAGGTTCTCTGTAAGACTCTTGACAGTCATAATAAAAACCCTACTTGATTCCATAGAAAGGTGAATACATGCTAGCCTAATGAGGATGCATGCCTAAGAAAAACTCATAGTATATATGTTTGGAAAATTATAGTGCATCCCAGTCATGGTGTGGGAATCATCCACATGCTCTTATAAGCATGTCATATATGTGAGGCACAACATCCTCAAGCCTAAACTCCTGAATCCTGAGTGGTTGTCTAGGAGAATGATCAGGATGGATGTCAAACAAAGTTCCCTTGACATCCACTCCCTTTGTCGCAACTTTGAAAGGTGTTGTTAGGACCTAATGCCCAATACCTTCTTCTCTAGCAAGTAGTATTCTAGATGCTACTTAGTATCCCCCCCATCTCATGGATATGAAACAAGTCTCCAACAACATCTAACATCATGTCGATGGCACGTCTGGATGGGCACTCATGGCCCATGCTATGTAACCAATCACAGAGACAATCACATTGTGACCAGATCTCCTCGAGCATAATCAAGGTGATTTCATCCTCCCGTGGACGTATGTAAGTAATTGATAAACATACAAAAAAAATATCCTTCAAACTATATGTATAATAATATAAATATATTGGAATTAAATACACTAATATTGATACAAAATAATGAGAATGGTATTTGAAAAATAAATAAATATGAATTTACAGTACCTGTGTCATGTAGGACCTCCTCACTGCACTCAAACACACTTGGCATCTCCTATCCCTCACGTGAGACACTAGCCACGACACTATGTGATGCTTGCTCAACTAGTGGGGACCCTATATGCAGGTAGAAACAAACACCAGTTATAGTAAACAAGTACATGTAATTGAAATATAAATGAACACTATTTATTTAGTTTTTTTATGATTCCACTCACTAGATGAGGGTGTTCTGTGTAAACCATATTGTCTCAACAATCGTGAATGACAGATAAAAGAAACTCACTCGAAAGAATGATCTGCATGAAACAATGAAGTTAGATCATATAAGTCCTAGAATATAAGCAATGAAAATAAGCATTATCTATGGGTTCTTGTTAAGGATCTTGACATGTTTGGGGGAGTATATTATTTTGGACATCCAAGGATAAAATCAAATCCTTGAATAAATAGACATGACATGTTGGGGGTGTTCATTATTTCTAAATGTGGGAATTACACCATTATGAGGTGTTTTTCTAGTATGTATGGGTTTTAGGGTTTTATATTATCATAGGATCAAACTTGGACCTTAAACCCTAAGGTCCAAGATTTTAAACACATCCATGAACTCCCAAATATCCTTGTCATTAATTGAGTATTTATATATAAGTGACAATGGGTCTTAGAACCTTGGATATAGTCTCTAATATGGAAAATACTACGTATTTAAGGAAAATTTGAATTTTAAATGAACATAAGAAAACTCTAGATTCCTAAATGACAAAGAGTAATTTCTATTGTTACATGTTGATCTTGTTTAAAATGTTGACAAAGTAACTCACCCTTGGTGTGAAAAATATCCTGTTGTAATTCATATCCAATGTTGTTGAAAACAATGCTCTAGAAATGATTTATGTCATGGTTTTTAGGTTTTGTTCATGGAATTTATGTCAAAATAGCTAGGTGTTTTCCTCCCCTAACCATGGTCTAAATGACCTTCGTTTTTTTATTTTATTATTCCTTGTTTCTCCCCTTAACCATGTTTATGCCTTTAATACCATTTGTACATAAAAAAAAAAAATTATCCTTCCCTCCCCTCTCCTCAACCCCTATCCACCGTATTTTTCCACCCACTACATCCAAACTAAACCTTTGTGTCTACTTCACCCGTTAACCCTATTTATTTGTGACATATGATTCCTTCCACCCTCTCCATATCCACCCTCTGCTACCATTCTATTTTCCTCAAAACCCTCCCACTCCCTTCACTTCCTCATACTTAATTCCTCACCACTCTCCAATATGGTTTCTTTTATAATACCAACCATTTTAATCTATGATAGCTCTCTAGTCCTCACCTCCTCGTTTTCTCTAAATAGATTTTTATGATATTAATCTCCCCCACATTGCTTCTCTACCCTAGATATCATTACCATTTTACCTCCTATCCTTTACCTCTCCATTCCATGGCACCCCTAACTCAACTCATAATCCCCTCCCCCTCTTGGTTTACACTCCTCAACCCGAACCTATTCCATTTTACATAAAAAAACGTGACATGAAAATTAAAAATTTAATCTAAGAATTGAAATTTGATTAATAACATAATTTAATTAAAATAAAAACAAGTATATTTAAAACAAAACAAAACAAATTTATACAAATTTCTTTATTAAAACAAAAAAAAATTGCAAATTTCTATTCCAACATTTTTTATTGAAAAAAAACAATAGTGGAACGTCTTACCTCAGGGGTTGGAGGCCATGGACATATGGAGGATGGTGATGGTTGTTTGTTGCAACAACTCAGTCAAGGTCCTACATTTCCAATCATCATGTACAAATAAACCACACAATGTGCTTTGTGGCCTTATATATCATTAATAAGAGCTCGATCAAGCTACATAGATTGATCGAGCTCTTGTGGCCATAAACAATTAGCAGTGGGAAAATATTCCCCTTTAATTTTTTTTTTAAAATTTGGACTAACCATTAACTCTGAATTGAATTGATGAAACATTGATTATGTTGGATCTATGACATTATATTATTCCTAGGGACACCCATCTCTCATGACTCCATGGATTGAAGATTGTTTGATTTGATGATTTTTGGAACTAGGGTATTTCTCAGTATCATGCAATACATTTTTTGCATCACATGGAAACTATTTTAAAATTGTGCCAATGGAGTGCATGGACATTGTGGTCATGTCAATATCATGTAAAAATACTTGTAGGAGGTTACGACCATTTAAATCTGCTTCTTGATTGATGCCCCAATAGAAGTTGGGAAAATGTTGTGAATAACTTTAGGAAGCAATTTGAAAATCAGCATAAACTGATAACAAGGAATCAGATAGATAAACCATCAATTTTGTTGGAATTGCGACATAATATTACACCTATGTACACCCCTCTCCTATGATTTCATGGATTTGATGTTATTTTAATTGACTATTTTCGAAACTAGGGTTTTTCTAAGTAACGTGAAAATAAATTTTTGCATCATAGAGTAAAATTTTGAAAACTCTACCAATGCAAAATGTGAAAGTCATTGTAATATTAACCTCACCCAAAAAATTGTAGTAGCTTGCGTCACTCAATTATGCTTCTTGGATTGATTTTTATTTCCCCAGTAGAAATTTAGTTAGTTTCCCTAAATGACTTTAGGAAGTGAGTTGAAACTCACCATAAAATGATATTTGATACTTGAGTCGAAAAACTATTGATTTCGTTGGATGGATAAAATTGTATTACATCTAGAGACATCCCTCTATCATGAATCCATGAATAAGATGTTTTTTTATTCTACTATTTTTGGAACTAGGGTTTTGCTAATTAATATGTAATGCAATTTTTGCATCACAAGATAATTTTTTTTAAATTATGCCAATGAAGCTTATGGACATTGTGGTCATGTCAGCCTCACCAAAAAACTTGCATGAGGTTATGGCATTCAATTCTACTACTATGATTTTTTTTATTCCCTTTGTAGGAATTGGGAAAGTGTCCCTAAATGGGTTTATGAAGCCAGTTGAAACTCACCATAAATAGATAACCAAGACGCATAGTATAATACTAAATTGAAACACTTATACTTGTGGTAGTGGATTACACCTACAGACACCCCTCTTCCATGACTCCATGGAATATATGTTTTTATTAAAAGTATGATAATAAATAATGTTAACATTGTGGTCATGCTAACCTTTCCCAAACAAACTTTCAGGATGTTATGACACTAAATTATGCTACTTGAATTTCCTTTTATACACTGATAGAAATTAGGCATGTGTCGTTGAATGGATTTTTGAATGAGTTGAAACTTTCCATAATATAATAATTGGTACTTGGATCAACTAAACATCGATTTCATTGAACCCATGATCTTGAATTACACATAGACACATTGTTCTTTCATAAGTCCATGGACCAGATGATGTTTTATTTGATGATTTCTACAGCAAAGGTTTCACTAAGTAATATGCAATCCCATTTCTACATCATGGTGTAAATTTTAGAAAATTGTGCCAATGAAGTGTGTGGAAATTATGGTCATGTCAACCTCACCAAAAAAAACTTGGAGTATCTTATGACACTCAAAATTGTTGCTTAGATTGGTTTTTATGCCCTCGATAAATATTTGACAACTGTCCCTGAATGGATTTAGAAAGTGAGTTGAACCTCTCAATAAATTGATACCAAGATTCATATAAATGGCACATCAATTTTGTTGCACTTTTGATATCATATTACAGGTAGAGACATTTCTCTCCCATGATTCCATGGATTGGGTTTTGTTTTATCCAATTATTTTTAGATATAGGGTTTTGCTCAGTAAAATTCAATATAGTTTTTGCGGAATAGGGTGAATTTTTGGAAACTGTGCCAATAGAGTATGTGGAAATTCTAGTCATGTCAATCACCTTGTCCATGGATCTCAACATATGGATCCAATTATGATTGTTCATGAATTTTGTGACTTTTTCAATCCTTAATAGCCTTATCTTTATTGATGATGTATGGATCATGGATCCATATTGAGTGGGACAATATGGGCCATCTATGGCATGAATACTTTTTTATTTTCCCTCAAATAATAAGAGATTGAGATTCCTATCATTGAGAGGAAAGACCAAAGTTTTCCCATCCACATGTTCCAAGTGATTTTAAGTTCATGGTTATGTCATCCTTTCCCAAACAAACTTGTAGGAAGGTACGACACTTAATTCTTACACTTAGATCATTTTGTATGCCCTTGGTATAAATTTTCCAAGTGTCCTTAAATGACTTTAGGAAGTGAGTTTAAACTCACCAAAAATTGATAAGTGAGAATTGGATCGAGAAACCACCAATTTTGTTGGTCTTGTATTACACCCAGGGACACTCCTCTCTTGTGAGTCAATGCACTAGATTTTGTTTTATTCAATGATTTTTGGAACTAGGGTTTTTCTCAATAACATGTAATGCAATTCTTGTATCACAAGGTAAATTTTTGAAAATTGTACCAACAAAGATTGTAAACATCATGGTCATGTCAGCCTTAAACAAAAAAACTTGTTGGAGGCTAGAACACTCAATTTTCAATGGCTTTAGGAAGCGAGGTGAAACTCGCTATAAATTGAAAATTGAGGCTCAGATTGATAAACCATAAGTTTTGTTGTTGTTGTGATATCAGAGTACACTTAGGGACATCCCTCTCTCATGATTCTATGGACCATATAATTTTCAATTAATGATTCTAGAACTAGGGTTTTGTTAAGAAACATGTACTGCAATTTTTGCATCACAGGGTAAATTTTTGAAAACTATGCCAACAAAGCATGGGGACATTTTGGTCATGTTAGACTTTCCTAAAATAAATTGTAGAATGTTACATCATCCAATTCTATTGGTCAGGTTGTATTTTATTCCATCCATAGAAATTCACCTAGTGTCCTTGAATGGTTTTAGGAAGTGAGTTAGAACTCACCACAAATTGATAACCAAGACTCGGATTGACAAACCATTAGTTTCATTGGTCTCATGAAATTGTATTACACCTAGGGACATCGATCCTCACCCATGATTTCATGAACAAAATATTGTTTTATTCAACGATTTTCATAACTATGTTTTTGCGAAGTGACATGCAATGCAATTTTTGCATCACATAGTAAATTTTTAAAAATTGTTCCAACAGAGAGTGTGGATGATGTGGTCATGTTTTCCTTTCCCAAAGAAACTTGTAGGAGGTTACATCACTCAATTATATTGCTTGAATTTGATTATACACCTCTGGAAGAAATTGGGAAACGCCCTTGAATGACTTTAGGAAGCAAGTTGAAGCTCACCATAAATTGATAACTAAAACTTGGATTGACTAATCATTAGTTATGTTGGCCTCATGACATTAGATTACACATAGAGACACCCCTCTCTCATGAGTGGATGAGAAATAGATTGTTTTATTTTATGATTTTTGGAACTTGGGTTTTTCTCAGTAACATGAAATCACTACAAGAAAAAAACCCTACAACAGGGGTTATAATGGAGTCTTTTACTATTACAAGTTTGGAAAAAATTGTCAAAAAAGTATCTGCTACAACCTACATTATTGGTAGTGGAGGTTTTAGTGGAGGTTATAGTAGATATTCACTATAGCTAGAAAATATTGGTTGATTAAAGGTTAAAAAAAGTTTTTTATTTATTTTATTTTCTATTTTTATTATGCTTTCAATGCACAGAAGTTGACAATGCACACCAATGTGTATCATATAGATAAAACACATTGATGCTTATATGAATTTAAACACACTGGTGTACATATTTCAATGTAGACACACCGATGCTTATATTATATCGTAATAGCATCAATGCATTGTGTTATATACACATTGGTGTGTATAACACTTAATAACACACTGATGCATATAACATGAGTTTTCTTATACAATCATAGGTGCATGAAACACTTATAGTAACAATGATTCCCCATGAATTATCTAAAGGAAACGATGCTTGCCAATATATAAGCACACTAGTACTAATGTTGGAATTATATATTGTTGTCTTAAGATAATTGATGCGTATATCATCCCCCAAAGGAACCAGAATGTAATATACATTATGTATGCACATGTTCAAATGGTTTGTTTAAAATCATTGGTGTGCATTATTTGTAAAAGGATCTGGTGCATATAAAGAGCATCGGTGCATCAATTAAGTGAAAATCAGTAGGCATTATGGCATGTAAAAGAGCACTGATCGGTAAAATTAAGTATGGTTCAAAGGTGAGTTTTTCCATCCTATAAATTTGCAAATATAGTTTATCCTTTTTTATTTTTACTTCAATTAATCATTCAAGAATCAAATATTTTTATAATAATATTTAGTTTTTAATTTTATTTATTATGTTTGTATATATGGGTTGATTACGCTTACGTTTATTGTAAAAATCATCCATATTATTAACATTTGAATTAATTATCAGAAATAAAAAAAAATTGTAATAGTATTAATTCTTATATAAACGTCTTTATTACACTTTTGTTCATTGTTAAAAATTATGTAAATCATTCATATGTTTTATCAATACAACACTTTGTGACATTTGAGAAATGCTTCCTGTAGTGTTCTTATAATTTGATTCTAGATTCATTGGATTGATTTTTGTATTGTAAATGAAAAGTATGTCTATACATTCTTTCCACTATATCCCTCAAATTTTTATAAAATGATTCCCTCCATTCATTAACTTCCAACATCACTCTAGTTGAATTCATGACCACTTCATCATCATTTACATTCTTCTTATTTCCAATCTTTTTAGGAAATCACAACTCCTCACTATCAATCCTTGAACAATGTTCAACAAATTTGAAATCTAAATTTCAAGACATGTTAGCAATATTATTGAGAAGCATTAGTAGGAAGTAAAAAAAAATTCCTCATGTTTATCACATTTTGATCCACATAATTCCTTTATTCCCAATCATTTATTAAAGCTTTTTTCGCTCTTCACTCAAATTATGAACAATATTATAGAGTTTGTGTAATTTTTTTCTCTACATGATAGATATAAACTAATACACATCATTTAAACATACAAATAATTCAAATATATTACATTTATAATAAATTTACAATCGCTCACTTTTCTAGAAAGCCACGATCACTTGCAACACCCCTGATGAAAATGTAATCTTATTTCATTCCACATATAGAGCCACAAAATGATAAATGAGTAAGAACAATGATATGGTGGAGTGCTCAAAGTCATTTAGGTGCTCCAGTGATATGCTCCAATATTCTAATGGGGGGTGGTACTTGTGTGGTCTGATGAACAACTTCACCAAAATTGATAAACGAGACATCGCTATAAACATGGCCTGATCCACATACTTAAACATTTGGCCACCAAATTTTGCGGGGAACCATGGCCAATTGTGGAAATCCCATGGAGAGCGTGTTTAGTTTGTGATTGTGTTGAAGAGATGCCAAATCCTGATGAGCAGAAATCCTATCCCTAACAAGACATGACCCACAAAGGTACCCATGGATGGTTGGATAAATTTAGTTATGAAATCCATAATGAAATTTTAACATAAGGATAAGAATCATGGAAGACATTGCATTTAAATGGCTTGAAGAAGTTGGTGAGGTGGGAAATAATAGCGTTGCTTTAGTAATAGTTGTAAGTTTACTAAATTCTTGATTTTATTGTGTTCGATGACATGTCATATTTACCATACTAAAACACGATACATCATATTTACCATTCTACCTTGATCTAGCTATGCATCAACTATGAGTTATACATGCATTAATGAATCAATTATTAATTATTTTTTATATTCTTTTTATATAATTGTTATTTCAAATTTAAAACAATGACTATATGTTTTAGTCGAGCAGATTGAATAGTTACCAGTGTTGGTAAAAATATATGATAATATTTACAACATAAATTATCGACCGATATCTGTAGACTTAGAGGTGTTGGCATGGTATGTGTAGGGTGGAGGTCTAATCTAAAACAAGTACAAAATAATTTGAAATCCACAAGAAGTTCCAAACTAGTACCAAGTTGTAAAATAACTTAAATCCCTCTTTCAAAATGAAGGAAACAATTAAGACCATATTTGAATTACTTTCTAGAACCTATATTGCCAAGATCAAATTCTAACTTATGAAAGGAATCAATTTTAATCTACAATCTATAAAATTAAAATATCTACCAACTGAATTTCAAGTTTTAACTATTCTAAGTTATTTTCTACATTTGTCAAAATAATATTCTAAGTCTATTCTTCCCAATGATTTTTCAAATTCAGATCAAATTCGGTACCCTATATTACGCTTGTATTTCAATTAAAATAAATTCCATTATGTCCTCGTTCCTTCATTTATCAATGTCACTTAACTGGTTTAGATTGATTTAGTTTGTTCAAGGTATTTTAATCATTTATATATATTGATCTATTCCATTCATGAACATGAAATATCTAATCTTTAGTTCTCAGGACATCTATTGTTTCTTTCATTCATCACCCAGTCTCCAACTATCAATTAATCCAAGTATGATTCCTTAAGAAAAGAATTTAAATCTATCATTTGTTTACAAGGGTTCTACTCTAAATTCTGATAATTTTAAAATTAACTTAAAAAATAAATCTAAATAGAAATTATTTCCACAATTGAAACTTCTATCAAATCTAAATGAATTCTTCTAATCTCAACATGATTCTATAAAATATAGAAGAACATTTTAAAATGTGGAATAACTCCTATTGAATTTAGTAAAACTTTAAGAAACAAAACAAAACATCTATTCTATCTATGATCTCAATAAATTCTACAGAATTAGTTTCATCTATCTAAATTATACGAACATATAATTCAATATTCCTGTATGTAAATGAATTCTACATAATTTTAAAATATACTACTTGAATCTCAATGAAGTTCTAAGGAAAGAAAAAAAATCTATGTTCTATCTACTCGAAACTTTCTATAAAATAAATATGAACTCTTCAAAACAGAAACAAATTTCCTACGCAATCTAGTGAATTTTGTGCACAGATCTAACTACGGCTCAATCATTCTTAAGCTTTCATTTATTTAAATATTTATTGATAAATTGTTTATACAAGTTTCTAAATCATTAACTGAAATTAAAATCATTGCTCAAGCAATCTAGAAATAATGAGAAAAAAAAACACAATTGTAATATTAAAAAATTTAGAAAATGCAAAGACTGAACTACCTCTTGTGGTGGGCCCTTCCCACTTGAGATAGCTTAGCATAAGAACGCTTTAGAAAGGTATGAAAATATTCAATACATCAACATATGCTCAGAATTGTCCATTGAGTTCACTTACATGCACAAATAATTTGACTGACAACAAAATTTCAAAGACATAATTTCATTATTTCGATCTCCATAATACCTTTTCAATCATATCCTCCTTCCCTCAGCCTTTTGAGGCTTTATTTATACATGAATTCATGGATAAATGGATAAAATCCATCCCAAAAAATCAGAAATTCGTTCAACAACCTAGAAAAGTCATGCCTGTTCTGAAAAGGATTTCATGCCTAGGAAAGCCATGCCTGTTCTGAAAAAATATTTCTCCAAATTCTTTCAAAAATTATGAAAATTTCCCATGGACCAGGGTAAATGGGGTCATTTATGAAGTGGGTTTTGAACGGTTTCACTATATTATTCATAGTTTGCTTAGAAATGAAGCTTGGAATCAAGTTCCCGAATAAAAGATGAGAGTGTCGGATTGAGTGCAGGATCAGGTACTGGATTGAGGGCAATATTGGGTACCATATTAGGTATAGGACCAATAGGATAAATATGCATAATAACCAAATATCTATATCCCAAATTATTATAGGTAAAATTTTAAATTTATGTTTTAAAAATTAATAAAATGAGACGGAATAATAGTAAAAATATACTTTGTTATAAATTTCATGGAATAGCCTTCAAAATTATGCAAATGATACTTAGATAGAAGATAAACATGAAGAAACTCAATTAAAAAAACTTAGTTCATTATCTGATGTATAGACAGAATATGGGAAAAACAAGGAGCCATCATCTCCCCCACACCAAGGATCTTGCATTTCCCAATGCAAGGAAACAAAATTGCTACTCAAAATTGATGACATGACCCAGTCAAAACCCCAAGTTATTGACTGATGCCTACACCTGTGGAGAAGAAGGAACTGGTTTGGTTGAGTATTCATGATTTCTTCTAGGTGTCTTTCATTTTTATTTAATTGTCTTCTCAAGCTCCCGATGGACCCCATCATAACATCAACTAATTTTTGCAACGAGGACACTTTAGCTTTAAGAGTCCCATTTTATTTCTTAAGATGTCGAGAGAGAAGGGAATAATCCTGAACTTTCCTAGTGAGCTGAACAATCCTCTTTTGAAAATAATTATTTGTAGACAGCTCAGATGGAATGGTGGAAGGATTCGAGATTGGAGCTGTGGGAGTTGGTGTATGCAAAGGATCAAAAGCAAAATGTTTAGGTATTGAATATTCATTGGAAAAATGTAAAGGAGACAGAGAGGATAAACATACACGTTGAGATGTATTATGTTTTATTAATGATGGATTAATGGAGATCAACTCATAATTATGCAAATTGGATAGAGAAAATAAGTGATTAAGGCTTAAGCCAAAGTACTTAATGCATCAAACACAATATATAAAATAAAATGGGATGAAGATATATGATACTTTATCAAAACGTTACCATAAACTCACAGGCTAAACTATAACACATAAAATAATTTAAATGAGGTCTTAAATATATGGAGAATATTATTCTCAAACTTAAAGCTGTATTGTGTTATAGTTCAAATAGATTTGACAAAGAATTCGAGTTATATGAAGATATAGAATGTCCCATCAAACCATTTGAGGAAGTTGCCAACT